>JAMPIQ010000003.1:3053598-3504524 GCA_024699855.1 Aphelenchoides besseyi
CGAATCGCGGTCAAGCGGACTCCAGTCCAAATGTTTGTCGTGGCACGTTCGTCCATGGGCAACAACAAAGCAGCAATAGCTGGAGGCCCATGTCAAGAACTTCTTTTTCAAATCCGAGGATGTATGACACACTGTTTTGTAGACATACGTTTTTTTCCAGTACCGTCCTCTAAAAAAAAAAATTTCCCGGTTCACAAAGAAAACATTTTTTGTCACAGTCGTTTTTGCAAGAACATCAAGAATTTTTGGCAGCGATTACTTTCTGGTCCTTCATTCAAAGTTTGTACATTTCTTTTGCAGATTCCGAGCTCTTGCTCGTGGTCAATTGTTTCTTCGATTCGTCAACGTCCGTCTATGCGTCCATCGATGGGAAGTCGTTTATTGACTGTGTTTCCACGTTGCAAGATTTGTCAATACGTTTGTTATGCTCGTTCGAATTGTTTTGACTTATCTTTTATTCTACGAGCAAGAATCCTCGCTCAGATCATGTCATGCATTTTTGCCACAAAATCACCTTGGCTTGGACTAATTAACAATACATCCCGACCGATCGTATGTGCTGCTTCGTACCTTGGTTGCCAGTGAGTGACGGTTCGGTGTGTTGGGTTGGTGAGTACTACCTTTACTGATTCCATGAGTAATGAGTGTGGGCGTTCAGAATACAGAATTTTTGCGCGCGTTTTGAATCACGTTCATTCAAGGTAAAATAGTCCATCACAGTTTTGGTTTGTTTTCCATTGCTTTTTTCGCTTTTTTCAGCATCGCAATCTTCTTCGATGTAGACGGCTTGTTGGTTTTCCAAATGGATTGGCAATCGTTCAATGTGGTGGCTTCTTATCGTGCATTTTTAACTTCAGGATCCGATAACACGCTTCGACGGACCGACGTAACGACCGTCAATGTGGTCTTTGATTTCATCGTGATTAATATTGCCGGATGATTGCAATTCCAGAAGCGGCGTCGTAACCTTTGTAAGTGTATTTGTTAAAGGTACTTGACATTCTTAATGGAGCTCACAATCTCAACGTTGATATGGCACCGATAACGCTGCATAAAGGTACCAACTATTGGGAACGCCTCGACGGTTATCGTAACTTCACACCTTTGATTTCAATAGTGCGTCCGTTGTTCGGTCGTTTCAGAATGGATAACCGTTTTCGTTGACTTTCCGTTCTCTTCCAAAAACTGTTTCGGGAACTTGTGTCGGCACTTTCCGTTGATCATGCATGGAGCTCTGGGGTTTTGTCGCCACCAAATACGATGAATCATTACTTGCTTACCAATTCTAACAGTTTCCGGATCCGATTCTGGCGCAATTCGGCGCTGAAGTAATTGTCGATGTTTTTCGGTTGCAAGAACTTCTGTCCATCTTTCAGACTTACTAAGCAGTGAATATGTTGGAAGTCCGCGTTTTTGGAATTCGTGGTAACGTAAACATAACATTTCGGTTCACCGAAAATTTGTTTCTTCACCAAGTCGTCAATAATTGCTTCTACTTTCAGGGCGAAGACACGCGCAACGATGTCCGGACGATCACTAGCTGTTTGTTTGGCGCCGAGGAACGATGGTTTCATTGATGGTTTGTACGATTTCCGGCCCCAAAGTGCATCGCATGGCATGGTAAATGATAACAGATCCGGGTTTCCGTTGTTCAAACTATCGCCATTGCATCCTGGTATTTTCTCACGCATGAAACGTGGTGAGCCGAAGTGAGTCGATGGCAAAATGTGTATTCTTCCAATAGCGCGATCCAGTTTTTGTGACCGAGTTTTTGGTTCAGACTTGCGTGCAGTTCATGGATAGTGAATTGTTTTTAGTTTGCTTTTGGTGCATTCGAATCCATTTTATGCGATCGCTTTCGACTTGAACGTAACGAATCCACGACGAACTGTTGGAACAGTTTCTTACCCGTAATGAATTCGACTAGTTGGAGTTTTTTTTCGAATGGCCAACCGATAACTATGGAATTCAGCACGAGTTAGTCGGGTATGTTTGTTTGCGTTTATTTTCGTCATATCAATTGACCATCCAAGAGTTCCTTTAGGGAAGAACAGTGGGTACAACCAGGAAGTGGCAAAAATGGGCTCAATGAACTTAGAACTCGTCTTTGGTGATGGTTCGTCTTTTCAATGGATAAGGACTAAGGACATTTCACGCATATCTCCAGAAGCGGTCGGTTTGTAAAAAACGGCGCCGATCTTCGTCGACAGTTGGTTTCGTTGAAACGGTTCGGATCATAACCGGGTCGCATTTTGAACGACATTTGCACATTTCTCAACAGGTCGGCCAGCGTTCTCTTTCTTCTTTCATTCAATTCATTCATCATCATGTGCATTTTAGCGTGCGGGTTATGTTTCGCGTATTATCTTGTCCAGCAATTCCATTAGTTCCTTTTTAGTTCCGTTAGTCGTGTTCATTCTTCTTTCAACTGCTTCCTGCTGGATCAGAAAGAAGAACAATTGGCCGTATTTTCGATCAGCTGTTGCGCTTTTATTTAATACACTTTTCATCGATCTCCGTAACAGATTTGGCCTTGAATTGAAAAGCAGTAAGGACCCGGAGTTGCAAAACGATCGCAAATTTTGACGTTAAAAAAGCTGCGAAACTGTTGCGGAGTTTATACACTTGCGGATGTTGTTCAAAAAGTTGTTTTCGAGAGTGTGGTGTTTACCAGTGAACAGATCATCAACCAATTTATTCCCTTGTGGCAAATCAAGGGTAAGTAATCAGGCAACTCAATTTTAACCATATTTTGCAACAATTCGGGGAACGTTTTTGGTTTTGAGTTCCACTCACTCGTTTCGTCTGTGTCAAAATGCAATACAAACGCAAAAGCATTCAACGGATCCCCATCGTGCTTAGTTTGATGGGACCGGGACAATCCGCTTTTGGTTTGGAATGCGACGATTTCAGTTGGATTTGTTTTCTGTTTTCTGTTTGTGCTGGTGGATTCTCGAATGTTGATGGTGGGCCTGCAAATCTTTTTAAGCCAAATCAGTTTTTTATCAGCTTTTCTTGTTGGGGTTTGATTCATTTGGACGTTGAAGTTTGATGTTTGTGCTTTATGATCTTTACTTAATCGATCAGCTTTTTTTGTTGGTCTGATTCATTTGAACGCGAAGTCTTGATGTTTAAAACTTTGTCTTTAGCCCAAGTTTCGAATCTACTTTTTGTTGTTTAGATTCTGCGTCTCGAAACGCTTCTTTTGGCGAATATTTTTGAATCGGATAAACGAGTTGAAATTTTGTTGATTGGATCAGAAGCTCGTTTTTTTGTTGATGGTTGTCACGTTTTTGTTGCAATCGTTTTGGGCTCGTTTTTTCAAGCATCCTTACTTCGTTTTTTCTAATACAATTACTTTCGGATTTGACCCATTTGGTTTCAGCATTGGCGTTTTGATTGTCCAGTAACGAATTGACGAAAAACGAAGCCTCCCAATGTGTCAAACAGATTCAAACGTTTTGCGAAACCGTCCTTCGTTTAATTTTTGTTAGAAAAACGCCATTTGAAAATGTTGAATGTGTGTTTCTCGAAGAAGTTTTTATATTGCCTTCGAAACAAACGTAAGCACCACAATTGCCCCATGTATCATTTTGGCAGATCAACTTTTGGTATCCAATGTCGCTTCAAGAAACATGTTTGCGTTTTGGATCCAAACCCGTCCCAATGGAGCGAAACATTAAACTGTAAATCGAATTGATTAACCTATAGACAGTTTGAGAAACGGGTTTTATGAAAACGAATCGCAATAATGCAGAACACAATGATTTGCTGAGTGCCTTCTTTTTTCCATTACTGCCCAAAAACTGTAAGTTGTCCCACTGTTTTGAATCGCGAATCAACAAATAAGCGTCTTCATTTGGAGCGATCGGTGGGTCTGACAATCAACATACTTTTGATGGATTTCGATTCCGCTGCAACGATAAGTAGTCGCGTCCAAAATGGACATCGACAGTAAAAAAAAACCAACCTTTCCAACGAAGTGGATTTCCGCGTAGATCAAAAATCAAACAAACCAAAACAAATTGATTTCGAAAATCGATCCCACCTCAAAAGAAAAAAAAAAAACCAACGATATCTTCCCTGTGTGCCCGGAACTTGCCCAATCTGGACATTTTTGACATTCCCGTTGCGAGCCGCGTGCAACAGAGTTCATTCGGTGACAATGGAGGCTGAATTTTGCCTACCGCCAAAACTTGTTCGATAGTGAGCACCGGTTTCCTTGAAGTGGTCGATTAGCGACGAACGACATTTTGTTGTGAAATGTCCCGGGAAGAAGCAATAGAGTGTGTGTTTTTCTTGAGCAGTTTCAACGATTATGAATTTGTGTGGTCTGAGGCTTTGAGTTTTTTTTTTCCGTTAAGTTTTTGTCATTTGGGTGGTTTTCCAGGAAAAAAGAACCCCTTCTCAACCAAATTGACTTTGTGCTTGTAATGCTTGTGTGTTTTCAATTTTCGAATTTTTTGATCGTGTTTTTCCGTTTCTGTCTTTCCTTTCTTGAATAGAAGAAGAGGAAAATGTTTTGCTTTTTTTTGTTTGCTGTTTTCCTGTTCTGCAAACGAATTTGACAGCATGTCGTTCCACAGGTTCTTAACGCCCGACGCTCTTCTTCACGGTTCTTTCTTTTCCTCATCTGTCAGCTCAATCTTTCGTTTCGGCATTTCGTAAGTTTGAGATTTTTATAATGAAAATTCTGATAGTAAACAATTCTGATAGTAAGCAAATTCTGATTGTAAAGAGATTCTGATGTGGGTGGCTCAGCTGATAAGACAAAGACGGCGTGCCGGACCGCTTTGAATGTCTGTGCCCTGATAAGACAATCCGACCGGGCCAATCGAATTGAATATAAGACGTGAGGCCCACCAAAGAAACGATGGCCAACGTATACTTCCTGAAACACAAAAACTCAATATCACTAAACAATTGAGAATTGACTTACGATAAAAACCGAAGCTTAAACAGTTTAACGTTCTTAGTGGTCGTCGTCACTTGATGGAACAATAGCCACACGTAGACAAAAGACGTTAACCTGAATTTGAATCAAAGATGATAATGCCGTTGAGTTTTCTAAACTTCGATGCTGCTGCTCTCATCTAGCTTGAGCTGAACACCCAATCCACGTGCATAAATCGGCGACTTGTACGAAATAACAGTGACCATTTCAACTCGAATAATCTAAACGTTAAAAGATGAGTTGCTACTTTCAAAATACAATAAGGACTTACTTGGCCGGTCTTCAAATCCATCTTGTCGAACGTTTCGGCCGCTTTAGACCACGCGACACACTCAGCAAATCCCGTATCCAAATGAAGATCCAATTTGAATAGCAACTTTCGTTCGGATTCGGGTCCTCGACCCACCTTTCGCGCTTTCTGAACATCTCCAATCGTACCAAACAGTTCATCAACAATTGAGCCCGCTACAACTCCTGTGACTAACGACGACGCCGAGATAAGAGACATGATCGAAACCAAAAGGAACAACCGACTGTTGAAAGAAGAAACAATCGAATGAGCAAAATTTCGATTTCAACGAGCTTTTATACGGTCGAAATTTTTCTGTTGCGCAATTGCGTGAGAGAGTGAGTTCCAGACGGTGAGCTTAAAAATCACTTTGTTGCAGCAATGTGAGCAAACTTTTGATTTGCTGCCAATCAGTAAAATTTGAAAGTAAAATTCTTGCCGAAATAGACAACACAACATTGAAAAGAAGTATTCGTTGTATTGAAAGTTCTTGATGAATAGAAAAGTTATGCAGCGGCAAATCGTGTTTTTCCATTACTTAATGATCGTAGTCTTTCTTCCAAACCATTGTATTTCACTTCATTTATTGTTCTGCGTATCTTTCTCATCAAACATTTATGTGCACACAAATTGTTTTCACAATCTTTTAAAGATTTCGCGATGAACGATGTTCTTAACAAAACAGTTCGAAGAAGTTTGTTGATCTTTTGATGGAACGAGAGCTTTCACTGAATCCCAAGATCGTGCTCGTGACAAAGCCACGTACAACTGACCGTGCTCAAAGACTTCATGCTCGAGATTCAGCCCAACTCGTTCGAAAGTTTGGCCTTGACTCTTGTTGATTGTCATAGCAAATGCCAATTTCAATGGGAACTGCTTGCGGTTTAATTGAAACACATTGTGATATGTAATTGTGTTGTTAATTCGTGGAATGATGTGACGTTCACCAGCATGATGTCCCGTAAGAATCTCGCATTCGATCGAGTGGTTGTTCATTTCAGCGACCAACATTCGTGTTCCATTGCACAAACCGTCTTCTTGTGACAAATTTCGAATCAAAATCACAACCGCATTTTTCTTCAACTCCAATTTATGAGCTGGTAGTGATGCGTCTTCAATCATGTTCAGATACTCTGGTAGCAGCAAAGTTTGATCATCACAGTTCTCAGCATCCATGGCAGTGTCAATTGAGAGATAAATTTTTGTTTGACCCTCTAACATATTCAAGACTTTTTCATTCGATTCGTTTACGCCAATGTGTTTTGATACCAAAATCGCCGAGTTTCCCATTTCCTTAAACTTCTTTTTTTCTATTAACACGCCGAAGATCTCTTGTTCTAAGTTCTGTTCAAGTAAGCAGTGTGTTGGCAATTCGATCGTTTCGTTCTTGTCATTCAAAGTTCCTTCTCCGACTTGTTTGAGGAAATCAGCGAATTGAACTTCGTTCGGTTTTGTTCGCATGTTTTTCGTTAATTTCAATTGCTCGAAATATTTCCACAGTTTTGATGAACAAATGGACAAATTGATCGTTTCGCTGACTGTGCCGTATTTCAAAATTGGCAGAATTTGACGGAAATCGCCTCCAAGAACCATGATTTTGCCTCCAAACGGTAAAACGGTGTTCATTAATTCCTGAAGTTTGCGGTCGGCTATTTCCAGTGCATAGCGAGGGGCCATTGGTGCTTCGTCCCAGATAATAATATCAGCATTCATCAACATTTTACCACCACGACTTGTTGCTGTCAAGTTTGAATTCGAATCACGTTCAAGCGGAACTCCAAGACCAAAAGTTTTGTGACATGTTTTGCCATTTGGTAACAACAAAGCTGCGATTCCAGTGAATGCACAGGCCGAGAATTTCTTCTTGTTTCCGTTGACAAAATGGCACAGTGTTTTGTAGACGTAAGTCTTGCCGGTTCCGCCTAGACCATCTACAAAGAAACACTTCGGCTTTCCATCAATTTGGGGACTTTGAAGAGCGGCGAGAACTTTGTCAACAACAATTTTTTGTTCGGCGTTCAAGGTTTCGTACAACTCTTTTGCGGCTTCAAGTTCCTGGTCGTGATCGATTGTGTCCTCAATCTCTTCGATGTCCTCAACAGCGTCCATTGATGGGAAGTCTTTGATGGATCTGTTTTCTCGCTGCAGAATCGTGTCAATTCGTTGGTATGCTTTTGCAATCGCTTTCGATCGATCTTTCAAGTGACGATTGAAATCGTCGCTGAGATCATTTTTTGAACATTTCCCACAAAGTCTTTGGATCAGCAGGATTGCAGTGAATGAGGATGTTGGCAAATAGGGTTCGCAATCTTCTCGGCATCAACACCTGAACTGCTTCTTGCATGCATTTGATGTACTCTTCGTCATCTTCAATAAGTCCCAATTTCAAACATGCTTCTCCGTTATTTTGATACTCAATTCCGTTAACCGTGCGCAATTCCTTGAAACTTTGAGCTCCTCTAACGTGTTGAAGAAGAAGTCGCAAATGCCACAAATCGCCTTGACTCGGACTAATCGCGTACATTCGACCGACGGTTTTGCTGCTTCTGACTCGTTGTTCCCAGTGAGTGATTGTTTCATCGGTTTGATTGTTTTGAACTTTCAGTGATTTCCAGGGTGTAGTGAGTTGGTATCTCCGAGTACAACAACTTTCGAGCATTTACATCTCGTTCGTTCAATTTGAAAAAGTCCATCAGTTTGGTTTCTTTTTCCATTGCTTTTTTTGCTTTATCGGCATCACAATCTTCTTCGACGTAAACTGCCTGTTGATTCTCGAGATGGATTGGAAGCCGTTCAACGTGATGGGATTTGTCGTGCATTTTTAATTTCAAAATTCGATAACACGCTTCAACCGGACCAACGTAACGACCGTCAATGTGATCTTTTATTTCGTCGTGATTAATGTTCCCCGAAGATTGAAGTTCCAGAGAAGCGGCATCGTATCCTTTGTACGCGTACTTGTAGAGATACTTCACATTCTTGATGGAACTCACGATTTCAACATTGATGTGACAACGATAGCGTTTCAGAAGATACCAACTGTACGGAACTACGCGACGGTTGTCATATTTCACATTTTTGATTTCGATGAATCGGTCGTTGTTCGGTCTTTTGAGAAATGGATAGCCATTTTCGTTTACTTTGGTCTCTTCCAAAAACTGTTTTGGGAACTTGTGTCGACACTTTCCGTTGATCATACATGGAGCCTTTGGATTCTGAACACCACAAACTCGATGGATCATGTATTTGCTCACCAACTCTAACAGTTTTGGATCGGAGTCTGGTGGCAATTCGGCACTGAAGTACTTGTCGATGTTCTCCGGTTGCAAGAACTTTTTGCCGTCTTTCAGACTTACTAAGCAGTGAATATGTGGTAGACCTCGTTTTTGGAATTCTGTGACGTAAACATAACACTTCGGCTCACCAAAGACTTGCTTCTTGACCAAATCATCGATAATTGCTTCAACTTTTAGTGCAAAGACGCGAGCAACAATATCTGGACGGTCACTTGCAGTTTGTTTTGCTCCAATGACGATCGATTCATTTATTGTTTCAACGATTTCCGGCCAAAATGAATCGCAAGTCATCGTGATGAACAGATCCGGTTTTCCGTTACTAAGAACAATTGCCATTGCATCTTGGTAATTTTCACGCATGAATCGAGGTGATCCGAAGTGCGTCGATGGCAAAACATGGATTCTTCCAATGTCTCGATCCAATCGTTGTCCGAGTCTACTCAAACTTGCGTGAAGTTCGTGGTAGTGCATTGATTTGAGTTTCTTTTGATTCAACCGAATCCATTGCATGCGATCGCTCTCGACTTGAACATACGAATCGACTACGAATTGCTGGAACAACTTCTTTCCGTAGTGAATACGACTGTTGGAGTGCTTTCGAACAGCTAATCGGTAACTGTGGAATTCTGCCCGAGTTAATCGGCTTTGCTTGTTTGTGTTTTGTTTGATCATATCAATTGACCATCCGAGCGTGCCTTTTGGAAAGAATAACGGATATAACCAAGAGGTGGCAAACGCACTCAGTGAACTGAGAATTCGCGGTGTTGGTTCATTTTTCAATTGTACGACCAAGGACATTTCGGGGATATCTCCAGAAGAATCGGATGTAAAAACGGCCCCAATTTCGTCGACTGTTGGCTCATTGAAGCGATTAGCATCGTAACCGGGACGCATTTTGAATGCCATTTTTACGTTCTCAACCGGTCTGCCAGCGTTTTCTTCTTCCTTCATCAACTCACTCATCATCATGTGTATTTTAGCATGTGGATTGTGTTCTCGAATTAACTTGTCCAGCAGCTCCATTAATTCCTTTTTTGTTCCATTTGTTGTATTCAATCGTCTATCAACTGCTTCTGCCGGATCGGAGAAAAATAACTGGCCGTACTTTCGATCAGCGGGTGCGTTTACGCTTTCATCGATTTCATAGCAGATTTGTCCTTGAATCGAGAAACAGTATGGACCGGGATTGGCAAATGATCGCATTCGAACGTTGAAAGCGGCAAAGCTATTCGCTGAGTTGTATTTTCGAATGTTGCTTAAAAAGTTTTTTGACATTGAATGCTTTTCCGTAAACAAATCGTCTAGTTCTTGTGGCAATTCCGGTAACTCAGGCAAATTGATTTTGCCGTGATTGCAACAGTCGTTAAATGTTCGTTTATTATCGACTCTTTCCTCTTCAAAATGCAATGCACGACATTCATCACATTCGACATTCATTCATTTTGCTCAACCGATGAACTGGAACATTGTTCGGAATTGCAGCGACGTTTAATTGGATGTGTTTTTTGCTGTGCGGCTATTCGCGAAATTCGATGTTGCAATTTGTCTTTAGTCAATCTATCAGCTTTTTGTTCATCAGTTTCGGCAACTCGTGCACTTTGATGTTTCTCTCTGTCTTTGACTAATCGTTCTGTTTGCTGTTGATTAGTTTCAGCGGCTCGTAGATCATTTTGACGTTCTTTCTGCTGATTCAAACGTTTAGATTTTTTTGTTCATCAGTTTCTAAACGACGTTTTTTTGCTTGACTATCTCGCAATTGTTTTAATCGTTTCTCACGTCTAGCGGCATTTACATCGTTAACAACTTCGATTTCTTCCGAGTGATTCACCGATTCAACATTGTCATTTCGATGGACATTATAAAAAGATAAGAACAAAGCTTCCAATGTGTCAAACAGATTCAAACGTTTATCGAATCCAGTTTCGTTTGTTTGACATAAGAAGATACCGTATTGATGATTCTGTAGGTTTGCGAAGAAATTCTGAGCATTTGATACGACATAAGCAGCACAATTGTATCCGTCTTGTTGAAGATCTCCTTGACTGCCGATGTCACTCAATAACATTTGCGAGCTTGAATTCAAACCTGTCCATGGGGCAAAAAGTTGACTGTAAATCGAACATATCAACGAATAGACATCGGTAGACACAGGACAATGTAATGAATCACAATAGTGCAAAACACATTGATGACTAATCGCAGTCTTTTCCATGATCGACAACACATAATGACCGTTTACATAAATTGGAATCAACAGATAGACGGTCTCGTTTGATTGAACTGACGGTTGCACAATGCAGTATTTTGCAGGATTCGACTCAGCAGTACGATAATGATTGATCCAAAAAGACATAGAAAGAAGGCCGATTTTTAACGGACTATTTGCAATCAAGTCCAACAATCCGAAGATAATTGACTCGTAGTCAATCCATTCGTTGTGTTTTCCATGTTCGGTAACTGTTTTTTTTTGCTAAATGACATTCGGAACGAGCAACTTCACAGAGATTGCTTAACTGACAGTGCGTATGAAACTTAAAACCCAGAACATCTTGAATTGTGATTTGTAGTTGCTCGACATCGACTATCAATTCTTCCATTTGACGTGAAATTTCGAGAGTTGCAATCAATGAATTTTGTGTTTCTGTTTGTGGTGCTTGTGGAATTTCATTTTCGGTTTCAATGACCGTTGTGATCTTGTGTTGTGTTCCTTTAGCTGCCTTCTGTTCTGCACGAATTTTACGCATTCGTTCACGGTTCTTACGCCTACGCTCTTCTTCACGTTCTTTCTTTTCCTCATCTGTCAGCTCAATCTTTCGTTTCGGCATTTCGTAAGTTTGAGATTTTTATAATGAAAATTCTGATAGTAAACAATTCTGATAATAAGCAAATTCTGATTGTAAAGAGATTCTGATGTGGGTGGCTCAGCTGATAAGACAAAGACGGCGTGCCGGACCGCTTTGAATGTCTATGCCCTGATAAGACAATCCGACCGGGCCAATCGAATTGAATATAAGACGTGAGGCCCACCAAAGAAACGATGGCCAACGTATGCTTCCTGAAACACAAAAACTCAATATCACTAAACAATTGAGAATTGACTTACGATAAAAACCGAAGCTTAAACAGTTTAACGTTCTTAGTGGTCGTTGTCACTTGATGGAACAATAGCCACACGTAGACAAAAGACGTTAACCTGAATTTGAATCAAAGATGATAATGCCGTTGAGTTTTCTAAACTTACCGTATACTTTAGCTTCTTTACACGTTGAATGAAAGCAACAAAATCTGAAAATAATGTTTTGATTGTAATCAGATAAGACCTAAGAAACTTACGTTAACAAATTAGCAATTAAAAGAACCAACACAATTTAGGCGATAGACGAAAGCAACCAACACTTTAGACGGAAGCAAAAACAAATGGTCTTTCATCAAACGGTCCAAACGGCCGCACACAAAACTTGCATGGAAGAGAGTGCTCTCATTCGAAAATAAATGTGCACACGAATCGGTCGGTTTTTGTTGACAAACAGACAGACACTCCTCACTTTTTTTATAGGGACAAGTAAATAGGCGGTCGAGCCCCCCCTTCGGGGGGGCCTCCCTTCAATTAACACAAAACGTTTATGTTATTTTTTACCAAACAATTAAAACTATTCCACTCACAAAACATCGTCTGTCATCTTCACTCACAACCCGACGATTTGCTGTGTCAATTTCCAAAAACAACTCCAAACCATCTCTTTCGACCGTAACAAATCACTACATCTATTCGCTCGAGCAGTTTACATTTCCTAATCAAAACCAATTTCTTTTCATTATCTCTCCGTCAAATACCGAACTTTAATCTTCATTACTAATATTTCAATATTCGCTTCTTAAAGAGGAAAGAGAAACTTTCGGATCCAACGTCACAACCTTCGCACACTTTTGAGATGTAGACGGGCAAGCCGGGACCCAAGATGGAGACTTGCTTTCTTCATGCCTTTACCCAGGATGGAGACACGGTCTGATGAGCGAATTCGTGGTTCAGGTTGTGACGCGGCTCTTCAAGTGTACAACTGCGAGGAAAAAGAGGAAGTTAGTCGATCATCAATTGTATACGCTTATCGTGTAGTCAATCCGTTAAAGTCTGCAACGATGTTGATGAAGAAGATAAACAAAAACTAAACGAACCGTTTCAATTCTGTTGTCTTTCGTAAATTCGGTCGGTCAATCTCAAGTAGACAATGAATAGGTGACTGTGGATAGATCAGCAGCAGCAATTTCTGTAGACAAATAACATTGACGATTGTGGTAACAGTTAAGAATGTTCTCGTCGATCCATTGATGCATAAAGTCAAAAGACAGACTGAAACAAAAACACATTGGTTATGTTGAACATCAATTCAAATACCATGAGAGATCGTCGTGTATTGATGAGGGACAGAATTCGGCGAGTGTAAACGTGTAGTTAAAGATGTAGACCTGAAATACGATTGTAAACAAATCGATTAGCAACAAACTGACCGTTTCATTCCTGCTGTCCATCCAAAAAGTTGGTCGTTCACGGACATAAGAAGCAATTGAAGAACTGAGTGAGTAGACGACAACGATGATCAACAAAAAGTACACGAACGACAACAAACTTTGTGGGATTATCCGTTATGATCACATTGTAAATGAATTGGATCTGAAAAAACATAAATAAATTGGAAGAAATCAAAACCGCTTACCTTGTTTTTGTCGTCGTTGGTTGCTGTCCGTCGATAAACGGAAGCACAATGATGCCATGGCCCGAAGGCCATGGACTTGGTATTTGAGTTTTTGAAGATTCATTTTGTGTTACTATTTCCGTTTGTTTTCACAGAATTCTGATTCTTCTACTCGTTTGGTTGTTCACAGACGTTTGAAGATCTCACGATGCACAATATTTTTTACTAAACAGTCACCATTACCTTGTCGGTCATTTGCTTGAGTTAAAACTTTCACTGAATCCCATGATCGAGCTCGCGACAAAGCGACATACAACTGACCGTGTTCGAAAACTTCGTGCTCGAGATTCAATCCAACACGTTCGAATGTTTGACCCTGACTTTTGTTGATGGTCATCGCAAACGCCAATTTCAATGGGAACTGTTTTCGGTTCAATTGGAACATTCCGCGGTAGTCAATTGTGTTGTTAATTCGCGGAATGATGTGTTGTTCGCCAGCGTGATGTCCTGTTAATATCTGACACTCAACTGAATGGTCATTCATTGCCAAAACCAACAATCGTGTACCGTTGCACAAACCGTCTTCTTGTGACAAATTTCGAATCAAAATCACAACCGCGTTCTTCTTGAGCACTAGTTTGTGTGGTGGCAGCGAACCTTCTTCGATCATGTTCAAGTACTCAGGGAGAAGAAGTGTGTTGTCGTCACAGTTTTCAGCATCAACGGCCGTGTCGATTGAAAGGTAGGTTTTGGTTTGACCATCTAACATATTCAGGACTTTTTCGTTTGACTCGTTGACGCCAATGTGTTTTGATACCAAAATCGCCGAGTTCCCCATGTCGTTGAACTGTTTGTTTTCGATCAGCTTGCCGAAGATCTCTTGTTCCAAGTTCTGCAATTTTGGATCGGCTGGGTTGCAATGAATGAGTATGTTGGCAAACAGAGTACGTAATTTTCGTGGCATCAACACCTTAACTGCTTCTTCCATACATTTTACATACTCTTCATCATCTTCTATCAAACCCAATGCCAGACATGCTTCTCCATTATTTTGATATTCAGTTCCGTCAACTGTTCGCAATTCTTTGAAACTTTTCGCACCTCTGACGTGTCGAAGCAAAAGACGTAAGTGCCACAAATCACCTTGACTTGGACTAATTGCATACATCCGACCGATGGTTTTGTTCGCTTTGACCCGAGGTTGCCAATTGGTAATCGTTTCTTCTTCGTTGTTGACAAAAACCTTGATTGATTTCCATGTGTAGTGCGTAGGGATTTCTGAGTACAAATATTTTTGCGCATTCGAATCACGTTCATTCAACTTAAAGTAATCCATCAATTTGGTTTGTTTTTCCATTGCTTTTTTCGCTTTTTCAGCATCGCAATCTTCTTCGATGTAGACGGCTTGTTGGTTTTCCAAATGGATTGGCAATCGTTCAATGTGGTGGCTCTTATCGTGCATTTTTAACTTCAGGATCCGATAACACGCTTCGACAGGACCGACGTAACGACCGTCAATGTGGTCTTTGATTTCATCGTGATTAATATTGCCGGATGATTGGAGTTCCAAAGAAGCGGCGTCATAACCTTTGTAAGTGTATTTGTAAAGGTACTTGACATTCTTAATGGAGCTCACAATCTCAACGTTGATATGGCACCGATAACGCTTCAAAAGGTACCAACTATGTGGAACGACTCGGCGGTTATCATACTTCACACCTTTGATTTCAATAGTGCGTCCGTTGTTCGGTCGTTTCAGAAATGGATAACCGTTTTCGTTGACTTTGGTTTCTTCCAAAAACTGTTTCGGGAATTTGTGTCGACACTTTCCCTTGATCACGCATGGAGCGCTGGGGTTTTTGTCGCCACAAACTCGATGGATCATGTACTTGCTCACCAATTCTAACAGTTCCGGATCCGATTCTGGTGGTAATTCGGCGCTGAAGTACTTGTCGATGTTTTTCGGTTGCAAAAACTTCTGTCCATCTTTCAGACTTACTAAGCAGTGAATATGTGGAAGTCCGCGTTTTTGGAATTCGGTCACATAAACATAACATTTCGGTTCACCGAAAATTTGTTTCTTCACCAAGTCATCAATAATTGCTTCTACTTTCAGGGCAAATACACGCGCAACGATGTCCGGACGATCACTAGCTGTTTGTTTGGCGCCGAGGACGATGGTTTCATTGATGGTTTGTACGATTTCCGGCCAAAGTGCATCGCATGTCATGGTGATGAACAGATCCGGGTTTCCGTTGTTCAAAACTATCGCCATTGCATCCTGGTAGTTCTCACGCATGAAACGTGGTGAGCCGAAGTGAGTCGATGGGAGAATATGGATTCTTCCAATAGCGCGATCCAGTTTTTGACCGAGTTTGTTCAGACTTGCGTGCAGTTCATGGTAATGAATTGTTTTTAGTTGCTTTTGGTTCATTCGAATCCATTTTATGCGATCGCTTTCGACTTGAACGTACGAATCCACGACGAACTGTTGGAACAGTTTCTTACCGTAATGAATTCGACTGTTGGAGTTTTTTCGAATGGCCAACCGATAACTATGGAATTCAGCACGAGTTAGTCGGGTATGTTTGTTCGCGTTTATTTTCGTCATATCAATTGACCATCCAAGAGTTCCTTTAGGGAAGAACAGTGGGTACAACCAGGAAGTGGCGAATGGGCTCAATGAACTTAGAACTCGTGGTGATGGTTCGTCTTTCAATTGGATGACTAAGGACATTTCACGCATATCTCCAGAAGCGTCGGTTGTAAAAACGGCCCCTATTTCGTCGACAGTTGGTTCGTTGAAACGGTTCGGATCATAACCGGGTCGCATTTTGAACGACATTTGCACATTTTCAACAGGTCGGCCAGCGTTCTCTTCTTCTTTCATCAATTCATTCATCATCATGTGCATTTTAGCGTGCGGGTTATGTTCGCGTATTATCTTGTCCAGCAATTCCATTAGTTCCTTCTTGGTTCCATTTGTCGTGTTCATTCTTCTTTCAACTGCTTCTGCTGGATCAGAGAAGAACAATTGGCCGTATTTTCGATCAGCTGTTGCGCTTACACTTTCATCGATCTCGTAACAGATTTGGCCTTGAATTGAAAAGCAGTAAGGACCCGGAGTTGCAAACGATCGCATTTTGACGTTAAAAGCTGCGAAACTGTTTGCGGAGTTATACTTGCGGATGTTGTTCAAGAAGTTGTTCGAGAGTGGGTGTTTACCAGTGAACAGATCATCCAATTCTTGTGGCAATTCAGGTAAGTCAGGCAACTCAATTTTACCATGATTGCAACAATCGTTGAACGTTTGTTTATTTCCAACTCGTTCTTCTTCAAAATGCAATGCACCGCAAAGACATTCACTGATCATTTTGCTTAGTTGATGGACCGGGACATCAGCTTGTTTGGCTGCGACGTTTAGTTGAATTTGTTTCTGTTGTGCTGTGATTCTCGAAATTTGATGGTGGGCTGCATCTTTAGCCAATCGTTCAGCTTT
Organism: Aphelenchoides besseyi; assembly: GCA_024699855.1. Classification (NCBI taxonomy): domain Eukaryota; kingdom Metazoa; phylum Nematoda; class Chromadorea; order Rhabditida; family Aphelenchoididae; genus Aphelenchoides; species Aphelenchoides besseyi. Next base: position 3,070,328 of record JAMPIQ010000003.1, read on the forward strand.
CTGTTGGTTTGATTCATTTGAACGTGAATTTTGATGTTGTGCTTTATCTTTACTTAATCGATCAGCTTTCTGTTGGTCTGATTCATTTGAACGCGAGTCTTGATGTTTAACTTTGTCTTTAGCCAATCGATCTACTTTTTGTTGTTCAGATTCTGCTTCTCGAACGCTTCTTTGGCGAATATTTTGATCGGATAAACGATTTAATTTTTGTTGATTGGATTCAGAAGCCCGTTTTTTGTTGATGTTGTCACGTTTTTGTTGCAATCGTTTTGCTCGTTTTTCAGCATCTACTTCGTTTTCTAATACAATTACTTCGGATTGACCCATTGGTTCAGCATTGGCGTTTTGATTGTCAGTACGAATTGACGAAAACAAAGCCTCCAATGTGTCAAACAGATTCAAACGTTTGTCGAGTCCACTTTCGTTTAATCTTGTTAGAAAAACGCCATTTGAATGTTGATCTGTGTTCTCGAAGAAGTTTATTGCATTAGAAACAACGTAAGCACCACAATTGCATGTATCATTTTGCAGATCACTTTGGTATCCAATGTCGTTCAAGAACATGTTTGCGTTTGGATCCAAACCCGTCCAATGAGCGAAACATTTACTGTAAATCGAATTGATTAACCTATAGACAGTTTGAGAAACGGGTTTATGAAACGAATCGCAATAATACAGAATACAATGATTGCTGAGTGCCTTCTTTTCCATTACCGCCAAAACGTAGTGTCCGCAATTTTGAATTGGGATCAACAAATAAGCGTCTTCGTTTGGAGCGATCGGTGGTTTGACGATGAAATACTTCGACGGATTCGATTCAGCAGAACGGTAGTAGTCGGTCCAAAAGGACATCGACATTAACCCAACTTTCAATGAACTGTTAGCAATCAAGTTTAATAGACCAAAAACAATTGATTCAAAATCGATCCATTCACTAATGTTCTCCATGTTCGGTAGTTGCAACCTGGACATTTGACATTCGTTGCGAGCAGCTTCACAGAGTTCATTCGGTTGACAATGAGTGCTGAATTTGCTACCCAAAACTTGTTCGATAGTGAGCACGGGTTCTTGAGTGTCGATAGCGACGAACGACATTTGTTGTGCAACATCTGGAGATGCAGTTGGTTGTGTCTCTGTGGATGTTTCTCGAGCAGTTTCAACAATTTGAATTTGTGTTTCTGATGCTTGTGAGTTTTCCGTTAAGTTTGTCATTTGGTTTGTTTTCTCAACCAATTGACTTTGTGCTTGTAATGCTTGTGTGTTTTCAATTTCGATTTTTGATCGTGTTTCCGTTTCTGTTGCTTTTGCTGTTTTCTGTTCTGCACGAATTTTACGCATTCGTTCACGGTTCTTACGCCTACGCTCTTCTTCACGTTCTTTCTTTTCCTCATCTGTCAGTTGAAGTGGACGTTTTGGCATTTCGTAAGTTTGAGATTTTTATAATGAATTCTGACAGTAAGCAATTCTGATAGTAAGCAAATTCTGATTGTAAAGAGATTCTGATGTGGGTGGCTCAGCTGATAAGACAAAGACGGCGTGCCGGACCGCTTTGAATGTCTGTGCCCTGATAAGACAATCCGACCGGGCCAATCGAATTGAATATAAGACGTGAGGCTCACCAAAGAAACGATGGCCAACGTATACTTCCTGAAACACAAAAACTCGATATCACTAAACAATTGAGAATTGACTTACGATAAAAACCGAAGCTTAAACAGTTTAACGTTCTTAGTGGTCGTTGTCACTTGATGGAACAATAGCCACACGTAGACAAAAGACGTTAACCTGAATTTGAATAAAAGATGATAATGCCGCTGAGTTTTCTAAACTTACCGTATACTTTAGCTTCTTTACACGTTGAATGAAAGCAACAAAATCTGAAAATAATGTTTTGATTGTAATCAGATAAGACCTAAGAAACTTACGTTAACAAATTAGCAATTAAAAGAACCAACACAATTTAGACGATAGACGAAAGCAACCAACACTTTAGACGGATCCAAAAACAAATGGTTTTTCATCAAACGGTCCAAACGGCCGCACACAAAACTTGCATGGAAGAGAGTGCTCATTCGAAAATAAATGTGCACAAAATCGGTCGGTCTCAGGACACAAACAGACAGACAGACGTTACTCAATTATTTAGTAGGGATAGAACTTCAATTTGTGTAAAACGCCGGTGCTTTGGAATCCACTTAACATTTGTTTCGCTTGTAATACCTGTCGTTCATTCTTCAGGTTATAAATCGACGGATTTGCGCGAACATATTCGATCAACTTCATATAAGGTAAGGACTCTTTATTTTCTATCAAAAACAAACGGTACAAACCACATCGATCTCCAACAATAGGAATCGAAGACTTTTCGCCAAATTATTTGAAATCGAGTTTTTGAAGGTGAAGCAATAAATTTACTGGCTACAATGCAACAGCAGTTTCCAGTTTCCGTTTTCATTGAAACCATCTCAATGCGCAATCTCTATTTACAATTTCGTTTTACTGTTGCATTACATACATGTGTCAGATATGTGTGTAAACTACAGGGTGGGCCGAAATGAACTCCCGTCGGTTTTTTGCGAATAACTTTTTTGTCGATGATTTTTTTCTGAACAAGTTATACATTTTCTTGGTCCCTATAGTCCCCATTCTCAAATGAAAACAAAGTTAAAATTTTGAAAATTTGAAAAAATTTCACTTTACCCTCCTCTTTGGTCCAATGTTGTCGATCTTGACCATGTGCGGTTTTCTTTTTTTTCGTCTGCAATGAGTTACACGGTCGTTCAAAAAGCTGCATTTTTGCGAATTTTCATCGAAGAACATTATGATTATTGGAAGTTTCAAAGTCGAGTTCGTCGCGAAGTTCAAAATGTTCAAGCTCGAGTTCCCGATATGAAAACAATCAAATCATGGGATGAAATGCTTCGGACTACGGGAAATCTTCATGGACAAAGGAAAGAACAAACCAAAGTGCGTTAACAAACTCACTTTTCAAATTTTGATTTGCTCGTCTTTTTAAGACAAGTTCGTTCTGAAGAGGCAATTGCTGATGTTCGAGATGCTTTCACTGCCAATCCACATCTTTCCACTCGCCGCAATCCTTTCGTTCAAAGCACCAATGATAACGAAGAAACGGACGTTTCAACTTCTTCGATGTCGCGAACGACTTTACGAAGAATTCTGAAAGATGATTTGAAGTTTCGTCCTTATCATCTTCAAATGGCGCACGCACTCAACGAACCCGACTATGATGCACGAATCGATTTTGCTCGAGGTGAATTGGAGCGACAAACGGCAGATCCCGCTCGTCTGTCAAACCTCGTGTTTACAGACGAGGCCCACTTTCATCTCGATGGGGGAGTGAATCGGCAAGATTGGATCATGTGGGCGGATGAAAACCCGCATTGGTTTGATGTTCGTCGACTTCATCCTCTCAAGTTGTCTGTGTGGATGGGCGTTGGCGTTGAAGGAGTCGTTGGGCCCTTTTTTTGGGAACCGGAAGGTACCGAAAGAGGAATTAATGCCCAATGGATGCAACGAACGCTCGAAAATTTGGTGGTTCCAGAGTTGCAAACTTGGCCAAATTTCGATGACCCTGTTTTTCAACAAGACGGTGCTCCACCGCATATTGGAAATAACGTTCTTGCAGTGCTTGATCGTTTTTCCAAATCGATGAATAGCCCGGGGAACCCGACAACACCCGGCTCCTGTTGCGTGGCCTCCTCGGAGTCCCGACCTCACTTGGATGGATTATTCCATTTAGGGGTTCATGAAGAGCCGGATATTCCACCGGGATCAGCCGCCAGTCACTCTTGAGAAACTGAGAGCAGCAATCGTGGAAGTTGCCAACGACCTTCGGCAAAATCGCGAAATGAGAGAACGAATTGCGGCCAGTTTTCCTCGTCGTCTTCATCAATGTTTGGAGCGTGAAGGCGGCCAAGTGGAAATCCGTTAATCATTTGTTTTGTTGTTAATTTGTTAATTAAACGCTTCAATTTCAAACATTCAAAACTGTTTTAAACTGATCGACAACATTGGACCAAAGAGGAGGGTAAAGTGAAATTTTTTCAAATTTTCAAAATTTTAACTTTGTTTTCATTTGAGAATGGGGACTATAGGGACCAAGAAAATGTATAACTTGTTCAGAAAAAAATCATCGACAAAAGTTATTCGCAAAAAACCGACGGGAGTTCATTTTGGCCCACCCTGTAGAACAACATCTTTATCGAGAATTTTGTATAATTTCAAAAGCAAAACCCCTGAAAGCAGTGTAAAATGTGTGCTGGGAAAAAGGGGAAATGGGCTGTCCCAGAAATAGTATATACTACTAAAAGCGAGCACGCGAAAGTGCAGATCGTTTCGTTAATTGCCGTGGGTGGCTAATTGAAAATGGCGATTCACCATGAAATCGACTTCATTGGTGAAATCCACTCAGTTGTGAGAAAGATCGAGATTCTGATGAGTAACCTCTCAATTTGACTTCCAATTTCTTCCTACTGCATTCTTATGTTTTCGTTCTTTTTCATCAAGATTTTGTTTTGTAACACATGACTTGAATGACAAACGAGAAGGTTCTTATTGTCACTGAAATAAGTCGAGAAAAACGATCGTCCATTGTTTTCGAATAACAAATTCGTGTTCTAAAAGGATCGCGTTTTCACTTTCATTCAATAGTAAAGTGGAATTCGTGTCTGCAGTCTGACCGACTTACGTTCTTTAAGTTCACTTCGACTGACATGTGCACCAATGAACTTGCTCTATCCACAGAAACCCGCTTCGCATCTTCTTAATTGCAGTTCCGAATCACTTGACAGTATTCCGGTGGCAGATCCAAGAAACGTTTTTGTCGCCGTTCTTCTCATTTTGCTGTATATTGGCTTTCAGGTACGATGAAAAACATGTTGAATCTGTTGTTTTGTGGTTTTGACTACGAGAAACCAACTTGTTCTTACAGATCATCTACTTGCCATGTCTGCGTGTCATCCACATTGGACGACATCGTTATGCTTGTTTTCAACTTATGTTCTACATCGGACTCCTGGACTTGGGAGCCCTGCACATCAATGGCGCATTCAGTGCCATTCTCTTGTTAAACGAATGGTTATTTTGTTCGAAAATGCAACTTGTTCTTGTTCTTAACTCAATTTTTATGAGTTTATGGTTGACGCATTCGGTCATCACTATTTTATTAGCGATATGTCGATGTTTGGAAGTCTTCTATCCACAACAAGCGGAAACCGTTTTCGGTGGCAGAAATGGTAAAGTTTTGATTGTTGGAGGATCGATCTACGGAATTCTGGGAGCTTGTTACATACGATCAGAAATTAGCACAAGCATCTTCTTACCATGGTGATTAGGTTGTGTCGTTAGAGTGACAAATCCTAGCTTTAGGGTTCCGGATTCACTTCTCAAGGAAGTTCACAATGACAATCTTTCTTCTTTCTTAAACGAGTTTTACACAATTCACAACATAACTTTTATTGTTCTGATTATTCTGCTTTACGTAACATTCACCATTATATCTACCGTTCGTATTAAAGCTCTAAAGAAGAAGGGAAAATTGAAGTTTAACAAAACACAAAAACGAGTAAGTTTCTTGGATGTTTCTTTTAACGATTTGTCATCTAGTCCTTCGTTCAAGTTGCTTTGATAAGTTTTATCAACTCAGCGAGTGCGGCGGTAGGTGTTCAGTTTCCGGTTGTTAATCGTTCTTGATTGCAGATGTGTATTTACTTTCAAACCAAACCGCAGAATAAGGTCCTTACAGTTCTTGCGTTCTTGGTGCTCATTTTCACTCATGGTGTTCCGGCCATAACTTATCTCACAATCAACAAAACAATTCGAAATGGTTGCCAGCGATTACTACGACGAGCACAACTTCACTCGATAGCGATTGTACCCGAGACTTTGGCTAAAACTTCAATCGACAGAGAAAATACGGTTATCAACTAAACTCCCCGGATCCATTTCCAGTGTTCGTACAATCGCGTGTTTAAGTGTAAGATGATTGAATAAACCGGTTTTGAAAGCCCACTTACAAATTTTATCACTTTCTGAGATAGAAAATGCATAAACTCAATCAGAAAAGGTATTTTGTTTGTGATCGAAATGTCCATTAACTCATCCGAAAGCTGCCATTCAGTAAGTTACGTAGTTTTAACGTAAAATCAATGAGATTTTTTTGTTGACAAACAAAAAGTCTCGCTTTGGTTGGTTGCAAGAAAATTGTTGGAGATTTGTTGTTGCGTAGATTCTATGATACAAATTGCTTACTTTTAGGGTTTTCGTTTACAATAACGATGAACAATCAAGATGATGCACCGGTGGCGAAAAGAGCGCGGATGGTCGTCTTCGAGCCAATTCGCTTGCCCTCAGTTTACAATGTGGTGCGTAAAAATGAATAGTAGGATTTGAAGAAATTGGTTTCAGAAAGCCCTGAATTCAACCATTCTTCCTGCTCAATACTACAAGCTGACTGAACGGGTTCGCATCAAACAACGTCAAATCGCCACATTAGAAAAGCGAATGGAAGAACTGGAGAATCGACATTCATCAGATGAGGAGTTGATCTGCATAATAAATCAGCAGTGGAATCAGGTGAACATTTTAGAAATATCGTTGAGAAGAACTTGTTTTTAGCTCGATGATATTATGGTTGACTTATTGCGGCGGTTTGTCAATGAAGGAAACATCGACGAAATTGGTTCGAGAAATCAAATCGACTTTGATGTTGTTTTTGTTTTAGTTGCCAACAAACGTGCAGAAACCAATTGGTTGACTATTTTGTCGCAATTGAACAACGACGAGATCAACCAACGTCTTTCGAGTCGCGTCAACTTTAGCACCGAAGCACTGAGCCATCTGTTGAAAGCGATGAATACGTACTCGCAAAAACGAGAACGAATTTTGGCGTTTTTGGACAGACAGCGAAAACGTAAGTTCATGGAATGTTTTTGTGAATTTGAGTGGGGAATATTTGAGGAAATAACGACAGTCCGGAGACAAATGCTGAGGATAGTCGAGATGCACTCGATCAGAGTCAAGAGTTGTCGGACGAGAACAAAATTGTGGACATTGATGCGGCACTGCGACAGGAAATCATCGACATTGCAGCGGAGAACAAACGGCTCGAAGAACAGAACGTCAAATGGAGAAGCGAGAAGAGTCGACTTCGCGCCAAAATCGCTGCACACGACGAGGAAATGGAGTTGATGCAATCGAAGGTTGAAAACGCCGTGAACCAAATGGAAGATCTACGATACGAACTGGAGAAATCGGCGGCACGTGAAGAGAAGTTGGAAAGCGTGATTATTGAGGTCAATTGTCGTCAATTGCATTTGCTTATCTTTGATTTAGCTGAAAAAGAAAGAGGAAATGATTTCGCCGCCCGAAACAAAAGAACCATCGACAACAAAAGAAAAACCGACAGAAAATAAAGAAAAAACTGATGTTCCGGGGGTTAATCAAACACAGGTAACGCTGAATGGGGTAGCTGTGTATTTGTTGTTTAGTTCGAAGAACTGCAACATGAATTGGAGATGCAAACCGAGTTGGCGGAGAAACGTTTGAATGAAATTCAAAACCTGAGCACAGTGAATCAGCAATTGGCAGAAAAAGTAGCGGAGTTGGACATGTCGGTTAGTTATTGATTTGAAATTGGGTCTTAATCGTCTTTTAGATTAAGTACTTGCCAACTTCAGTGATCAGCAATTCGCCGGATTACATGTGTCTTAAATTTAAATACTCACAGTTGTTGGATGAAGCAAAACGTGTCGAGTAAGTTTTTGTCAACAATCCCATTCACTTGTTGTTCCTAGTCAAAACAATCAAGAGCTTTTGAAGCATGTCGTGGACTTGCGAAAATGTTACGAAGATCAACTTCGGTCAATGAAAGTACGTGTAAAGAATGTGACACTAAATTTGAATTGTTTAGGATGAGTTCAACACAGGAATGCAGAGAATGCAAGAGAACTGCACAACCATGACGACAGAATTGCTGTCGGTCAAAAAAGAGTGCGCACAAATGGAGTTGGAATTCAAAACGAAGTTCGAAGTGGATGCGATTGAATGTACGATTCAAATCTCCATCAAAATCCTTATTGTATACTTTTAGCTCGGACTTATAACGAAATGAAACTGCTCATCGACGCGGCAAGGACCGATGGGAATCGAAAAACCGAAGACATGAATCGAATGAAGAAGCAGATTGTTACTCTAAAAGCGGAGGTTGCAAAGGTTAGAAAAACACGCAAAGCACAATTTGTTTTTTTACATTTTAGACAAAAGAAAGTTTGGATGAAGCACGAAAAATCTACGACACGTGCATCGTCATCCCTTTCGAAGACAAACCACAAGCTCAAGAGCCCGATTCGGCGACTAGATCTTCTCAAGCAGCGGCCTCAACAAGCACCGCACCAGCTCCAGTTCCGCCGCCAATGATTAGTGATAAAAGAATTAAAATTGAATCCTCGCCATCAAAACGCTACGAAACGAAATATCGACCAAATTCTCGAACATCAATGAAACCTGAACCTGAGGATTCGACGGAACAATCTCGTAGACAATCTCCGTCAATCGAAGACACGTCGTAAGTTTTAACGTTCCTTAATTAATTACCAAACATATTAGGAAAATGGAAATCGAAGGAAATGATCTCAAAGCAAAAGTTGGACCAATCGAAAACGTGGATCAAGAAACGCAAAGTAAAGTCGATATTTCGGCTCGTGAGAAAAGACTCCAGAAGGAAAACGAAGTTCTACGCGAAAAGATTCAAAAGTATCATCGAACGGAGAAGATTGGTGGACTCGAAAGGGCGAAACGGGCAATTCAATATTTGACCGAACAAAATGAACGTCTGAAACGCGATCTCAACACATCAAGTCAAGCAGAAGGTGGACTAATGAAGGAAATCGAAATGATGAGCAAGGCAGTCGAAGATCTCATGAAACAGGTAAGTTCGATTTCGTAGAATAATCATGATTACAGAATACTACGTTGACGGGTCGAAACGCTGAACAGGATACCACATATGTCCGATTAGTCAAAGACGGATTGCAAAGTGAAGCGACGTTACGCGTTGCAAAACAAACAATCGACACCTTAGAAGAGAAAATGCGAATAACAGAAAACGAGCTCGAGGCTTTGCGAATTGAATGCAATACGGTGGAGGAGAAGTCAAAGTTGCTGGAAGCAGCTAAAGAAACGTTGGAGACAAATCTGCGGTAATCTCCTCTCTTGCTTGCTCTTCAATCTCAATTTTAGGAAAACAAAAGAAGCAATGGAGATTTGTCGACGCAGTTCCCTGAACGTCAGTTCCGATCTCAACGAACTCAAAATTCGACACGAAAAACAAACTCTTGAAGTGCAGGAGCTGCGACAACAACTGAAAGATCGAGCGGGGAAAACCGAAGAAACGCGAACGAAAATGGCGCGAATTCGTGAGGAACGAAATCAGTTGCGAAAGAAGTTGGCACGAGCAAAACAAGCGACCGAATTCGACAATTTCGATCAGCTTCTAGAAGCGGAGAATCGTACTCTACGCGTAAGTTCGCATTCAATATTGTTTTCATTATACTTCCGCGTACTTAGGAGTCGTTGGCATGTCCGAGTTGCAAAACGAACGACAAAAACACCGTCTTAACGAAATGTTTCCACGTATTCTGTATGGATTGTATCAAAAGACGCTACGATGCACGAAGCCGAAAATGTCCGAAGTGCAACGCCACCTTTGGCGCCAACGATTATCATCGCATTTATTTTGAATAAGCGTATTGTTGCGTGTTAATTTAACTTTGTTAAACTATTTCACAATTTTCGACTTTTGTTCCATGTGTAACTACGCAACTGCTTTATTGTTTACTTTAATAATTGGACATAAAAAAGTCATAAGAATTGGCTGACAATGCTTTTCACCAATTGATCTATACACTCGGTAATAGTCGAGAGTTCAAAGCAACAAGTCAGCAGAGATTACCACATTTAACGTCTTTTTTGGCGTCATGTTTGAATTCGTTCCACAGCGGAAAGTTACCCAGAACTTTGTGAAGTTAAAACTTTGAGAATAAGCGCCGATAACATTTTAAATAACTTGCTTATACAGTCGATATAAAATATCAACCATATATTTTTCTGCTTCCATTACTCATCCATCAACTTTGCTTCATGTTCTACGGTCCAGAAGATCATCGACCACCATGGCCATTCAGTTGATGTCAACAAACACTCTGTCTTTTGACTAATACGTGAACATTAGCAGCATTATGGTGACCTTCTTTTTGTACTTGCTCGCTGGTACAGAACATCAGTTCGCGACCGAACCTGTTGTTCGGCTATTGCACTCAGAAATGTCCGCTGCTCAACCGACGATTGGACGCCGTGGAGTCTTGTAATATGGGGCAGAATAGATACAATCAAAGTCGCTACCTCTGCTCAAGAGATGGTCGTTTTCTTCACGAACTGAGTGTCCACACAGACACTAACACGATCGCCATCACATCAACGACACTTATACTGGAGAATTCGGGTTCATGCAGTAATTGAATTGGACAGTTTCCCGTTTATTTCAGAAGTGCCATCAATAGACGATATTCGACGCGATTGGTGGCCCGAATACTATGTGAGAACAGGAAATTGCATTGTTAGCGTTGATCAAAGAGAGGCGATTACTACGGGGAAGTGTTACCATCGACTTCACCTTCGCTTCAGCCACAGTGAAAGACACGCCGTTGACTGCAAGAATGGGATCATCCTCGCAGTATCTTTCTGGCTGCAGACGAACCGACTTATTTTATGTCTTACAAACACAAGAGAAACTGGAGAATATCAGTTCTTTTGGTTTGACGTACTGGCCCACAAACCTATTGGTTGCCTCCCAATTTCACGCGAATTCTCCATCGATTTCGGTCCGCAATTCTACAAACAAAAAGTTTACTTTATCAGAGTTCGAAATCATCAACAGGATGCGATCCAAGAACGCTCGACGCTTCGGCTGTTGATTCAGTGCTACGTAAGACTAAACGAATACCAAATTGTTTTGTATTCTAAGAAACCGGCAAGATCAAATACTCAACTATACTTTTCCGCATCACAATTCGCATCCTATAGTTGACGTTTAAGCTAACAATATTCGCTATTGTTTTGACGTTTATCTTCGAAGGACAACAAGTGTGATTACAAGCGATCATAATTTTTTGTTTATTTTGAACGGATGTTAAGCGAAGCATTCTGAATTTGTTTTATTTCACGTAGTAGTTGACAGTATTTACAGCAATGTTTGAGTAGAGTGTATGATTATACTGAGTCGAGAAGGGTGGAAAGAGTTACAAAAAACGGCGATACAACGAGAAATCGAACTGTCAAACAATGAAATTTCAAGAGTTTGAATGACATGTCGACTTGTTCTTAACCCGTAGAATCGTAAAGCATAACGTTATTGCACCGATTAAGATTTGCAATCACTACCAAACACGACAGCGTTTAGCTGGCACCATGCTCGCGTTTGCTCCACAACGAAAAGCAGTTCCGAATTCCGGTTGATTTTGAAGAACACCGTTAACTCGAAAACGCATTGGTGAGTGAGGATCGATTAGTAGTTGACGAATAGCAGCTTCCGGTTTAGAACGACCACACCAAGTCTGAGCATAGGCAATGAAGAAGATCTGATCGTTTGTGTACGTTTCGTATCCGGGCAAACGTTTCTCTTCTTGTCCTTGCTTTTTGATATACGTACGATATGCCTAAAATTGGTCTTAATTGTCGATTGGACGTGCTTGCTTACTCGATACGCAGTTCGAATTCCGCCGTTATCCGCAATATTTTCACCTTGTGTTAGAATGCCATTTATTTTCATGCCGCCAGTTCCTGCCACTTCATAAGCTCCGTATTGATCGACAATACATTTTGTCAAATTCTTGAACATGTTTTGAGTTTCAGTACTCCACCAACTAAACGGCGAAATTTTAAACATTACACTCTCAACAAACTTACTTGTGCAGATTTCCTTGTGCATCAAATTGAGATCCCTGGTCATCGTAAGCATGAGAAATCTAAACCAAGTGATTACAATCGAGATTGTAACAGCTTACTTCGTGGCCAATCACACTTCCAATTCCTCCGTAATTGACTGCTTTCGGAAATGAAGAATCGAAAAACGGTGCTTGAAGAATTGCCGCCGGGAAGGTGATTTCATTGCGAACTGATGAGTAAAAGGCGTTGACTGTGCTTGCGGAAGTGCTGAATTCTTTGCGATCGACGACCTCTAACAAGCGTCGAAAAGCTTTTTGTTGAGCCCAAATTGAGTATTTGTGAACGAGCATCGCGTAGCCATCGTTTTCAGAGATCACCAACTAAAATTTTTATGTTTAAACATTGATTTACTGTCTCGAAAACCTTTTCGTAGTACTCGTCCAGTTCTTTGTTGTTAAGAGCAATATCGGCAAAACCGATCAAAGCCAGCATTTCGTGAGCCTGCAAAATATTCGATAAATTTGTTCTGATAGTAAGCATCACCTTCTTTAATGCATATTCTTTTGTTGCCGGATCCATCCATTGATTCTCTTCCAACATTGTTTTGAACGAGTGTCGAATATCGTTGACCATGTCTTCTGCTGCGGTTCGGTCTTTCTCATTGAAGTGTTTGCGAACGTACATCGCTCCAGAAGCATGCGCAAATCTCATGCCCATAGCAGAACTACAATATCGATAAGTGTTTGATTAGTTAATTGGTACTCACTTGCAATCTTTCCACCGAGGACTTTTAGTTTGTTTTCCGATAAAGTTTTTGAGAAAGTTTTGAGCAACATCTTCGAAACGATCGTCAAGTTGCAACGACCAAGAGCCGGTGTAACGCCAAAACACATAGTTTGCAAGAATACGTTTGTCGGTTGAGCCAATCAATTCGTTCAATCGTCCAAAGAATTCGGGTTCATTTACAATGATTTCCGGATCAGAGTTCAAATAATCGTGAATATCGAAGGGCATCAACGAACGAAAGTATTTTTGCCAATCCGCAATTGGAATCAGAGTTTTGAGATCGGACAAGTGATACAAGTTGTAAAGACGCGTAAAATTTCGTCGATCGTCTTCGGAAACCATAATTTGGGCCAACTTCTTTTCGAATGCAATGATCTCTTTCACTTCCGTTGCAATCTCTTCTTTTGATCTTTCGGTTTTGGCATCCTCGACTAAAAGGCCAATTCGCTCATTCATCAAACGTTCGTAGGCGTTCAGTTGTTTCGCGTACTTTGTGTCGTTCAAATAGTAGTCACGAGCCGACGATCCCAATCCCAAAGATCCCTGATCGAAATGCACCAGTCGACGTGTGACGTTACGTTGATCTTGTGAGACTAAAACGAATGCTGTAGATTACTGCTTTCATTTGAAAACTTACCATAGATGTCAACGAAAACATCGAGAGCACGCGCTTGTGCGACGTTAATCATCAGATCGCTCAAATCGAAATCCGCTTCAACCCACTTGTTTGGATACACAATTGGCCAATAGCCAAATTTCTGAACAAACCTGATGTTATTCATTCATTTGAAGACAAACCTCAATATCAGCAATTATCGCCGTCGACTTCTGTTCATTCAACTTCTCCGTGCTCATGCACTCCGAATAGAACTGCTTCACCATGTTGATTGCTTTCGAACTCGACTCCTCTTTCTCTTCGTACAAATCCTTCATCTCTCGATTGACTTTTTCGCGAACTGAAATCGAACATGAATATAAGACCAGAAGTAGATGACTCACTTTCTGAGAAATGTCCATAAGATGTCAGATCCTCGGGGATTTCGTTCAATGCGACCCATCGACCACACTAAAAATCGAGATTGACCTCTTGAATTCAGATGAAACTCATACCGAGAACTCAAAAAAGTCGTCGCATGGATCTGCACTTTCGTTCAAACTTCCACGAAACAAATCCGCTGCTTTGTGATAACCACGTCCCGTTCCAACTTGCAAGATCGTGGGAGGCAAGTACTCGACTCGCTCTTGTATAGTTCGACTGACCGAGGCGCCAATAAGCCACGAACTTAACAGCAACGGTGTAATTATCGTCCACATTTCTAATGCGGATTCTGAAATAACAATTTTTAAGCAAAATCACGAGCTCGCGAAAAGAAGAACGTTAACGAATTACGTTGCTCAAAGAACATGAATTACTGAAAAAAATGGTCTTATAACAAAGAGATGTTAACAAAATTAAGCGGACAGCTGTTGAAGGTGATGGGAAGCTAATCAAATTCAGATACCATATCAGTTGAGTTAGTTAACGCAAACATAAAAAGAACACTCGTCCACTATGAACTCTCAAATTTCTTACAAATTTCCTTGCTTTTTGCAGGATCGTTTGACACTCAGCCATGAATCGTTTTCAAACCAGAACAACTCTCGGCCTCGAATGTTTTGGATCGTCTAAGACAGTGAACCTTGAAGTTTGGTCCACAAAATTCAACGTACAAAACGTTGCAGGAACGATTTGCCTATCGTTGAACGTGATTATGATAATAAGATAAACAAACAATTAATATGATACGATTGTAATTGAGCGCACGTGCGCAAACAGAACTCAGAAGGCGGATGAATAACCGGATGGTCATAACAAGCAGACGGACCGTTTGCTTTCGGATTAGCCTCTTGCTTCTTCCCCCAGAGACCATTGGACAGAAAAAAGAAATATAAGACAAATTGAAAACAAACATAAACGAGCAGCCGAAAATGCGCGGATAGCTGGTCAGCAAAACTGCAACCTTCAAACAAAGTCCCTAATTGTCTGTAGCCGTTCCATCAACCGAACTTTGTCTTCTATGGTTGTTGTTTCGAACGTGCATGCACATTGCCAATTAAATTCGCTTCACTTCGTCATTACCGGCTGTAGAGCGGAAACATGACCAAAGCCGTTAAATTCGAAATATCACATACCGTAGTTGCGAAGAACATAGGTGGGTGTAAATGCGCGTTTCGGTTGTGAAGCTTTCAATTTAAAGCAAAAAACCCTCAGGACAAACAAATTGCGGTCATTTACGCTCTTGGCAGGCGAAAAGCAACAGAGTAATCCGGTTTGTCAATACGAGAAACCAATTTCGTTATGCGGCCAAGAATTCAAAGACAAAACACGAGGAAACGAAAACTAATCGCATCTTCGAATCAAACCCACGTGTTCCGTTAATTCCATTTTTACAACCAAACCGGCGATCTCAACGAACGTTGAGCATTGAATGAGTACTAAAGTTTGCTTCTCGGGGCTTATAAACCTCTCGAGTGCGTCCATTTTTAGAGTTTGTTTGGACATTTGCGTAAAAACACGGGTCACTTTCCACTTCACTTTACGAAACATTTGTTTAGCTTCGATGATGACGGAAGAATCAGAAAAACCACCGACTTTACAGCACCTTCAAAAACAACTCAAATGACGAGTTTTGTGCGATCGGACTTTTGATTTCTCGTAATCGCACGGTTGGAAACGTTAACTGAAGAGTAGAATCCGAGCGGCCAATTCAAAAGCAAACTTCTCGCATTGCGGAGCTTCGGCTACTAAACGTCGAATAAATTCACACGCCAACCGATCTTCAAACAACGAGCTCGGAAACACGAGATGGTGCGAAAATTCAGGTTCTGCAAGAAGACTGTTCCTATTCAGACAATTGGCCAATTAACTAATCGTCTTCCAGTCAGTTCGCACGAAAGTGTTAATAATTGACTGCTTAATCTCTCCTGTTACGCACCCGGAATCTTAAATCTGCGGAGGAAAAGATGTCGACGAGAATTCGCGCCAAAAGGGAAACTTGTTTGTTTGACCGGAGGGCAAAATTCGATTTCTAGAGCGCGGAAAACAGTTTGGGAACAAGGCAGGTGGATCACGAGTCGAACTGATGCTTGCAGTAATCTCTGAATCAGATCGAAATCGTAGACTTCGATTGCTTTTACTGGCATCGCGGTTCAGTTCAAAGGTCAGTGCGTAGAAACGACGTGATCTTTGAAGAAGCAATAGAATGATGGAAATAACCTTAAAAACTCGTCTGCTGTCAGTTGGCGGTTTATTTTAAGATCAACTATTTAGGTTCGGGTATCAAAAATCATTCTATGACATGCAACAAACTAATTTCCTTGGTTTGTATTGTGGTCGAAGGTTGAGTGCTTGCGGTTTGTTTGTCACTCAAATATCCGGGCAAATTAATTGTCGGGCAAGACGGAACACGTGAAACGGAAGTCTTTTTGCATTTGATTCTCAAATCCCACTCGTTGTGTCTTATGCTTTCTAGTCTCAGTGTATTATGCTATTTGTTTAAGGCCTTTTGCTCAAGGGTTTAGACAATTAAACATCTAGGAAATAACTAATAGTCAACGAGACACTAACGATCTTGTGTGCGAAGATCACAAAGTTCGTTTCCTTGACCTAAACTCAATGACGATTTCAAACTGACCACAAATTTTATTGTCATCTGGTCAACACATAAAACGGAAGACCAGAATAACCAATGGAATAACTAAGTCGGGAGTTCAGAAGAGAATACCGAGATGTTTTCAATAAACACGGGAATCTGTTTTAAAGACGGAAAGACTGAGAATTGACATAAACAAGTTTTTCGGATAAGGTTTCTGTAAACTGATCAGCTAAATGATTGAAATGAATCATGTCAATTCTCATCCAATAGAAGAGGGATTTTCACAGAAAGGTTGAGGCGAGAAGTGAATTATTAAAGATTGTTTTTCTTTTCGTCTATGAATTTCATTTCTTCTTCGTTTTGTGTAGATCTGAAATGGTTGAGACGATAATCCAAATCTTTCGGTGGATGAATTCCTTTTTCCCAACGCTACAAAAACATCAGCAGTAATTGCTTTGTGTGCTCTTGACTTACTTCTTTCAAAGACAAACTATTACGCTGTAAGAAGAGGTAGTAAATGGCATAACCTGGAATAACGACCATCGACGAGGCAGACAAACAGAAACCGAAAACCATTGCCCAAACCGGGAAATCTTTTCCGGACGGATATTTGATTGGTTCATACATGACAATACAGAAAACGAACATAACCTAAGATATCATGTATTTTGTTGTTTTTAATTTCAAACCAACCAATGTGACTAATGGTGCTGCGTATTTCCACAGAATTGGGAAAATTGGCGCCGGATAACGTCCGATCATTTCTTTCAATGCTTGACGAACACGATGAGCACCTGCATGCTGATTGCTTTGAAATTCCTTAATTAAATGCTTTACCAAATCCGTACGACAATCCGACAATCTCGAAGAAGACTACGAACAGAAGAGCGTAACCAGAAGCTCCGTAATTATCGACCAACGTCAACCAATGCGATCCGGACTAAACAACAACACAATTCGATTGATTAGACCTCAACATACGTATGTGACCATTGGAATGCCAAGAATGAAGAAGAAGATGCATGTGCATAGCAGTGATATTTTCTTATATTTACGCAACAAAGTCGGGAACGTATCTTCCAAAGCCGTGAATAAGCCTTCCATCATGCAGACCTGCAAACTTCATTTAATCTCATATGCAGAACTTTTTTTACCTGACTATCCAAACCAAGAATCGTTATCATCAAGAAGAATAAAAACGCCCATAATTGTTTGAATGGCAAATTTGATGCAACTTCTGGATATGCGAGAAAAGCGAGACCGACACCCGGTTTTACGATCTCCGCAATGTCTTTGTTTGCGACAACCGACATGTAACCCAAAATCGAAAAGATTGCAAAACCGGCCAAAATGCTGGTACTTCCGTTGATGAAACACATGATTATCGAGTCTCTGAAATCCAAAAAGTAAGTTAGAAAGCACAACTAACAACCTGTAACAGTTATGATTAAATTTATTATGTGAACCCAACGCTATCAACGTGCCAAAACCAACACCGTATGAGTAAAATACTTGAGTTCCGGCGTCTTTCCATACGGTCGCTTCAGAAAGCTTTGTGATGTTCGGAGTCAGATAAAACGAAATTCCAGTCATGGCACCGGGAAGAGTGAGACCACGAATCAACAAAACGATAACCAAAGCATACGGGAAAAGAGCGCAGAAGTACACAAACTAAACGATCGTAATCAGATATAATCATCCTTAGTTTAGTACAAACCTTTCGTGCTTGAGTGATACCTTTCCATAAGGCGAAATAAACGATCACCCAAGCTATAGCCATGATTCCGAAAAGTTCCCATTGAATACCACCAAAATCTGCCAGATCGTCGGTTGATTTCAGAACTCGTCGTCTAAAACAAAATCTCAGTGATGCGAATTCGGACTAACACTTACTCCCAGAATTGCTCGACTGATGTTTCGGTGGTCAAACCGTAACGAGACAAATTAGCAGAAATCAATCGAATTTGCTCAGGTGTTTCTTTGCCATTAATGCAAGTTGGAGTGTTCCTAAAGTAGAAAAAGTATCCATCAGAAGTGAGAATACACTACCAGTAGTTGCTACAAGTTTCCCAGGGAAAGACTGAAGTGAACGAACTGATCATGTAGAAAATTGCCCAAGCACTAAAACTCAATCAATTCGTTTAAGATGTCAAGAAAACTTACGAAATAACACAGAAATAGGAAATGCACATAAACGCAATGACCACATTTCCAATTCCAACTCCTAAAACCAATTTCTAATTAATACAACTCATTTAAACGAACCTTTAAACAACGGACACATCTTCCACTGAAATCATCGATGCGTTAGACAAGGTCACATTTGATTGTGTATAATACAAGCTAATCTCTGCTTACCATTTCCATAGCTCCACGTTGTAGATACTGACCAACCGTTACTTCTGCAAACATCTCATAGTCCAAATGGTTTACTCAGAACAAACTTACCGCACATGAAAATTGGAACTGCGCCAAGAAAGAAGAAGAAGAAATAAGCCACTAGAAAAGATCCGCCGCCATTTTTAAAGCAAAGATAAGGAAATCGCCAAACATTTCCTATAAAACCACTGGTTAAACACACTAGTAATTCTTCGATATTCACCTAATCCAACGGCATAAGCAATCATTGACATCTATGAAGAATTATTGAGAATGTTATATCGAGTGAACAAACCAAGAAATCCAATGGACCACTCCATTGTCCTCGATCCACTACTTCAACACCCAAAACCGAAACTTTGCGTCCCGCTGGTGAGTTCGGCGGAACATCGTGTTCATTGGGGACTATCGACGAGTCGTCAAGGCCCGTGCGAATCTTCGACTCTGCATCATCATCGCCTGAAAAGGCGTGTGAAAGTTTACGCATCGATTCGGTGGTTTCGTCGGGTGGAATTGTGATTGAATGGAACCTGAAAGAACACAGATCAGATTCCGTTTTGTCCATCACAAAACTATATACTTATTCGCCAAGAATAGACCCGAAAACTTGATCGTAAAAAATGAAAACGATTGGCATCAATCATTTTTGGAAATGAGAAGAGGCGGAGTGGGTGAACTTATGACTGAATGCGCAGAACAACACGAATTGCTGAAGAGAAAGTTTGCCCGAAAAGAAGCAGCTCGTGCAGTCAGACGTGGATTATCAGACAGTCGCTTCACAGTTGAAAGTACCTCAAATTTCGCGCACCCAAAACAGAAAGCGCGACCACGAAAAACAACAAAAATCAAAAGGCAACGAACATTTGCACGCTTTTACCGTCTCGATAATTACCGCGCATCGCGGAAGGTAACAGTCGAGAAAATGGAAGCGGTTCCATTGAGGAAAGACCTGTTAAAACGCCAACTTTGTTGCGTTGACAAGTGATTGAATATTTGGATTGCTAATTGATTGTGATGAATCAGGAAAAGTGCGAACTGAACATTAGTCATCTTCAAGAAAGAAACTATCGTTTGAGTTGTGATCCAACAGAAGTATGAAGAACGTACGAACTCCTTTTGGAAACTAAAGAGTATGACGAAAATCTTCCCATTGATAATTGGAAGCAAGCAAACGCAAAAAGCAAAACCCTAAATAGATGGCAATTGCTAATAGTTGAAGGCTTGAAGGTTGAACAGACGTTAGTTAAGAAATTGGCTTCAATTTCACTTGTCAACTTGAACGAATTCATCTTGCTTTTCGGTCATTAGGACACTCGAATAACCTTTGTTGCCTTCAGTATTTTTCAATGAAAACTGTTAGTTTAATTAGAAAACAAACGGAAACCATTAACGAATGGACGCTCGAAAAAAAGTCTTTTGACGTCACGCGAAATGTGTACGTTGTAAACTCAGCAATTCGGAGGCAGAGACAAACGTTTGATGGCAATTAATATCTTTGGCCGTTGGGTTTTCTAAACTAGAGAATGGTCCAATGAACGTACCATTGAACGATCAAACATCATCACTGAAATGAACGAAGTAGATGACGTTGAGATTACGAATTGGTTTTGGATCGAGTATGCCGTTGATGTGTCACATGCTTTTTTGTACTTCGACTCGTTTGTTTCATTGCAGCAACATTTCGAAAGGCTTTCAATCTTCGGGTCAGTGCATTCGCTCAAAAAATCGTTGCGCATTATAACAAAATCCGCACATGACCTTCGAATTTGGCTTTTTTCCAGAGCTCACAAAACGCCAACAAAAAAGTGCTCTGCTTTTTGCCTACGGTCTTGTATTCCAACCAACAGGAAGGTCACTGAGCATGAAAATCAAATTAAAAACACAACAACGAAGCCACCGCTAATCTACTTAACTCCTAACGTTAATTCTCTTAAACCGCCAACTTTGCTTCTAATTTAACGGCAGCTACAAACTAATGGAAAGCAAGAGCGAAGAAGAATTCGCACTTTCAATTTGAAATCAAATCTGATGCACTTGCCAATCCGTCGACCAACGAAATTATGAGCGTGAATTACGGAAACTTTTAAATTTGGATTAAATTTCACAACCTTCAATTTACTCTCCTACACAAGTTTAACTCTATACTGTGCTTAAGATGCTTTCTTTGTTATTTTAATCGCCAAGAGCACACGACCAATTTAAGCAACGACTTTTAATTTCCCGTCTGTTCATAGTCCAAAGGCAACACGTGCGTCTGAATCATAAAAATAAGACGTGCAACCACTTCATTGGATCGACAATAAAACTGAGGAGCAAACGATTGCAAAATTGGATAACCAAACAAATGCATTTGCTTGCTTGTGCTCAAAAGATTACCGACACTTTTAAAAAGAACCAAAAACACGCGCAATTCAACTGCCATCGGCAACGCTAATTAATCACTTTTCGACATTAAGATAGCGATCACAGAAAGTTCACAAAAGTAGTCAATTGATGGAACTTTGAAAGTAAACAACTTTAACATTGAAAGGTAAAATGAGGAACAGAAACACATTCGATGTTTGAGCAACGACTACCGGAACACTTCTTGTGATTCGAATGCAGTATGAGATTGAAGTCTCGATCCTCTATTTGCATTAAGAGGTTACGGGAATCTCGAAAAGCCAATCAAAATCAAACCCCAGCCCTTGAAACAACTCAGACGAGATTCACGAGTGATCGCTTTTCCGCAACTTTTCGAATCAAACTTCCGCCACACGCCAACAAAAAACAATATGGCCAACGGCGAAGTGAAAGACGAGAAGACCGAAAGGGGGTTCCCCCAAGTCCAATTTGTGAAAGCGGTTCGAAAGCAACGGAATGAAAACATCAACTCAATGGCCCGACAATTTTTAGACAAACGGGAAAATATGCGAAGAATTAAAAATAACTGAGTGGGTCCGCAACATTGGCCATCATCGTGAATGTTCTCTGGACTTTGCAATTTATACCTCGCATTTCAATCATCAACAGAGTATCTAAACCCACGTCAATATGTGTCTTGAAGTCAAATCGTATTAGCGGTGAGTATTAGACTTCAGACTTTGGCCATTAGTTTGAGTAATTATAGTTCGACAAAGATGAAAAGCTAAGAAGTTTGCTGACAACAAACATAAACCGCTTGTAGTTGTAAGACAAAAACAACTTGTCGACTACAACCTGATATATGTTTGTATTGGTTAATCAAATTGAGAGCAAGAGGCGTGGTTAGAAACAACAGCTTGAACTTTCCATGAATTCAGTTTATAGGAGGGAGCGTGAGCTTTGGGATTAATTTACAGAAAACACCTTTGAGCCCAATGGTTCCGAATAAATCCAAGGTTTTAATCCGTTTGTCGACAACGAAAAACAAACAAAAGTATGAAGACCACACTCCGAACGTCATCCCAACGTTTGTTTATGCTAATGAAGAGCAAAAATTGCGGTGGTGGGATTTTTGAAAATCATCGCCGATCTGCAAATTTGACGGACGAAGATGATGGATCGAAAACGATGGGCGGTGTCTTGTCTCTGGCGGCTTCGATTTCGAAGAGCAAAAGAACAAGAAGATCGGAGATCATTGGCACGAATCTCTGCATGTCCAATGGAGATCGATTTGATAACAATCGTGCAATTGCGAGGACTAAAACACAAATTTTCGAAATCTGTTTTCGTTGGTATAAAAATGCAAAGAAAATGACTTCGATTTTTGGTCAAAGATCACGTATGTTTTTCGAATTAAGTGCGCAACATTCTCTGGGAATGGTCGTCAAACAAAGTCGACTGCCGTGTAAATTCGAATCCAAAACACGCGACTTGTTGTTTGGGAAATGTTTTTTGACACGATTTCATTCGCGGAAGATGTTAGTTCGCGTTCGGAATGATCAATCTCGAGAACACAACTTTGTAGACAAAAGTCGTTCAACAGAAGGATTTTGGTCTACGAATGAGCAGAAGCTGCTTGTTCGACTGTTAACTTAATGGTTGAACTGTAAATCAAATCGATTAGAAGAATTGAAAGCCTCGTGGAAGTCATGACTTTAAGAGTCAAAAAACGAAGACAACAACTGTCGTTTAAATGACAATGAGCCCGTGGATGGACGGAAGGCGACGGGAAATTAATTGACGCCGTTTGATGATCACAATTCAGGTTCCCGCCTTCTAGCCAATTCAAAAGATAAAAGTGGAGTCGAGTTCTCACTTTTAATTCAAAGAAAATCGAAAAAAGTAACGGGTCGAAAATGTTTATGTTCACTAAACAACTAGCTAATTCTACTTGTTCTTGTCCACAGTTCCGGTTACCGAGCCATTTTGCTGTTCTTTCAGTTCTTTCGCACGATCTTGATCGTCGTCTGAACTCGAAACACTCTCGATGTCCACTTCTTCCAACGTCGATCTAAACAACACGGTGAATTACGAGCTTGAAAGCTTGTACGTACTTTTCATTTGTGCACAAAACCAACAAACATCGATAGAATAGAAACAGTCCCTCCAGAATTGAGATGAATGAAAAGCCCATAACAACACCAACGATACCACCGAAATACGATAAAATTGAATTAATCTGAAAATCGATCTTATAGCATCATGTTTTTCAATTCTCATACATTCCATTTGGCGGATTCTGCATAAACTGTTTGAGTGGGATCGGGAAAATACACGTTTATGACTGCTTGATCATCAAAACCACTGAAACAGTTTTCTTTCGCAGTTCCAGTCAACAAACCACATTCTATGGGCTAAATTCAACTATGAAACAAACTAATTGTTAGAACAAACATTCGCCGTAAAAGTTGAAGTATCCCAAAGAACGTCGTATTGCGTATCTTCGCACTCATTTGGACATTTACAATAATCACCCCATCTGAAATGCAAATCGTATGTATCTAACGTGTTAAACTCACGTGTTTGGATCTCCATAATCGATTATAACATTGAAAACACAATTTGCTTCGTCCAAACCACATGGTTTCGCTCGTCTTCGAACTGCGTATCGCGGATCCATACAATTGCACTCAAGAAGAACACGCGTTTGGTAGCAGCTCCATAAACATGCCTTGAAGTTCGGTTTCTACTAGCAAACTTAATTCGCTCACTTACATCACTAGTATAATTTCCTTTGTAATAATATGCAGATACATCGCGTGAAGTCTCCGCACATTTACTATAGTGGCCGCCGAGACTCGTGTATGTGTTCATTGCAACACGTAAATTGGAGAGAGCACCCGGCATTACATCGTAGCTCAATGACTCGGCAAAAACCGGTTGATTGAATGGATGAACGTAGATGTTCAGTGTGCCCAAATCGATCCAATCAATGTATTCGCTTTGTTGTAAATTGACTAACATCGAAAGCCCTGAAATCCATTACGTACGTGAAAGAATTGTACGCTAACCATTCTGAGAACCCGATGTACGTATATTGAAAATGGTATGGCTATGAGGAGAATTAAACGTATAACATCGACCGTTTGTTGAATCACCGCTTGGAACAAAATTAGTGCTAAATTTTATAATGCAATTCGTGGATGAGTTGATTCGTTTACGTGTAATTGATTTCTCGTCCTTCAAAAGCCGTCCAAACAAAAAGATCATCGATATCCCAACTGACCTGAAATTAAAGTTCTACATCGTACGTTATTTTGATTGTTTACATCGGTCAGATCTTCTTCCATGGTTGCAACAATATACGCTGTAGCTGCTTGAATTTGATTTACACTTATAGCGATTGTTTCCAGAAACTAAACGCAATGATTAGAGGTTGAAAAAAGAACACTTCAACTCGAATGGTTTCAACGGTTGCGTTCGGAAAGTAAGGAAGAATATCGTATACACGACGAGCTGCAAATCGATTAGTTGGACTGTTTATCCGAACTTACTTATGTTACAATATTCACCGGCCCATTTTTCAGAACAAAAACACGTAAACTCCAAGTAGACAAATTCACAAGTTGCATTCGTGTCATTTGCATTGCATACGGTCGTGTATGTCTCACTTTCACACATGTTTGTAACTAGAAAGAACTTTATTCGCGCCGCTTCAACAACTTACTGTCAGAGCAGTTTTTACCGCCGGAATTAACCGGACAATCGCATTCGTAGTCGTTGATAGATGAAGTGCACGTTCCGTTATATTCGCACGGATTGGGATCGCACATGTTGATGACTGAAAGCTCGATAGATGTCAGTTGATAGACACTTACTGTTGGTGCAAAATTCTCCATCATAGCCGGGTTTGCAATCGCATACGAACTCGCCATCACTCAAATCAACACACGTACCGTTGTTACAAGGACGGGCATTGCACGGTGATAATTCTGAAACGACGTGTTTAAAATCGATCGAAAATCTTTTTCACCTTCGCAGTTTGTTCCGTTAAACAACGAAAGACATTCGCATTCATAATCAGTCTCGTTGACATTGGAGCAGAAACCGCCGTTCTGACAGGGATTATTAGCACAACCTTGTTGAACTGAAATTGATGCTCAGTCTACGGTTACTTTCTTCTTGCTAACTCTCGCAAGTCTCACCACCGAATCCGGCAGAGCAAACACAAAATGCGTCTCCGGTCGAATTGTAGGCACAAGTACCGTTGTTTTGACAGCGTAAGTCGAGACAATCTAAAAGCTCATGGGTAATAAACAACAAAACAAAAACAAACCTTGGCACAGCCATGAGGAAGTTGAGATTGTCGATTGCAGTTCTGTTGTTGTATTCAAGTATTGGTCTTCGTAATCGTTAACCGTCGTTGTTGTTTTTTGCTCTGTAGCGCGAGTTATCATTTCAGTGCAGTTGTAATACTCTAAAACAGCATTTTTATCGCTTATTAACACTTTCCATTCACCTTCATCGCAATTTAGGCCCATAACTCCCGATACACACTGACATTCAAAATACAATGCACTCACAACAACACATGTTTCATTTGTAGAACAGGGATTCGGATTACAAGGTGTGGGATCTAAGGTTAAAGTTCAAATCTTCTTGACAATTTCTCAACTAACTTCTTTCGCAACACGTTCCACTAACACCGAGCGAACAAGCGCAAGTTTCGCAACTTTTACTTGCTGTTGAGTTGCTTTTGACGGCTCGTTCTTTCAAGCACAACCCATATCGACCACAGCTCGTACATAAGGTCGTGCACATGTCAATTAATGTCAAATATAAAACAACTACTAAGCTTTCAAACTGTTAGATTTTCCTTCTTACCAGAACAGGCAAACAATATACGCCGCATGCACACATTAACCCAACTTATAGATTCTCGTACGTCGACTGCGAATTAGGTGTTTAGAACAAACAGATTAGTAGCAAGAGTTTTTTTGTTTTTCAAAAAGAAACATTCAAATGAACACGCCAAACAGGAAAAAACGATAAACTCGGTTCTACAGTCGTCATGACATTTGACAGAGCTTCTTTTGTGCGAAAGTAAAAAGAGTTTGTGTGGTAGACAGTCGAAGATTACGAAATAGGGGTTTAGAGTTTGTAATGAGTGACAGAAGTTCTAATCCCAAAATTCTTTATTCCAACAGCAAATCACCAGCACACAAAGTTGAGATTCCCGTGTGACATCATGCATTTTCAGATGATGGCCGATGTGAAGGTCTTCCAAGGTGTTTCAAACACTCAATCCCGAGTTTGTTTTTAGTTAGAAGAGTTGAGTAAACTGAAAAAGCAATAAAGCTACGTATTGTTCTGAACGACTTACCATATTTTATGGCATCTGTGATCAGAAAACCCAATCCGATCATCAACTCAACAAGAAGAATATGAATAGAAACAACGCAAGCAACAGCGACAAAAATCTTAAGGCCCGTATCGCCCATTGAGGTGATTCTGCTGACAAAATCAAGATGAGAAATGAACGATTAAAAAACGTCTCTTTTTGAGTTTAACTAGAAGTTTCATGCAAATTGAGATGTTTACGAGTAAAACAAGTTTAAGGGGAAAACGTTCATCTCTTGGTCGATGTTTATTCTTGGGTTTAAACTTACAGAAACACCTAATGGTGACTTGAGAGTTTACGATGAGAAGGAAGTAGCTCTAGAGAACCCCACATTCGAAATCTGTTCGATTTGTATAATTTAGTTGATAAATTCAGCTCTACAGAAACACTCTCGAGGGGTTTGAGTGTTCTGAAGTGAAGAACAGTTATTCACGAAAACTTTACAACTGTTAGTTGATGTGGTTGTATCACATGGCGATTTTGAACATACCCGCCTGTAAAGAACAGTCTCCCACAGAGAGGAACAACCCCCAGCAATTGAACAACAACCCCCACCAGTTGAATCTGATATGCAAATTTGCGATTTTTCAACTGGGGGTTATTGTTCAGTGGTGGGGGAGTGATCTTCCAAAAAATCGTGGGGGCTATTCTTCATCCGTTGGTGAGGGCTGTTGTTCAGTAGCGCCGTATCATATTAACTGATGAATACAGAATCCCCGGAGCCACTCACTGATGATTTGAAATTTTCTATTAGAAGCGAAGCGTTTCCGAAGGATATCGCATCTTCTGGTTTTACCTTAAGGTTTGTTTCGAGTTGTACTATTCATTAATTGGTGATTGAGACGCCGCGAAACAATGATCTGTGATGTGAGTGCTTTGTTCAGAAAGAAAACACCTCGCGGTCCTCGTAGCTGGAGGTCAGGCTTGGGTGCCGCCAACCAGTATTTAATCGTCGTAGATCTCCCAGAAAGCATCATTTGTAGCTGAGTGGTCCTCGAAGAGTACGCTATTCGAGGTAAGTTTCGATTCCTGTTCTTTATCTTAACATATTTGGTCTTTCAGAATCACTCAGCTCATATTCGAGGGCTTCCGAAGAAAACAAATTCCATCAACTTTGGCTTGAAAAGCTGGACAATGCGCAAAAGTGATCCTCGAAGAGTACGTCATTCGAGGCAAGTTTTATTCAACTATGGATCGGAAACTTGGACAATACGTAAAAGTGAACGAATCAAATTGACAACAACACAACGAGCAATGGAACGAAGATTTCTTGGGATTCAATTGCGAGACGAAGTTCGAAATGTGGAAATCCGAGCAAAAACACAATTCAAAGACGCGGTGGAAGAAGCACTACAACGTAAGTTTAGATGGGCTGGTCATGTTGCAAGACGAACGGACAACCGCTGGACAACTAGAAGCATATTCTGGAGGCCTTGAGGTCGCAAACGACCGATTGTAAGACCGGCTGATCGATGGCGTAAAGTAATGGAAAGAGCGTTGGGCAACAACTCGAATCGCTCAGGACCGGAGCGAATGGAAAGAGCGGCCGAAGTATTCGCATCATCACATCAATTAATTATCTTTCTTTTGTTTACATTTGATTGATGATTGAAGCGAATAAATCTTTGTATTTGTATCTTTCATGTTGCTTTCTTTAGCCTTTTTGTTTAGAACTTTTCATCGCCAAAAATCAGGGAATCATCGCGGTAGAAGAAGGTTCGTTGCATTCACATTGTTTCTACATTGGAATGCCCACCGCCTTTTTGCTGTTCGGATCCAATGGTTCGAATAATTTGCACGTTGGATTTGAACATTTCGACTATGAACGTTAGATGTTCGTCGTCGAACAGACGACTTTTGTGTCAGTCTACTCGTTATTTATCCGAATTCTCGTATGTACTGCAATCCAAATAGGCGCCATTCTGCTTGAAAAGCAACGTCTTCCATCGGAACCAATCCGTGATACGTATTGTCTTGCATCATACTTAAAAACTCGAATTCATGTCAATCAAATCGAACTTACGACAATTAGACTGTTTTCTTCGCTCTCCGATTCTCCAGTTCTTCTTTTTGTCCTTCAGGTTCGACACTGGGCGTTTTCTCCTCGTCAGCCATCAAGCGTCGACTCTCCAATCGGACCGACTGAAGACAAAATGACGAACTCTTTAATTTTCTTTGGACTTCCTTAAAATGGACCTATTCTGGACCTCAAAGATTTTATTTTAGATGTTTACTCCGGCGAACATCTTCTGCTCGCAAAATCACTTTGTTGATAAATGGGCTTACGTCTACTTGACTAAAGGATCCTCAGGTGTCTATCAACCGACAGTTCGATAAACATTTCCGCTCATCGAACTTTCTGTTTCTCTCAACTTCAGTCCCATCTTCCAACCAATCCAACTTTTTCCTACAGTTTTACTTCGCACCAACAGTCAACAACAGAGACAAAAAAGAATATTGATGGCGGATTCAGTGTTCTTTGGGGTTGATCCTTGGCTCCTTGATGTCGATTCCGAGCAGTCGCGCACAGAGAGCCACGCGAAGAAATTCAAGTTGCCAATTTGCTTGGACTTGAAGCGAATTCGGTCCGCGTCCTTCGCAGTTTTCTCTCCGAAGACCGTTTTGTTCTGAAACGAAGTGATGACTGGTGCTGCGAAGAATAAACTCACCATGACTTTGAGCTTTTACTCCATTTCTCTGATTGTTCGCTTCAATTCGGTCAGTTGCTCTTTGCTGATTCCTTCATTGCAGGCGGCGAAAATTTGCTGTGGCTGGAATAGCATTCCAAATTTCTCGTCAGATTGGAAGGAGTACGGTAGACGATACTGAAAAGAAAATATTAGATCAAAAATCAATGGTCAACTCACTTTTTCCGCCCCCGTCTTGGCCGCTGACACTTGGTCAGCGACCATCTCAACTTGCTCCAACTCCTTCAGATCTTCGTCGACGGTTGCTCGCAAGATCGAGTCCTAAAAATAGAACGATTAGTAAACATTAAAAGCGAATGGACTTACCTCGGCGAAGGTGTTGCGATAGCGGATCAACCGTTCCTTTGCCTCCTTGATCAGCGGACGAACAACTTCGACTGGCATGTCGAAGTACAAGTCGAATCGTTGCCACCAAATCGGCAAAGAGAGCAGATGAGTGATGACCTCGAACTTTGGCTCAACCATAAGAGATACTCGAACTCGACCGCGGCTTCTCTGGAGCAAAACTGCTCCACGGCGGTGCGAACTGATTCTTCTTGTGTGCGGTCCATGAGTGGGCTCCATGCCTTGCCCGTGTTTATGAGCTGCTTGTCGGTGAGTGGATTCAGTGGCGCCCTGGCGTCAACCGAGTACTTTTTGCACTTTGGTTTGCCTCGGTTTTCAAGGAAAGACTCGTGCAACTTGGGATCTTTTGGCAATTCCAATCCCAAGCACTCTGCCCGCGACTTCGCCTCGCGCTTTGTAGGTTTTTGTCTTGGGTAATCCTAGAGCCGTATTCTGAAAAAAAAAAACAAGGGAATCGATCCGAGGTCTTGAATGTTGACCTTCATCGACACTTACCTTCGTGTTCTTGCATGGCACCACGCAGTACCAGACCACACCAACGACAGCTGCGACAATCACCGCCAATCCAACCCTAAAAAGAGAAGTTAAGAAGAAAATTGAGTGACTTACAAAACAGCCACGACGATAATCACCACAAGGTAAACCGGGATCTTGTCCTTGGACGGATCGTATTCCGTGGCATCAAACTGAAATCGAGACCTTTAGACGGAAGTCATCTGAACGCACTTACGAATTGGAAGTTTAAGGCCGTGAGATTCGCATGGCCCAAGTACTTGACCGTGGTAGTGTAGCCGATCCATGTTTATTTTTCGAAATTCGGCGCTCCTTTGACCGCTTGTGTAAAATCCGGCTTGCCATCGCTTTTCAACTTGATTCCTTCACCATCGGCTTTGCCGCAGATCGGGTAGAAATACATGATAACACCTGAAATCAAAATTTATCGTTGTAACGGTTTGTATTCTTACCGGTTGCGAAGTACTTTGAGCCAAGTTCATTAACAATCGCGGTCCCTGACATTGAAACTTCACCAACTGCATCTCGTTGGCGTTCAAGAAGCGATTCGCTGAATTAAATAATGAGCAACTGCAATATTCAAGCGATCACTACAGTCAAAAGAGTGAAATAGAAGTAACCTTTGACTGCTATGTCCAATTGGGTTGTTCAATGACTGCAATCAGACTGATAGAAAGCCTGGAACTCTCGAAGGCCAATTGCATTGAATAATGATAACCGCGGACTGTTCTGATATTCAAAGATTAGTGTTTTTATAATCAGGAAAACCCGTCATTTCAACGACGTCTATTTCTTCCTCTACAGCACAAGGCGTTCCGATCCCCACGGAAAAGCCAAGCGAAAAACGTATCTTTGGGATTTGAGTCTTCCTCCGTCTTCTGATCCTCGTAGCAATAAAGAATCGTATCAATGATTTGGTACAATTGGACGTTGTCGTTTCCTTCTAAATTAATGTTTTTCAACTAAAAAAGTGTAAGAGTAGAATCCAAGAAATGTACACGTACGTAGTTGTCGTAATCAGGCTTCAATTCCTTCAGTTTTTTTTCTAATGCCTTCGCTTCCTTAGGTCTGACTTCATAATAATGGAGTAAATGTCGCACGTCGTGTTCAAGTTGGTATTGAGAAATAAACGTCACTTGGAAACATTCCATCAAATAGTCGCGAATCTTATCGAAGTTTTTATGAACATCCTTCCACCTGATCAGATCGGCGCTGCCGTTGGCCGGAAAAAAATAACGCGGTGGCACCAATTCATCCATGAGCTGATTCACTTCGTCTTGTGTATTGTCGGTCTTCGTCGATCGCTGAGTTCTATCCATCACGTCTTCGGCGGCCAACTGGCCTTTCTTTGCCTCATACTTACTCTGCCCGCAACCGTTCCATACGATTATTATCGAACTCAGTAAAAACATTGCCATGTACGCTTTCGTCGGTTCTTCTTGTTCTCCTCTTTTCGTCTGTAAAAGCGTAACATATCAGTTTCTGAAGACTTACTTACCTTTCCTCGTACGACTTTTTCCCAATGTTTGTATTCATCTACCAACGCGTTGTATTGCTGATCGTTGAGTGGATTTATTACGAGGAACCTGACTAGCCTGCGAAAAAGTTTGTAGTTTGACCAGCCAAAGACAGGAAACATGTCGAACAATCGATGCCAATAGCTGATCGGATATGGTCCAGTTGGAAAATCACACTTTTCATACTGTAATTTGGCCTTAGCTATCACTTGCTCCTTGTTTACGACACGATCTGGCAGCTTTTCTATGGCCGTATTCACGTCCTTATTTTCTGCCATCTTCTTGGCATCTTTTGGTTTGACTAGCAGCTTGATATTCGGCTTCCAACTCTTTTGAACTTTCTCGTTCTTCTTCTCTTCGTTCTTTTTCTCTTTGATTTCCTTGTTCTCTTTGATTTCCTTGTTCTCTTTTGCGAGTTTGCCGTCTGGAGCGATTGGAGCCGTTGCATTGACTATCTTCTGTTGGTTTCCATTTTCTAGATTTGCATTGGATGCTTTCGGATCGACTTTCTTTGACTTCTTGCGGCAGCAACAGTATATGGCAACGATCACAAAGACAATAACAGCAAACACAACAAGACTGAAACGAACAGAAGTCACTTATATTTATCTGAATACTAACCCTAAGACGATCCAACCCCAGAGTGGCATCTTGAATGCATCTTTCTCATGGTTTTCTCGGACCACTTTGACCGACGAATCCTGAAATTTGCTTACAAGCGAAATAGGCAGAAACCAACCAATTCCACACTGACGATGTTTTCCGTGTCGACGTGAAGTTTGATGGTCGTTTTGGCTTTTCCGTCTTTCCCGAGTGTAAACGGCGATTGACAAACTGAACCTTTCTGGTTTGCACCTTTTCCTTGAAGCGTAGCTTCTGAAGTGTTTGCAACGATCTTAATTGGCGCAGTGAATGTATCATCTCCTTAAATTGCAGGAACCAATCAAGATTTCAGTTAAATTTCAACATACCGACCTTAAAAACTTGTACGGATGTTGAAAACGTCCCCGCAATTTGGCAATTGCCGATAGTGATTGAACCTCTGAACAAACGACAGTTTTGCTCAATTTCGCTGTAGACTCACTCAAAACTTTTCTCTTCCTTCTTAATCTTTATAGTCGCTTTGATCGTATTCGATGCGCTCTCCACATCGACAGACGAGTCTTTGCAAGTACCCGTGATTGTTCTGAAAACACGACCTCCGGCTTTGATTTAAACAAGAACTTACTTTCCATTCAAGCAACTGGCCTTCTTCTCCGCCGACAACAACCACGAAGAATCAGCCGCCACGAACATCGTCGCTACAACCACAAGCATCAACATCCAAGTAGTCCCGGAACCCGGCGATTTGGACATCGGCTTCCAAGCGCCACGAAGCACAAAGTCGAAGATCCCCATCTTCGGGAACGTTCCCGAATCCCGAAGAACAATAGACGGAAAGCAAATCGAACATTCACCTTCGACTCTGCATCATTACTTATACTAATTTTTGTCAACTGTCCAGAATTTTCAGATCCAAATGGATTTAACATCGTACTTGGAAACTAATGGTTAACAGTGAGATCCAGGTGATTTGATCACGTTTGAATAGTCGAAGTGTGCCATTGTGACGACGATGTTTTGTCGCGTTTGAACGCGAAAGAAAAGGGCGAACGATTGGCGAAGTCCCTCACCTCTCTCCTTTCGGTCATTCACCTCCTTAGCGTTCAGTTTGGCCTTGGCGGGCGAGATGTCTCACAGGTTGTACCCAAAAACATTAAAACTATTGGAGAAATTAGTCTCTTCGCTTACGTGCTGATAATTCGATAATCGAAAGATTTCCTACTTTACGACCAGCTGCGTTTCATTTTAAAAGCTTCATGAATTGTCTGTAGTCTACAACTGATTTCATTGCGCCTTTCTTCTGGCTCTCTGATTGCAAAAACAGTTTCAAACAAACTGAACGTTTCCAATTGATGCTTTCCTTGAACATCATCTGCATCGTCCTCATTTCATGAATTCACGATTCCTTACATTTTAATGATTAAAGGTCTTAGATTGAAATTACTCACCTAAAACAAAAAATTTA
The DNA here is from genome assembly GCA_024699855.1 of Aphelenchoides besseyi. Classification (NCBI taxonomy): domain Eukaryota; kingdom Metazoa; phylum Nematoda; class Chromadorea; order Rhabditida; family Aphelenchoididae; genus Aphelenchoides; species Aphelenchoides besseyi. The sequence continues at coordinate 3,103,984 of JAMPIQ010000003.1, forward strand.
AAGCGCGCAAACAACAGGGAAAATAATCAAAATTGGTTAAGTTCAACAATATGTATTTTTTGCTTGAATGTACTTTTAGTACCTAATTTATAGATATTTGAGATTTAATTGAACAATATCTTTAAAGAAGGTTATCTTTCAAAAACACCGTAGCATATACAACACCGAAGATTTTTTGAGCGCGGAAACCCCTTTTTAGATCTGAACCCTCCGGATCTTCTCCAGGCGAGCGGAAAAGTATTTTAAATGTATTACCGGGTTTACTTGTTCTTAGCACTTTGCTCTAAATTTCTTTATTCATTGAGTATATTCGTATTGTTTCGTTATGGGCTTGCGTTGTCTACATTGTGCGGAAGTTCTATGCACAGCTAAATATATGTGTCAAGTCTCATCGTGATGGCAAGCGATGGAACGTACGTTTCAGCCGCTCAATCAAGTTCCGGGACGCCGATAAGTCTCTCGACCCAACACGACGTTGTCGATCCTAACCGATACTTTATCACTGTCGTAAATATTGGAAATAAATGAAATGAAGTCTCATCACGCTACGCGAAGACTCGCTTTGTTCCGATTGATTTTGCTGTCTCCAGTGCAATTGCTAAGAAACTTACGATGGCGTATAACAACGAAAAAGAGTGTCGCGTTAGAACGCGAAAAAACCACCAAATCGCTTAAATTGTTGCGGATCAAGAAGTCCGCCCCTCAAGTTTGAGATTATTTAAAACACCAGTCGTTTCGTTGGTATTCTCACATTGAAAGGTGAAGACTACTACAAGAGTAACTTTTAATTAAATGGTTCATGTAACCTGCATTGTATTTAGGGCCCACAAGAACTTCTATCGTCCCGAGTTCTTAAGGTCGGAAATAGAAGAAATGAAGACTAGCATCGCATTTTTTGCGGCGGAGTTCTCCAAAATCAGTCATGCCAGAGTCGGTGAAGCGCTCAAATCTTGTGTTGAAGACAAGCTGGCGAGACACGTGACTTCGAGTTCATCGTCTTTACCAAGTGTAACCCTACGAAGAGGATCGGCGACCAAAGCTATGTAGCCAAGTTTGTCGGAAAGTAAGCAGTTGTCCATGTATATGTTACGGTCTTTTTGTGAAATCGGAATTTTCATGAAAAGTCCGGACCTTTTGTGAAACGGGCCGGGAAAAATGTAAAACAGCGCTTTCAAAGTTAATTAAGCACACTCAACAACACTCTTGATCGGAATTGTATTCTTGGGCATTCTCATGAATCTATAGAAACCGGGAAATTAGAGTTCGATTTTCCGCCATGAAAATGACTGTCAGCGGAGAGTCGGCTCCTCATTCCCTTGCCTTTTTTGGTGTTTTGTTTTCGTTGTTGTTTTGGAATGAATGTGATCTGCTGGTGAGTGTTACAACCGATTACATGCACTTGAATAAGATTCTAGGTTGTAGTGGAAACGTGAAGAGAAGACGAAACGGACGGTGTGGACGAAAGGTTTCGGTTAGAAGCTGCGCAACCTTTTGGACTGCTTCTGTCTTCATTCATAAACAAAAAACCTGCGGCGTCAAATCTGTTGACGAATATAAACGCATGTTGCGTGTTTTGAAGCAAAAGGCCGACGGTCTGAAAGTATATGAACAACGGGACTACAATCTTATAAAACGGTATGTTGAGGTTTTGAAATTACGAACTCATGGCTTCTTTTTAGTTACAAACGAGAACTTGTCGGTCGAAAATACAAGTTCAAGAAAAGCCTTCTCGTCGTTCGCGATGACAAATGCTTCTGACTGCTCTGGTCGATTCACGCATCGAAAGGTCATTGTGGTCACAACATTATGATCAAGAAACTGAAGAGTCAAAGATATGGAGGGCTGCGCAAGTAAGCTGAGCTCTTCTTGTGCTTTTACATCTCAGCGTTTCAGGGATCTGATATTATCGTTTTTCAGTTGTTGTGAACTTTGCAAGTTGGAACAATCGAAAATCAAACGCGGAGTAGTTGTGAAACCAATGATCGTAAAGGAGTATAACTCACGTGTTCAAATGGATTTGACATTCTGAAGCCCAAAGATTGATCGAACGGGCAAATCGTGACGTCGAAGACTTGATCGCACGCGCGCTTGCCGAACGTTTCTCTACCCGTTGGGTGCCATTACTACCGATGATCCGATAGCAGAAGAACACGAGACATTATGCGGGGATCGGAATAACTCCATATCGTGCACTTTTCGGTATAGTTCAACGTTAGTTGTCGTAATGAGTTTTCTGTTTTAGGTATCGATCCAACTACTCAGCCACTCAAACTCAATTTAAGTTCCGAAGCAAATGACATTCCACTTGAATCGGTTAAGCCAGATGCCGATGAAATAAACGGGAATGCACAAATCGAGCCTTCTGTAGTGGTCGATGAACTGATTCTGGATTTGGACCCCGAACGAGCGAATTTAGTGGAGCAGACGATGGGTCGAATTAAAATTTGGGAAGCTGTTTTACGGGCCACACAAAACCAAGCCGAACGGATGCTACGCGCTTCGCAAAGACGGTAAGTGCTTCGATTTTCTTGTTTGTTTTCATTCAGTTTTAAGGTTCGGAACTGTTTGTGTTGGAACAACAGTTTGATCAAAATTCTCATGTTGATTGTCACAAGAATGCGAACATCGCAACATTTTCAACCGAAAACATCAAAACACACTCAACTCTGACAAGCTGAATTTCAGCAGTAATCGTTAGAGAAGAAAATGAACTCGTTTGTTTTAAAAGTTTGTTAAACATAAGAAAAACGCCAATTAGAAAAGAGACTTCTTGAGAATAGACAATCTTTTATATAGCAATTCAATCACAAAAAAATGTAATTTCAGTCTGCAGAATGGTTGGTTGTTTTCATCTGAGTTGCCATCTTGGGATGCTTGTGGAGCCGGTCGTTATTGGACAATAGTGTATAACGCGATTTTGTAGGGAAAAGCTCAGTTGAGAACGCTTATCGTTCGGTGTTGAAAGCTCGAACTTCTAAAAGATAAGATTAATGAATTTATATTAACTTACTTTGTGTCTCTGCCAAAAGGTGCTTCGCTTTCAGTTCCAGAGTTTTCCTTTGAACCTTTTTGATCAGCTTCCTTGCTTGCTCCAGGATGTCGGCTTTTTGCATCTGAACTTCAGGGTAAAACTCGATCTCTTCGATAACACTTCGAAGCTCCTGGTACTGCAGTTGGAGTCGATGAAGGCGAATTGCTTGGCGGTCACCTTTACCCATCTAAAAGAAATTTAATAAAAACAGAAATTTACTTACTTTTGGATGATGAGGCCCATCGTTTGAATCGTTGTAGCGCTTGGACATGTTGACTAGACTTCAAAACGACTTGCTCTCGACACTGATGGCTGTGGTTTTGTATGTAGCTTCCGATCTGTCAGTTGAGTCGCTTCGATTCATCTAACTAGATTGATTGGGGACCTCGAGGTATTTTCGTTTTGAATTACAAAATGACATTTGCAACCCAAAATGTCCAGAAGGAATGACTGCTGATTAGTGGTATTGTTGTCACAATTTATGGTTGCGACCACCGGGTCGATCAAAAGATCGGTCGAGTTACACAACACTAGCAATTTGGGTTGTAAATGTGAAGCGCCGATCAGTGACTGTCAACAAAGTGAAAGAATACCGCGATGGTGTTTCTTACTATCGTCGTATCCTGCAGCTGATTGCAAATTTTTTCAAGTCATCGTCTTAGAATTTCATGCCGTTGATCAACACATTCAAAATTAGCATTTTTGAGTATGCAAATTTTATTTGACTGTTCCACGAATCAATCAAATTCGTCAGTTGGAATTTATTCCGAGCTTTCGAACAGTCGTCCCAAATTATTGCTGAAACGTTGAACCTTGAGATGCCAACGACACCGACGACTGAGGGATCAAAAGAAGGTGAATCGAAAGAGTTTCGATGGAGGACTTTGCCGGACGATTTGGCGGCTCTGAGTTTCTACGTTGGCTTTTTGCCTCGGTGAGTCCAATGGGAATACGAGATTTGATTTGCTGTTTCAGAGATGCCGTTGAATCACTATTGAAGAACGACGGCGACTACGCTATTTGGGCCGAAAAACGCGAGAGCGGATCACGTTGGTGTTTCATGTTGGCAGTTCAGACGAAGCCTGGAAAAGTGAGTTCCAAGTCACTTTGTGTGTGGAACGACCAGTTTTCTTTTTCAGGTCCGACATTTGAATCTCAACTTCTCTCCGACTGGTGGCGAAAAATGTTGGACTGTTGAAATGATGAAGGAAGCGGAGAAATACCGTGCCCCGACAATCACAGAGCTTGTTTCTGCTCTTCATCAGAAAGCAGACATCTCGTTCACTGATGGCTCCGCACCAATCAAACTCGTTAAATGCGTCAAACGTTCTTCAAAACTCTTCGGTGAATGCAAGGACTTGAAGGTCAAAGGTAAACGTCTTGGAGAAGGTAATGAGTAAAATTCTTTGATCGATTAATTGATTTTCTAGGAAACTTCTGCAACATAATTTTGGGCGAGTTGATAACGCCTTCAGGTACGCCTAAAAAAGTGGCGATCAAAGCGTGCAAAGATGCTATGCCCAATACGGTCAGTTTTTCTTCTCTATTCCATTTACTGTTTAAGTTGCAGACTGAAGATCACATTGCACTTGACCAGAAGGAACTCTTCATGGAAGCAAAGACACTTTCAAAACTTCAGCATCCCAACATCATCGAGTTCTTAGGAATCGTCTGCTTCAAAACACCAATCAAAGTTAGTTTTATGCGAAAGCCATAGAACAAAGACTCGATTCCAGATTGTGATGGAGTTCTGTCCAGGTGGAAGTTTGTTCATTCATCTGCAAAAACACGCGGAGAAGATCTCAGTTGGCGAACGATTGCTCTACATGTTTGAAGTCGCACGTGGAATGTACTATCTGGAACAACGCGAAACAATTCATCGTGATCTGGCGGCTCGCAACTGTCTAATCAGCAAGGACTCAACGATCAAGATTGCCGACTTTGGTTTGAGCATCACGAAGAAAGCGGCCGTACATGAACGTTGTCAAAAGCTTCGAGTGCCAATCCGCCAAATGGCACCGGAAACCATCGGCCGACAACCACGGTTCTCCAACAAGTCGGACGTTTGGGCCTACGGTATGTTTATTTGGGAGGTTTTCAGCAACGGTCAGAAGGCGTGGATAGATGTGGAGGTCAAATTCATCGCCCAGAACATCAAAGAGCGCAACATGCCAACTTTGCCAGGTCAGTGATGAGAACGAACGAGTTTTCATTTCTTGTTTTCAGCCAACACTCCTCGTGAAGTCTTTGACATAGTCGCCAATTGTTGGAAACTTGAGATTGAAAAGCGTCCGAGTTTTGAACAACTTACCGAGGTCACCAGCAAACTCGTCCAGGACCCGAAATTCGCGCTTCCACCGATCTCAGCACGTACCATCTGTGTTTACAAGGGGTTGAATCCACGCAAAAGCGACGACTTCGAAATCGAACCAGCAGTCAAAAATTCACCTCGATCGCTCCATGTAATCTCAGAGTTGATGATTCTTATTGTTGATTTGCAGGCCCAAACTGAGACCCAACAATCACCAGATGATCGCCGTCGCACTAACAAACCCGACGGCACGGAATAACCGTCGATTTCAATTTTGTCGGAGTCGTTCACAAATAAACATTTCAATTGAATTCGTTTCCTTGACAAGAAATTAAGGATTTCTGGCATGTTTACTTTTTGTAAAAATGTTCACTTAAAGATCATTAGCTTAAGACATAGTGGTCAGCAAAGCCTGCTCGTTTTAGAGAATGTTTTTGAAAGTTTTAATGCTTTGATGGCTTCAACATCTACGAAGTTTATTACAACAATAGATGGCCGTAGTTGATCTTCGTCTCTTAACTTTCAAATCTCCACGCTTTGCCCGTTATTGTCCAACAGTTTTTTGAGGCGACGTTGGTAATCTTCGACCGACCGTTCGATCATCTCTTGTGGCAAGTTATCGAACACTCGCACGCTTCGCCCTTGAAGATCCTCGAGATTGTCCGGTTTGGTCCGGTACACGAGGCTCTTCACGAATCGAGCGCAGAACCTCTGCTACCGTATCCTCCGTACGCGGTGCTAAGAAACAAAGAGATAAAGAAGCACGAATCAGATGACTAGCTACACCCAATGTTCGTCGTCTCATCGGAGTTAGTGCCAAGATAGTAAGTTTATAGACAACGATCTTACAACCAAGAAAGATACCTGTAGGCTTTCAACTGTTCTTTCAGTTGATTTCTTTACCTCTATTCTGAGGGACAAAGTTAATGTTGATGTTTACAGGAACCATTGATAATCGCGCTCGAATGTGTCGGCGGTAGTTCGTTGATCGAGTTTCCGAATTAAAACCGCGACAGCTTGCTGTTGCCAACAAAGCAATATACTGTTCAATGTGGCTTGCAGTTTCGACTATTTACACTCTTGCAATTGCATTCGCGTGACATTGCCGCCCGAAACTGTCTTGTTTGTGTGAAATACGGAATCGTGAAGATTTCGGGTTTTGTTTTTCGAGTGTTGACAACTTTTGGACCGTAGATCGCACAAAACCGGCTCCTATTCATTGGTGAGCTCCGAAGGTTCTCGGTTGGCTATATATTTTATTTCTCTTTTTTAATCATGAGTTTTTAGGTATGGCGAAATACTCCAAAGCCGCCGATGTCCGGAGTTTAACGTAAGTTTCTTTGCTTATTCATGTTTGTAGCTTCAACTTTCAGAATCACCTGATGGGAAATCTCTACGTGCGCACAGAAGCTTCCGTTCAAGAACTACACATTGGCCGAAATACTACAGACGATTCTTCAAGACGCCAAGTTGCATCCGAATATGCCTGCCGATTGTCTGTTGGAAACGACACGCTTAGCTGAATGACGAATTGGAAATGGAACTTTCGAAATTACATACACGAACGTGTTGACTACAACTGGACAACAGTCCAACATTTTTGTAAAAAAATGTGTAAAAACACGGTCAGTTCGTATGAAAACTCAAAATCACACGAACCGACCGCCAACCTTTCTTGGAAGAACGTGTATCCTCTAAAAACAATCAGAGCACCATGTCGGACAACAAAAATCTGAAATCGAAAGATCGCCGCTCAAGGAACTACGTATAAACTTGGTCGCTTGTCTTCAACCTAACCATCAATTCGTCAAAATCATTCAATGTAATTGAAAGCGAGAAGATAAACGCTAAGTCAAACAAAATCAAATGAAGATTTCAGATAAGCGAAGTTCAATTACACGCGATTTGAAAGAATCATTGATGAAAGCGATTGCATTTGGCTGATCAATTTCATTGTTCCTTTCACATCCAAGACTTTGAAGTCAGTTCCAGAACAGCAAAGATTACCAAATTGATGATGCGTTTGTGAACATAGACAGATTGTCTGCTGGAAACAATAATTTATAATTGTTGAATAGAATTCGTTTTACCTTTTCACACGGTCAGCAGAATTTAGAAAACGCAGACCAAAGCTCGTTACGAAGCGGTTTGGCCGTTTACAAGTTTCACTGCTCTTCCAAGTTAAACAGCACTACAAAGTTGTCAATGTCATTGTTAGACTTCTGCACTAGACGTGCCCACGCTCTTTTCTAAATCAAGCATCATATACGTTGTCGATATTTCCAATCGATTGTGATTCTGAACGAGTACTTGTAGTGAACAGGAAAACGCAATTCGTCGATGCGAATTTGTGAATAAACATCAGTAAAGTTGTTTCCATCGACCTTATGGTCTTGTTCGCATTTTATATCAGATATTATTAGATATCTTGAGCAAATGAATTCACCAATTTTGCTGTGTCGCATTTGCTTCTAGAACACATAATAGTTAAATTGACCTTTTCATCGATTGTTCATCAAACTGAACCAAAAATAATTTCCATGTTAACACAACACTTTCCATCAGATTCAAATTATTCAAAAAAAGTTTATTTCAAGCGGATATAAGAGAACCGAGAAGTGACCATCATTCTCAATGTGTATGACTTCTTGCGTGACAGTGCAAATTGGACCAAATAATGTGTTATTGTACAACAGTTCATCAAAATAAAAATAAGAGATGTGTGGAACCAACGACTGTGCTCGTTAAGCTGGTATATGAAGAACTCTATTGGAAAATCCAACTTTTCATTGTTTTTGCTCTGACTTTCGAACGAATGCCATTCACTAATTCTTGATAGCGCCCGGGGACTCCAATCAGTGTAGAACCAAAATTGATTTCAAATATCAATTATTGTGTCCACTACCAGACTGCTTCCGAAAGTGACCGGAGTAGGAGAGGAGTTTATTGATCGGATTAATCAGGCACGGCGGGCAAAACACAAAGGCGCGAAACACCGGCGGAGGGCGGGGAAAAGTCGGCGACTGTTCGGTTCGTCCGCTTCAGTCTCGACTCCCCGGTTTTCCACCGAAAGGTCCGAAGTGAACAACAACAATCGAACCGGTAGCCAAGTCAACAATCGTGTTGGGAGAGCGGAATGTGTTGAGAGGCATTTTCGGACGAGAAGACTCGATACACAACATCAATCTTAAGCGCACCTCTAGGATGAGAGGTTCCACGCCCACCGAGCCGAAGTCGAGCCACGGTACGACGCGGTACTCAATACGTTGTTGACGGGACAAAGCGTGGTGTTGATCAGGAAAAATGGCAACCAGAGCACATCACTTTCCAAAAGTTGAACGGAATCCAGTCGGCCTCTTCCAGATCCCAGTCCTCGAAGTCAAAGTCAGTGAGGAAGCTATGAGTCTTCCACGATGTTTACGCAGCGTTGTTTCGTCTCGTTGTCTTGATGACAAATGCAGATGCATTTTCCATCTTCACTGTAGTTGCTAAAAACAGTAATACAGTAATTTAGAAAAATTAAGTAATCACTTACAGCTTCATTCGCTCAGCAAGAGTTGCCACATTACGGTCAAAAATTTCGTCACGAAGCTTGTCGACGTCTTCGTAGTTCCAAAAGTTGTGTTGTTCTGGCACGTTGTTTGTCGCAAACTTCCATTTTAAATGTGCTGAAAATACAATAAGTAAATTGCGGAAACGCGTGAAATAGTGCTCGAAAGTTAAACTGAAATTGAGAATAAGAGGATATGATCGAAATTGTAGGTTTTAGATGATTATGTTTGATTGTAAACGCTAGACCGCCGAGTTGTATCAACGGTTTTGCTTAATCAAAGTATTTGGAAAGCTATAGGTGATTGTGTGAGAAGCATTGAATTGAAATCCAAAGATGGAAATATACAGTAGTTGATTTACAGCAAGTGAAATTAAAATGATCGTAAAACAGTAAAATCGATATCAAAATAATGAATTTTGATTTGATGAGCGAAAAAGAACGAAAAACTTTGCAATGAAGCTCTGTTACATGAACACCGTCTATAAGTAGTGACCGATCATCTGCACCTGAGGAAAGCTATACATGCAACTTGGCTTCCAGTCATCGCGCTAAACCGCAGCGTCGCAATTTTAATTGACCAGTTATTGGGTAACGCATAGTATCGGTTACAAACAATGGTAGCGCGCTAAATAATAACCATCGGAAAAAGTCATGAGACAGTTGCCACGAGTCATTGTTACGGTAAACAATTGTCCGTTTGGAAGTATTCTTACTGGAAGGAACAATTCAAAAACCGGGTTGCTAGCTGATCTTTTGGATCAAATTTAGTGTATTTTGTCCATTAGTTTCTATTCAACACCGCCATAAATCTACAGATGCCCAACTTTGACCAATCGTCTTCTGATGTCGACAGTAATGGAATGCTTGTTCGGTTTGTTTGATTGTTGCGGGATTTCACGAATTTCTTTATGGACTTTAAATCATCAGTGTGAATACGTTTATAACGATGGTTCAACGTGTTCGCATGTCAAGCTGACGGCGAATCGTCCCCCTGGGGCTGTGCTCAACGCCAACAGATGTGCGTCGAAGTCGGAGATTCGGAAGTCAGTGAGGACAACTTTTGTATCATTTTAAATCATTTCCACAGCTATGCGCCTTAAACTTATCACATTTTTTGCCTGACAAAACCAAATCGAACGATAACTTTTCGGTGGGCCTTCTTGTTATTGAAGATCGGGCGAACAACAAAACCGAATTGAAAGTTTAATACGACTCGAAAGACGAAGAAGAAAAGCAAGTAATTGAAACATTGCAAACCAACCGTCAAAGCAAGTTGTTTTGCGGCAAAGGCCCTTTGGACAGTAGGTGTTTAAGTTGTTTTGTTATGCCACCATTTTTGCAGAGGATGTTCTCCGTATTGAGGTGAGTCCCCTGAATATCTGGAAGTACTCAGTGATGAGGACGAATTGTCTGGTTTGAATGAAATGGAAAACAAAAAGTTCGTCGAGTTGAAGTCTTATGTTCCACCGGCAGAACCAAACAAAAAAACGTCTTAGTTACATCACCTCTGATTTAGAAGAATAAAGGCAATCTCGAAGCCGCTGATGTGTTCTGTGATTTAAGTTATCTTACAAAGAAAAATATTGCAAATCCTACAATTCGAGGTTTAATTTGATAGTATCGGTTGATAATTGACAAGACAATTGCTTCGTTTCCGTCTTGACCGGTAGCTTGGCGTTGATTTGTAGCGTGAATTGGGGAAATTGACTGACTGGCGATAAAAAGTTTTCAACCTAGAACAGTGCAAGACCACCGATTGCTTCCGCAATAAAAACACTCCAAAATTCAGAGGCTGTCACTCTCTAAATGGCTCAAAAGGCTCCTCCACGATCACCCTTCGGTCGATTGTTTCTCCGCTTTTTCGTCCCGTTGGGTTGTTTCGGGTGGTTGAGCATTCATTCTAATTCCCATAAAATTTCTTATCCTATCAACTGGATTACTACGGTAGGGAAGAGTTAACATTTGATTGCTTAAGAATTCGAGATAAACTCCGATTATGCTCAACTTTGAGAAGGCAATGAAGAGCCCAGGATGACTAAACGGCCATTTTAAATTCTTTTCCGTTTCTAATTAGTTACAGAATTTATTTGACTAAACAACGGATTTCGGGAATACTGATGTCTCGTATGTATCACTAGATCGCACCAGAATTTTCGGTTTAGTCAAACATCCAAACCATCGTTTCGACTCCTGAGCGATTGGCGGGTGAAGAGAAAGAGCACGTGAAAGGCGTTTGGGTAAATGAGTTGTTCTTGTGAACATAACACTAAAATAATGTCAACAGAATTTCATATCTGAACAACAAGCTTACGAGCTATTCTCCAGTTGTATTTTAGTGAGTCGGTGAAATCGAATGAAGTTCACAAGCGGCCTTCGGTAGGGTTCCACGTAAACCAAGACGAGAAGATTCGCAAATAGCGGATAGGCGTCACCAAAAGCCAAAGATATGGTGATGATTTTTGATCCCCAATCGTAGTTTCCAATGACGGAAACGAAACACAAAGTGATCGTAAAGAAACCGGCCACTGCTGCAACACAAACGTCGATGACCAACATCATTAAAAGCGATTTGTACAATCGGGCCGTGCGACCTCGTAGTTTGTGTCGATTCACACGTAGAAACTTGAAGCAGCCGATAATTGAGAACAAAATGACCAGGCAGACAATAGTGAAAAAGGCCAAAGAACTGACTACCACATAAATAATTTGATTTCCAGTTTTTACCTGAAAAAAAGAATGAATCATCGATACTCGCGGCATTCATTTACATTAATACCAACATTCACGTTTCCAGTGAGCATTCGTTTGTACGCCTCTGGATCAACATCTTTCATTGCCGCTCTCAAGTAATCGGTCGATTGCAGTTGAAATGTTAGTGGATAGATAATAGTTGCAATGACAAACAGAACGAAGACGACATAACATAACGCGTAATATCGCATATCCGATAGATAAGAGATGAATCTGCTCTGAGTTGTTTGAAAAAACCGAAACAAAAACATAGCTGCTGTGGTATAAATGGTTCCACTCAAAGCAACTATTGCTATGTAAATGTAAATGTTTTGCAACCAAAACGGAAACTAAAATGAAATCTTACAATCTTTCTTTGAGCCAAAATCTCACGTTGAGAATGTTCGAAATTCCTCTGCAAATCAAAATTGGATAAGGAAGAATGCCTTCCGGATGAAAGCTAAAAATAAGTAGACCAAGGATCAAGCCATGCGTCGCATTGACCACAATATACCATCGATAAACTTGTAAGGTTTTGGGTGAGTAGTGACGAACAATAATGAGCAGTAGCACGTAAGAAATAACCGTGCCAAAAAAGATTGTTGCTTGAACATTCTCACAAAAATGAAGCAAATCATCCGATACAAATTGAACGACTTTGAAGTCGAACGGTACAACATTGACCATCGAATTGTATGGTTGGATTAACTACACAGTAGATTACAAACGGAAAATTCGAATAACATTTGCGACTTCTAGGCCACTTTTTCTTGTAAAAAATGTACAAATTTGATGTCATTTGGTCTGTTAATTTGATCTTAGGCCCTAATACCACAGGTGAAAAGAGTTTGTTAACCGTTTCGAAGTATTCGAGACTCAGATTTGCCAAACAATTCGATGAAACTGGTTATTCGACTGTCAAAAATTAAATCACGAACCATAAGCAAAACTCCCGTATTGATCTAACAGACTAAAAACAGTGTCTATGATGGTCAAAGCTCACTGCTCAAAGAAATTGTTTTTGGACAACATAATCAAATGATTGTAAATGAACACCCACAGTTCTTTAGAGACAAGTCAACCGGTTTATTATCGGAAACTTTTAGTAAAACTGTTCAGTGGAGAACGGGAAGAGAGGATCGGATAGAACCGTCGGTTTGTACTAATTTAACGGAAATTATTTCAATTTGACGGGAATTCAATTGTAGTGGAATCAGAATCTTTTGGTTTTGACCATCGACGACAACATCCAACTCCAGTTGGTTAATTGTCGAAGCTACAAAAATCAAAAGAGAAACTCACGTTTTAGCGGTGTTGGCAACTCCGACTTACCTTCATCCAACTCGTCTACCTCGTGATTTCGTAGATTATGGACGAGCAAATGGTCTTCTGAACGACGAGAGACATTGCGACGATAATTTGAGCGATTTGGTTTCTTTTTCTTGCGAAGAGGAGGAATAGCCGGTGGGAGCGACGGAAAGAAACGTCGACGATCTCGTGGTTCACTTCTGTAGCTCCCGACATCGTGAGAACGAAGAACCATCGGATGTGTTCGAGTGGACGGCAGAAGCGAATTGGAAGTTCGAAACGATCGACTGTGAGGTGCTGATTGTGCGAAACTCGTTTGAGCTCGCAAATTGCTACGAGTTGTATTCAATTGATGTCCGAAATGAACTTTATGTTTGTTGGCCGATTGTCGATTACTCTCAATGCTTGAAGAAGTAAAATGAACATGACGCTAAGAAACAATCGATCTCATTAACAATTTCACTCACCGAACGATTATTTGAGTCAGTGAAACGATTCATTGCGGAAATCAACAGGTTGAGTGGAGAAGTCACTAAAGTGCAATATGACAGCTTCGTTTCGATAATTTTCAATTAGCATAATTTGAATCAGTTCAAATCACAATCTTCAGATGGTAAGTTTATTTTGACAATGTCGATTGACAATAAGTTAAAGACGGAGATAAATTGACTGGAGATCAAACTGCTCGGCGAAGTCGTTCATCAGCCATCATTCGTTGAAGAGCCTTAAGAATAGAGTATGATTGTTCTTTAAGTTCTCGATTACCTGATTTCTATTCCAAAACGATCGCAAACGTCCGAACGCCGGGAAGTTGTAGTTGCGAACCATTCGACTTGGTATGAAGGCCATTTCTTCTTCGTTGTCAAGTTGTTGAGCGTTTGTACACAAAACAATCGCCGCGAAGAATATGATAAGAGTTTTCGTAAGTTCCATTTCTCTGGAAATAAGATTAAAAGAAAGCTATCCTTCAAACTACTGCGCGGTTTACGATTTCAAAACTATAGAGACAACAAACTTGTGGGCGGATCCTAATTTGTACGGAAATATGAGTCTGCAAACTCAAATACTTGCTTTTTGGTCTTCAAAAATAATTGGATCTTGACGTCATCAGAAGAATTTATTTAATCAGCACTCAGAGACTCATCGTTTAAGTTCCGTTGTTGTTACAATACTCCGAATTTAGTTTGATATCTAAACCAAATCAAAAGTGTTCTTAGAAGATGAAAACTTAATTTAACACGGAACCACTTTTAAACGTAACTCATGTACCGTCAAACACCTGTGGTGTTTCTGTCAACAACAGTTTCTAATTAGAAAATTGGAACTGGATTAAAATATTAATCGAAACTAAAGAACATTGTTTCAATCGGTCTTTGAAGTCGGGAATCGAGAATAACACGAAAGGCGGCCCTCCAAATAACCTTCTACCCATCAACTCGACAGTTTCCAGAAGTTGTCATTAAACTCAATAAAACAAGTGGAAACAGAAGTCGTTTTATTGAGAACACACTCTCAATAACCTTTTCATTTGTGTTCTCGTTCATTCCACTACTCACATGAACTCCACCAAACTCTGTAATAGCTACAAAAACCCTTTAACGTTTATTTCCTATTCATTACGGAGAAGTACAAACTGAGCCAACAAACGTGATGTCATCCCACCCGTACAGTTACAAAGTTTCTCCTCATTTCATGCAACTTTACTACTGTCATGATGTATTGATTATCGTTTTTATGTGCATATAGGATCACCTTGAACCTCGACAAAAGCATAATAAAAAAGAAAGATAATGAAAACGCACGGATACAAAACTTTAAAGTTTTCGTCTAACCATCGACCTAATTGATGCATTCGTTTGCTTTCCATTAGAAGTCGAAGAGATTTATCGACACCGAGAATCTCGCCATGTCTTTCCACCATTTGTCTCTGAAAGTAAACAAATGTTTATGCCAACTCCGTCTTCTTTCGACCGTGCCTTTTCTTTACTCGAGTTCTCTAATCGAATCACCAGAAGTGCTTGCAACATTGTGGCAAAAACGAATGAAGCAGTAAACCCAAACCAAATGTCGATTGATTTCACGTAACTGACTTTTGGCAACGTTTCTTTAGCAGCATTGCTTTCAGCAGAGAGAGTTAAAAAGACCGTCAACGAAACGAACACTCGACCTTCTACAAACTCTTCTGGAAGCCAGACACTGATCCAACTGAAGAGAACACACATAGCCGTGGGCGCATAACTAAAAGTCAGTGTTCATTTGAAACATTCATTTGTTTTACGTTTGAGCGAGATGAAATCCGATGTTTCGTTTGAGTTTGAATCGAGCTTCCAAACACGTGAAGTTGCCTGAAAGTAAGATTTCAGAAGGTGGTTCTAAATTCCGACTTACCAGTTTTTCGACGTGCATCACAAGTCGTCGTATCATAACTGATGATTGTAAACTCGGGTAGTTGAAGATTTCGATTCACGCGAATTGCATCACGTTTCAACGGAAACCAACGGAAATTTATTGTTGTCATTGCAACTCAAAAGAACAACATAATCGTTTAATGTTTCTAATTTACTTGAGCTGATTCGAACGTAAAGAGTCTGCCAATCATGAGGGAACTTTTGAAGACAAAGTTGAGAGGTTGCTTTGATGTAAACTCTAAACGTTTGATACTCAAGTTTCGAATAAAACAAATTACCGTGCTTCGAAAAAAACTTCACCTTCCGGAAAGACGAATATGTAGAAGTTGAGAAATGTAACGCGATGAAAAAGCGATTCCATACTATTAATAAAAACGGCGTCGGGTCTCCAGAGCCGTCGTAGATACGATTCTTCGGTGAATAGAATAGGTGCACTTAGTCCATGAGCTAAACGAGGATCTCGCCAAGCTAAACGCACGTATGCATCCAAATCATAATCCGAAAATACCGAGAGTAATTTTGAACATTTTTTCAAGTTTATTACCATAGTCGTGAGTTCGAAATTGGAAACCGATTGAACATGAAGTCCGGTTCTAACAATTACTGTATGGTTTTCACTTGCCATTGGCGGGATTCGTGGATCGTATTTCAACTTCTTCACTGAAATCAACGACATAACAAACGAGTGAGTAATTTAACCTACTGAGTGGAAGAATGAAAGTTGATGCAAATGGTTTCTGTCCGGTTCGACTCATCTTTTCGAACTATTCAATTGGAAATGAACAATAGAACTACGATCGAAATATACCTGTCTTAAAATCTGATCCATCTCTAAGTCGTCGGTCTTCGCTTTCTCCAAACTCTCCAGATTCTTTTCTCCCAACAAATCCAAGTTTATGCCAACCGATCCTACGCAAACTTTTCATATTGTTCCACAAGCGGATTCGATTACCTGATTCTTCACTAAGCTCAAAAGTCGTCGAATTGTCCGCTGTCGCATTTGTTTTCTTCATTTGATTCTCTTGAATAGTCGGAAACTGCAGTTCCAATTCGAAACACAACGACTCCAGAACAACGGCAATGTACGCGTATTGTCGAAGCATATGATCGGCTTGTTCTGTTTTATTCGAATGGATATCCTCCATGTTCACGTAGTGAATTCGACGGCTGAGAGCCTAAAACAAAAACTGAAACACAAACTCAGTGGTTAGTCGTACAAATGGTGTGCAGTAGAGTCGAAGGAAACGATCCAAATCCAAACCGACGTTCTCGGCGTCGTTCATTGTCGAGATCCACAAAGGCTCGTATCTCCATTGACCTCCGATTGGAATGACAAAAGTTAAAATAACAGAAACTAATAAGAAACGCATCGAGGTCGCATTGCACAAACGCTTCGGGCGGAAGTGCGATTGACAACTGACGAAAACTTACCGTCCAACAACGCGCGTTTTTTCGCTTCGTTGGACTCGAGCAAATCAAATCAACTGCTCGGCAGACAAGTCGGTTGCTAAACAAGCGAATTGAAGGATTTGGTTGATCACGCAAAGGTTTAATAAGAGTTCTTGTGGAAGAATCGTAAGTTGGATTCGAAGATCAAAACGTGCGATCGGCATTTTAAGCGAACAGCCGGAAAGTCGTGACGTTTAAAGCTGTGGCTTCCGAATTCGATTAACCACTTCAAGCGGGTCAATGGAATTTGATTTTTAGTTCGATTACAGTGCTCGTTGATCAGTTTACCTGTCGCTCAATTATGTCGACGAGGAAGTTCACTGATCATCGATCGACTTTCAATGTGCACTGCTTCGACGTTGTTTCGTTCAAATGTCTCTTTGCCTGAGGATTTGGATTTTCGTTGCTTTCTCGTTCATACTTTCGAATAAAAAACCGAACCGTCTATTTAGTTTCCGACCTTTAGATACATTTGCAGTTCATGCTTTTGAACTTTTTCCGATCTGTTTATGATTCACGGCCTTTTCAATGCAAAACAAATATTCTCGGGGCGTGCAAAGCAAAGATAAGAGAATACGCTTCGGCTGCTTTTCGACGTGCTCTTCGAAACATAGAGCACTAACAGTTCTAATAGCTAACAGTTTCTGTTAAGTGATTGCACATTAATGGTTCAACTTGACCATGTCGTTCTACGCGTTTATTCGACAGATTAGCATAGTGATTATAACGGGACTTCTTTTATTTGAAATCTTAGCAATGACCACCTGTTCCTACGATTATAAGCGAAATCATTTTCGTTATGGTTATCGAAACTACGACGAGCTGCAAATGAGTAACGAATATCGCTTAAACCGTTCACGTGATTATTTGTCACAAACGAACTTCTTTGCTTTTAAGGTAAAGAAGATCTTGAGTTGTTATTTGAACTTGTTAGGAACAATCTTCACACTCAGCTCTGAGCATTGGAATCGTCGCATCTGATCGTCAAGATTATTTTTACTTAACTCAAACTCTCGGCCATCTTGTTTATGAACTCAATTTGACTGTGTTTCCATTACTAGTATGTTATACTGGACGAGATTCAAATGCGGAAACCGATGAACTTCGTCGAAAATTTCGGTTCACTTTCCTTTATTCCAACCGCTCTTTTCCGTCTTTGCCTTCGGGTAAAAGTGATGCACGAATAGAAAAAGAATCGAACGACTATTGGGAATGTTTGGAAAGAACAGCAAAACTTGTTCCGTCAGATTTTGTTCTTTTACTTGAAGACGATGCTGTCGCTGATACGAGCACTGCTGGTCAACTTCTTTCTATTGTGCAACAGCTTCAGAATACGAAAAAAGTTGACTACATTAAACTGTATCATCTCTGGTCATTGAGAAAGATCCCGTCTTTTATTCAGGTAGGTAATTGAAAGCTCGCACTTCTACAGATTACAATTCAGATTACCACTGCATGTACTTTCTATACGCTTGTATTCTTCTACTTTAATTCGAAGCTTGGATTTAAATTCAAAGTTATAGGAGTTCTATTTGCATCGACTGTTTTAACAGTTTTTGGCATAAAATATCACGTTGAGGTTGCTGTCAACTTCCAGTTGGTCATAACATTCTGTTTAAGTTGCCTTCAAATTTACGTTTTCTTCTGAGTCCTTCGGCCTATTTGACTATGTCTGAGTCCTGTTGTACACCGGCAGTGTTATATCGAATGTCGTCAATTGGTCGAATGGTTTCTGAACTGAAAGCCGTCAAAACTCGATTGGGATACGCAAAAGATTCCGCTCTAGACGACAGCAACTTTGTTTCTTTGTCAACTGAGCGAAACATTTTCGTTCACATCGGCTATTACTCTTCAGTTCGTGATGCTTTAGTTTCTGTTTAAGATTGGAAATGTATTCTACAAACTCATGAGCAATTCGTACGTATTTTACTTCAATTGGTTTTAAACGACAGGAATAAAGTTTATTATTGAAGTTTTGCTCATTACGCTCGTATTATTACCTTGATTTAACGACTATTATTATCTAAAAAACGATTACATCACGTTTGTTTGGTCTTGAGACGCTGTAAAAAGATTGTCAATTCTTAAGGTCTTGTGCAAATGCTAACAATAAGTTATTTGAGTAACAGGAATATGAATGAGTAGATTAACAATGTGTAGTCAGACATTCAAGCCGAATTTCCTTGGACTTTACTTACTGACGCGACGACTGTAGTTCCACCGAAACGTGTTTTTGAAAGTTTGGCAAAGTAAACGCAATCTTTTCGAATGGTGCGATTCATCAGAAGGTAAATGACACTTGGAAGTCCTAAATGTCACATTAACTTATGTTATTCACTTGTTGTGATTACCGTGAACTAAAAGCCATGCGTAAGATCCGAGGATGACGACATGTAAATCGACAGGAAAGAAGTTCATATAAACGTAAATCAGACAACCGATCACGTTCACCGAGCTGATCAAAAGAACTTGCAAGAAAGTGCCAAATTGTTTACTGGATCGTGATTGTGGCATAAGTCCTCGTAAAATCGAGGAGCGAATGGTAAGCACAATGGCAAAACAAACGTAAAGAGCCGGAAGACCGAAAGCTACCAACATGTTATTTACACTGTGCAAATTATTTGTATATGACTTGACATCATCGAAGTAACCAAAATGCGGATTAAAGAACCACGCACAAAGAACACTATTCAACAGTGCTGGTTTTCCATACCAACAAAAAACACTAGAAAGACATTGACGTAAACGAAGAAATAGAATACTTACATGCTGTACAATATCGGAACAGCTAACCAAATGTGAACTCGATTTCCGCCAAATAGCCGACTCGCAAGATCACTGTTCACCATTTCGACACAGCGGTTGAAAGCCAAAATTAAAGATGTTAAAGCGACCATCGACCAAAGCGATGTAACTGCGGTGCCTAACCAAAAAATGAGGGTTGGGTGCGAGCAATAGACCCATCCTTGTGATAGTCCTATACCCGTAAAGATTCCGTTTATGAACATAACCAAGACGTCGAGAGTTCCAATGAAGAACATAATGCGATAACAAGCATGGTGGATATGTCGATAAATTGATGTCAAACATGGAATGTACAAAATCTAAAGAACAGTTTACTGAGATGTATTCGACTGTGTTACCTCGAAAAATATCGCCAACGTACAAAGCGAAACACCTATGATCGGATGTTGACGTTGTGATAGTGGGATTTGATCGACTGAATAGAAAGAACAATTATACAGAGCCTCCCATTCAGTGGAATGTAGAAGATAGCGTTCCATTTCACAATATCAGCGAAGTGAGATATTCAACCTGTGAAAGTGGTTTCTTAAATATCATCAATTATCAGGCTTAGGCGCCGCCCTTTTAAACGCGAGTAATTTCCCGTAACGAGTTCGAATGTTGAAATGAGTTTACGGTAGTTCGCGACCTCTATAATTGCGAGGTTAATGTGCTGATTAAAAATGTTTGAGCTAAAGTTGAAAGTGCACATAATAACCTTTGAACTTTTAAGAACGATAGTATGGGCTAAATTGAGATGTCCAGACATGTTCAGATTTCATTTTTGTTACGCAAAACAATCGACCGTCTTTGTCGAATGATGTTTTTGGACGTAAATTACGACCATTCGTAGCGGAATGTTGATTGTTAATATTTTTTTCAAAATGCAAGTTGATTGTTCAATTCATAGGATGCTTTTGAAGATGTTGCGATTACCACTCTATTCAACTAACCACTCAAAAACCGAAAATACACTCTCGGTTAATTGGCAGATAGATTTTGATAATGTCGCGAAAATTGAGACTAACGGCAAAGTTCAACACTTGATATTGCGAACAAAAGTATAAGTGGGTGGTTAAAAAAATGATGTTAGGCTATGGACTTTGTACTTTTCATTAAGCTGCGAAAATGCATTAAAGACCTTTTAAATCTTCAAAACCTCAACTTCATTTTGTACCTCTGCTAAAGCAATATTGTTGAATTGAAGGATTGCTCATAATGTTTTACGTAAAAACACGGTGGATTACAATCAACACAAACTACTTTATTAGTCAATCTTTCACTTTTCTTGTATGGCAGATTTTCATGCAAACACTTTTGATCAACTGTTCATCATCATAACCGACACTTCCGCAACAACATGCACTTACATATGACGATTAGAGATTAACCAACAAATTTCTTAAAATTACTTTTTGCAGTCTCATACAGTAAGCAACGGTTGAAAAGACGTGATGAAGAAGCAAATGTCGTGAAAGACAAGCACGACAATTGAACCTTAATGAAACGAGTTACGAATGTTGGCTCGTGTTGAAAATATGATTGAGTTCGTTGTTGGAGTGCAAAAAACATTCAAGACAAACAACATGACCAAAACCATAAAAAAATTACCGTCAATTGTGGAACAAAATAGTCACGTATTTCGGCCATTTCAATCATCGTTTTTTGTTACTGAACGCGATAAATTGAGCAATTGAAAGCGACGTTTGTTATCGACTACCGTAGAGCGAAAATGCTACAATGTCGTAGTTTATCGTCTTGTTTGGAGTAGGAGAATTCGAGAGTGAAATGAGAATGTGGGCCTTTCCTTTGCAGTGTCGTCATTTGGACTTCCATTTAAGTCAACGTGCTTCACAATTTAATTCGGTAACTCGACCTTCGCCGTTCTTCTCCGACAGTTCCGAGAAGGCGGTCAACGAGTTCAACATTTGAAATTCAATTGAACTCGGGTATTGAATGTCGTAAATCTGCAGATTCGTGTCGTTAAACTTCTTAATTTATGTGTTAAAATAGTTTTTTACAAGTTCGTCGCGTTAATCGGTTATTTGTTTTCGTCCGGAAACTTTGATCTACGATTTGACAGTCGTTTGCTAACAACTAGTTTAAGTTAGAGACAGTAATTTTAAGATAAAATGTCGATTTGAAAGCGAGACGGGAGACTATAACCCAAAAACGAATTATAAGTTTTGCTGTTTGTTATTCATCGTGTTTGGACAAATTCTATGCAGACAGCAACTAGGGAGTACGAGAGTAAAATTGGAAAAATTTCGCAAAAGACGGTGTTTCTCTGAAATCTCATGAGTTTTATTTCAGCGAGCAAAGTAATTAAGTTTCAATATTGCCAATAAAACCCGGAAACGAGTTTACAACCCATTGTTATTGGATTATCAACTACCTAACAAAATCTTGTTTTTTTGTATCAAATCAACTGTTCTTTTGAATATTGAAGCCACTAACATAATCATATAGATCATCATTGAAATGTCGCGGATAGTACGAACAAAAAGCGTGACGATTACGATACAGTTTCTGAACTTAGTTTTCTTACCGTTGACCTCGGAGAAGTTCGTGTTCTGCAAATCCAAGACACTTACTGTTTGAGTCAAAAAGTGATAACAGGCACCGTAGCAAATGTATCTTGGTTCACGTAAAAAATGCCACACGAATTCCGTATTTCTACGCCAATCTCGATGGTCGTTCGTTGTTATGCAAAAACCATCCAACCAACGTCGTTTGCAATCGTAATTGTTTGTCAAGTTGTTTTTGTAAGTTTAAATCAAACGTCTACCCCACTTTATGTTGGAGTTATATGTATGGTAATTGACAATTGAAATGTGCTGCATCGAGAGAACCTTTTTTATTCGCAATTATTCTGAACAGTCTGCAAAATGTGAGATCATATCATTGGATACGAAAGAGTGGATAGGAACAGTTTTAATTTTACTCATTAAGTAAGGTCAACGAGCAGCGATGGAGAACTAATACATGAAATTTGAACGAATAGTGATTATTCAAACGAGTTTAATGTTTATCGTTTTGTTTTCGAGTAAGTTGAATTCGACACGTACAGTAGCGAGCAAAAATCTGGACACTTTTTTATGTTCAGTTAGAAGCGCATTTAGTTGCGCTGTTGTTTGCGCATTTAAAAAAAGTTGTTTAAAAAATGTAGAGCATTGTCTTAGCTTCAATTTGACACCAAATATGCATTATTCTGAACGTTCTCTATAGAAATTGGTTTTGACAACAGCAAATCGGTTGAAAAATCTGCGAGCAAAAATCTGGACACTTTTTCTTATAAGAAATTTCTTTCGGTTTCCCCATTGTTTTTCATTGTTTTTGTTATTCATTTACTGCAATGACTCCAAGAGTTAAAACTAGTCTACAAATCGAGCAGTTGATTCTAAAATTGCGAGATGTTGACGAGCTGACATTCGAAGAAATTGGAAATCGCGTATCAATGGGCAAAAGTGCCGTCCGGAAAGTTTACGTACGTGCCAAGAAGCCGGTGAATGATGAAAAACGTGGACGACCACGTAAGACATCGTCGGGGTTAGTTTTAAACTTCTACTATTGTTCAGTGCGTTTAGAACCGACCGTAAACTTGTGCGTGTTTCAAAAAAGACTCGAAATTATCGGCATCCGAATTCGCCACAGAAGCCGGCGTCTCACAAATTCAAGTTCACACAGTTCGAAGACGCTTATCAGAAGTTGGATTACATGGTCAAATCGCTGCCAAGAAACCGTTCATCTCTGAAATCAACAAGAAGAAACGACTGGCTTTTGCCCGAGAGCATGCGCAATGGACGATCGACGACTGGAAGAAAGTTATTTGGAGCGACGAATCAAAGTTCAATCTGTGCAATTCTGATGGTATTCGTTACGTCCGTCGTCCGTCCAACACTCGATTTGATCCGAAGTACACTATTGGTACGGTAAAACACGGCGGTGGTAATGTCATGGTCTGGAGCTGTTTTAGTCTGGAAGGGTTGGGTCCGTTGTTTCAAATTGACGGTATCATGGATCAATTCAAGTACAAGAATATCTTGGAAACTATCATGTTACCTTGGGCACAACAAAAAGGAACTCCGGGATGGGTTTTTCAACACGACAATGATCCCAAACATACCGCCAAATCGGTCAAAAAATTTCTCGGGTCAAAGAAAGTGAAAGTTTTATCGTGGCCGGCTCAGTCTCCGGACCTCAACCCTATTGAGAATCTTTGGTCAAAACTCCAAGAAGGTCTCCGTGGTAAAAAGTTCAAAAAACGGGAAGAACTTTTCGCTGAACTTTCGTATCAATGGTCTCAAATCCCCACTTTATATTTTTCCAAATTGATCGAGTCAATGCCCCGCCGGTGCGCAGCCGTAATCAAGCAAAAAGGATCCGCGACAAAATATTGATCTCAACTTATTAAAATCAGCCAAATAAACCGACTTTTCTTCTGTTTATTTCATATGTCTGTAAAAGTGTCCAGATTTTTGCTCGCAGATTTTTCAACCGATTTGCTGTTGTCAAAACCAATTTCTATAGAGAACGTTCAGAATAATGCATATTTGGTGTCAAATTGAAGCTAAGACAATGCTCTACATTTTTTTAAACAACTTTTTTTAAATGCGCAAACAACAGCGCAACTAAATGCGCTTCTAACTGAACATAAAAAAGTGTCCAGATTTTTGCTCGCTACTGTAAATTGAAGCAGAAAGATTTTAACTTACTGTAATTTTAAGCGGAAGAGGTCGAGGATCGTGTACTCACGACCTCCGTTCTTAACCAAAAATCGGCTATCAATAACATGCTGATCATCGATGCCGGGCACCGCAAAGCTGCCCATCAATTGTCGTTCGTATTTCGCTGGTTGCCATCATTATAGGTGAATATCTGAACGTTTGAATTAATGAAGAAGATTTGAAGTATAACGAGATCAATGAACGTCGCTTAATAATGACGCGACTACAATGGGAACAAGAAGGCAAAATTCACAAAGAAAAAACTGAATTGATTGAACCGAAAGTTGGATTCAGAAAGCGATCGAGTTCCTTGGAGATAACTGAAAAGTTGATTTTGCAAGACCTCTCGAGGACACAGATGTCAAGGGAATGCTGTTGTGCATTTTGCATAGTGGCGTCATGAATTTCCTTTGTTTTTTTCGAAAACACTCCAAGCACTGCTGAGTGATTCTGGAGCGTCTAAAATAAGCTAGTAACTGATTGATACAAATTATAAATACTGTTCGTCTTAAAATAATAAAAATTTTGCGATTAGATACCCATAAGTTAATTTGAGGCTTGTATTGACACTGATGTGCATTTCGGTTGACCAGTGGCGGACCATTTGAGGAGGTTAACGTAAAATTGTAGTAACGATTGTTTGACATTGCGAGAGATCGGTTTTCGGTTCGATTAGATGTTTGGTCGCCATAAAGACATTGCCAAACGCCTTCATTGCACTTCAATAACAGTTATAACCATGGTCCACATACTCGTAACTCACTTCAACCAAAAGTTTCGTTAAGCAATGTTGAAAACTATACAGATTGCTAGAGCTGTCAGTGTTGCCATTTGTTTGTCGTAGACTTCAACTTCGATTTGGTCAGCCTCGTTTTCTTCTCTATCTGGAGTAACTTCTTGTTTTTCGCTCCTGGTTGGAAATTCGCCCACATTTTCTTCCTCTAGAGTTGAAGACTCATCTGTTCTTTTTTCTTCATTGGCAATATCGGGCTCATTTTAAAAGAAGCAATTAAAATTTTAAAAGAACTATTGACTTGCCTGCGCATATTGTTGCATTACATCAACCCATGAACATATGAGGCTGTGAACGACGAATAACACTGGGTTCACCGATTCCCAAGCTTTCCTCCACTGGTGGCCATCTCCAAGCAACAATGTGACCGAAAAGCTCGGAAGCATGTTGATTCGTGTCGTCTCCACTCAGACTACTTTTTGCACAAATTCCACACTTCAAGGTCTTCGTTACATTGCTCGTTGTGTTGTTGTCAATTTGGTTCGTTCACTTTTGCGCATTGTCCAAGTTTCCGAGCCAAAGTTGATAAAATTTGTTTTTTTCGAAAGCCCTCGAACAGGAGCTGAGTGATTCTGAAAGTTTGAATATGTTAAGATAAAGAACAAGAATCAAAACTTACCTCGAATGGCGTATTCTTCGAGGATTACTATTGCGCATCGTCTAAGTTTCCAAGCCAACGGGACGAAAAAGCGGAGAAACAATCGACCGAAGGGTGATCGTGGAGGAGCCTTTTGAGCCATTTAGAGAGTGACAGCCTCTGAATTTTGGAGTGTTTTTATTGCGGAAGCAATCGGTGGTCTTGCACTGTTCTAGGTTGAAAACTTTTTATCGCCAGTCAGTCAATTTCCCCAATTCACGCTACAAATCAACGCCAAGCTACCGGTCAAGACGGAAACGAAGCAATTGTCTTGTCAATTATCAACCGATACTATCAAATTAAACCTCGAATTGTAGGATTTGCAATATTTTTCTTTGTAAGATAACTTAAATCACAGAACACATCAGCGGCTTCGAGATTGCCTTTATTCTTCTAAATCAGAGGTGATGTAACTAAGACGTTTTTTTGTTTGGTTCTGCCGGTGGAACATAAGACTTCAACTCGACGAACTTTTTGTTTTCCATTTCATTCAAACCAGACAATTCGTCCTCATCACTGAGTACTTCCAGATATTCAGGGGACTCACCTCAATACGGAGAACATCCTCTGCAAAAATGGTGGCATAACAAAAACAACTTAAACACCTACTGTCCAAAGGGCCTTTGCCGCAAAACAACTTGCTTTGACGGTTGGTTTGCAATGTTTCAATTACTTGCTTTTCTTCTTCGTCTTTCGAGTCGTATTAAACTTTCAATTCGGTTTTGTTGTTCGCCCGATCTTCAATAACAAGAAGGCCCACCGAAAAGTTATCGTTCGATTTGGTTTTGTCAGGCAAAAAATGTGATAAGTTTAAGGCGCATAGCTGTGGAAATGATTTAAAATGATACAAAAGTTGTCCTCACTGACTTCCGAATCTCCGACTTCGACGCACATCTGTTGGCGTTGAGCACAGCCCCAGGGGGACGATTCGCCGTCAGCTTGACATGCGAACACGTTGAACCATCGTTATAAACGTATTCACACTGATGATTTAAAGTCCATAAAGAAATTCGTGAAATCCCGCAACAATCAAACAAACCGAACAAGCATTCCATTACTGTCGACATCAGAAGACGATTGGTCAAAGTTGGGCATCTGTAGATTTATGGCGGTGTTGAATAGAAACTAATGGACAAAATACACTAAATTTGATCCAAAAGATCAGCTAGCAACCCGGTTTTTGAATTGTTCCTTCCAGTAAGAATACTTCCAAACGGACAATTGTTTACCGTAACAATGACTCGTGGCAACTGTCTCATGACTTTTTCCGATGGTTATTATTTAGCGCGCTACCATTGTTTGTAACCGATACTATGCGTTACCCAATAACTGGTCAATTAAAATTGCGACGCTGCGGTTTAGCGCGATGACTGGAAGCCAAGTTGCATGTATAGCTTTCCTCAGGTGCAGATGATCGGTCACTACTTATAGACGGTGTTCATGTAACAGAGCTTCATTGCAAAGTTTTTCGTTCTTTTTCGCTCATCAAATCAAAATTCATTATTTTGATATCGATTTTACTGTTTTACGATCATTTTAATTTCACTTGCTGTAAATCAACTACTGTATATTTCCATCTTTGGATTTCAATTCAATGCTTCTCACACAATCACCTATAGCTTTCCAAATACTTTGATTAAGCAAAACCGTTGATACAACTCGGCGGTCTAGCGTTTACAATCAAACATAATCATCTAAAACCTACAATTTCGATCATATCCTCTTATTCTCAATTTCAGTTTAACTTTCGAGCACTATTTCACGCGTTTCCGCAATTTACTTATTGTATTTTCAGCACATTTAAAATGGAAGTTTGCGACAAACAACGTGCCAGAACAACACAACTTTTGGAACTACGAAGACGTCGACAAGCTTCGTGACGAAATTTTTGACCGTAATGTGGCAACTCTTGCTGAGCGAATGAAGCTGTAAGTGATTACTTAATTTTTCTAAATTACTGTATTACTGTTTTTAGCAACTACAGTGAAGATGGAAAATGCATCTGCATTTGTCATCAAGACAACGAGACGAAACAACGCTGCGTAAACATCGTGGAAGACTCATAGCTTCCTCACTGACTTTGACTTCGAGGACTGGGATCTGGAAGAGGCCGACTGGATTCCGTTCAACTTTTGGAAAGTGATGTGCTCTGGTTGCCATTTTTCCTGATCAACACCACGCTTTGTCCCGTCAACAACGTATTGAGTACCGCGTCGTACCGTGGCTCGACTTCGGCTCGGTGGGCGTGGAACCTCTCATCCTAGAGGTGCGCTTAAGATTGATGTTGTGTATCGAGTCTTCTCGTCCGAAAATGCCTCTCAACACATTCCGCTCTCCCAACACGATTGTTGACTTGGCTACCGGTTCGATTGTTGTTGTTCACTTCGGACCTTTCGGTGGAAAAAACGGGGAGTCGAGACTGAAGCGGACGAACCGAACAGTCGCCGACTTTTCCCCGCCCTCCGCCGGTGTTTCGCGCCTTTGTGTTTTGCCCGCCGTGCCTGATTAATCCGATCAATAAACTCCTCTCCTACTCCGGTCACTTTCGGAAGCAGTCTGGTAGTGGACACAATAATTGATATTTGAAATCAATTTTGGTTCTACACTGATTGGAGTCCCCGGGCGCTATCAAGAATTAGTGAATGGCATTCGTTCGAAAGTCAGAGCAAAAACAATGAAAAGTTGGATTTTCCAATAGAGTTCTTCATATACCAGCTTAACGAGCACAGTCGTTGGTTCCACACATCTCTTATTTTTATTTTGATGAACTGTTGTACAATAACACATTATTTGGTCCAATTTGCACTGTCACGCAAGAAGTCATACACATTGAGAATGATGGTCACTTCTCGGTTCTCTTATATCCGCTTGAAATAAACTTTTTGAATAATTTGAATCTGATGGAAAGTGTTGTGTTAACATGGAAATTATTTTTGGTTCAGTTTGATGAACAATCGATGAAAAGGTCAATTTAACTATTATGTGT
This sequence comes from Aphelenchoides besseyi, assembly GCA_024699855.1. Lineage (NCBI taxonomy): Eukaryota > Metazoa > Nematoda > Chromadorea > Rhabditida > Aphelenchoididae > Aphelenchoides > Aphelenchoides besseyi. Next base: position 3,132,701 of record JAMPIQ010000003.1, read on the forward strand.
TCTAGAAGCAAATGCGACACAGCAAAATTGGTGAATTCATTTGCTCAAGATATCTAATAATATCTGATATAAAATGCGAACAAGACCATAAGGTCGATGGAAACAACTTTACTGATGTTTATTCACAAATTCGCATCGACGAATTGCGTTTTCCTGTTCACTACAAGTACTCGTTCAGAATCACAATCGATTGGAAATATCGACAACGTATATGATGCTTGATTTAGAAAAGAGCGTGGGCACGTCTAGTGCAGAAGTCTAACAATGACATTGACAACTTTGTAGTGCTGTTTAACTTGGAAGAGCAGTGAAACTTGTAAACGGCCAAACCGCTTCGTAACGAGCTTTGGTCTGCGTTTTCTAAATTCTGCTGACCGTGTGAAAAGGTAAAACGAATTCTATTCAACAATTATAAATTATTGTTTCCAGCAGACAATCTGTCTATGTTCACAAACGCATCATCAATTTGGTAATCTTTGCTGTTCTGGAACTGACTTCAAAGTCTTGGATGTGAAAGGAACAATGAAATTGATCAGCCAAATGCAATCGCTTTCATCAATGATTCTTTCAAATCGCGTGTAATTGAACTTCGCTTATCTGAAATCTTCATTTGATTTTGTTTGACTTAGCGTTTATCTTCTCGCTTTCAATTACATTGAATGATTTTGACGAATTGATGGTTAGGTTGAAGACAAGCGACCAAGTTTATACGTAGTTCCTTGAGCGGCGATCTTTCGATTTCAGATTTTTGTTGTCCGACATGGTGCTCTGATTGTTTTTAGAGGATACACGTTCTTCCAAGAAAGGTTGGCGGTCGGTTCGTGTGATTTTGAGTTTTCATACGAACTGACCGTGTTTTTACACATTTTTTTACAAAAATGTTGGACTGTTGTCCAGTTGTAGTCAACACGTTCGTGTATGTAATTTCGAAAGTTCCATTTCCAATTCGTCATTCAGCTAAGCGTGTCGTTTCCAACAGACAATCGGCAGGCATATTCGGATGCAACTTGGCGTCTTGAAGAATCGTCTGTAGTATTTCGGCCAATGTGTAGTTCTTGAACGGAAGCTTCTGTGCGCACGTAGAGATTTCCCATCAGGTGATTCTGAAAGTTGAAGCTACAAACATGAATAAGCAAAGAAACTTACGTTAAACTCCGGACATCGGCGGCTTTGGAGTATTTCGCCATACCTAAAAACTCATGATTAAAAAAGAGAAATAAAATATATAGCCAACCGAGAACCTTCGGAGCTCACCAATGAATAGGAGCCGGTTTTGTGCGATCTACGGTCCAAAAGTTGTCAACACTCGAAAAACAAAACCCGAAATCTTCACGATTCCGTATTTCACACAAACAAGACAGTTTCGGGCGGCAATGTCACGCGAATGCAATTGCAAGAGTGTAAATAGTCGAAACTGCAAGCCACATTGAACAGTATATTGCTTTGTTGGCAACAGCAAGCTGTCGCGGTTTTAATTCGGAAACTCGATCAACGAACTACCGCCGACACATTCGAGCGCGATTATCAATGGTTCCTGTAAACATCAACATTAACTTTGTCCCTCAGAATAGAGGTAAAGAAATCAACTGAAAGAACAGTTGAAAGCCTACAGGTATCTTTCTTGGTTGTAAGATCGTTGTCTATAAACTTACTATCTTGGCACTAACTCCGATGAGACGACGAACATTGGGTGTAGCTAGTCATCTGATTCGTGCTTCTTTATCTCTTTGTTTCTTAGCACCGCGTACGGAGGATACGGTAGCAGAGGTTCTGCGCTCGATTCGTGAAGAGCCTCGTGTACCGGACCAAACCGGACAATCTCGAGGATCTTCAAGGGCGAAGCGTGCGAGTGTTCGATAACTTGCCACAAGAGATGATCGAACGGTCGGTCGAAGATTACCAACGTCGCCTCAAAAAACTGTTGGACAATAACGGGCAAAGCGTGGAGATTTGAAAGTTAAGAGACGAAGATCAACTACGGCCATCTATTGTTGTAATAAACTTCGTAGATGTTGAAGCCATCAAAGCATTAAAACTTTCAAAAACATTCTCTAAAACGAGCAGGCTTTGCTGACCACTATGTCTTAAGCTAATGATCTTTAAGTGAACATTTTTACAAAAAGTAAACATGCCAGAAATCCTTAATTTCTTGTCAAGGAAACGAATTCAATTGAAATGTTTATTTGTGAACGACTCCGACAAAATTGAAATCGACGGTTATTCCGTGCCGTCGGGTTTGTTAGTGCGACGGCGATCATCTGGTGATTGTTGGGTCTCAGTTTGGGCCTGCAAATCAACAATAAGAATCATCAACTCTGAGATTACATGGAGCGATCGAGGTGAATTTTTGACTGCTGGTTCGATTTCGAAGTCGTCGCTTTTGCGTGGATTCAACCCCTTGTAAACACAGATGGTACGTGCTGAGATCGGTGGAAGCGCGAATTTCGGGTCCTGGACGAGTTTGCTGGTGACCTCGGTAAGTTGTTCAAAACTCGGACGCTTTTCAATCTCAAGTTTCCAACAATTGGCGACTATGTCAAAGACTTCACGAGGAGTGTTGGCTGAAAACAAGAAATGAAAACTCGTTCGTTCTCATCACTGACCTGGCAAAGTTGGCATGTTGCGCTCTTTGATGTTCTGGGCGATGAATTTGACCTCCACATCTATCCACGCCTTCTGACCGTTGCTGAAAACCTCCCAAATAAACATACCGTAGGCCCAAACGTCCGACTTGTTGGAGAACCGTGGTTGTCGGCCGATGGTTTCCGGTGCCATTTGGCGGATTGGCACTCGAAGCTTTTGACAACGTTCATGTACGGCCGCTTTCTTCGTGATGCTCAAACCAAAGTCGGCAATCTTGATCGTTGAGTCCTTGCTGATTAGACAGTTGCGAGCCGCCAGATCACGATGAATTGTTTCGCGTTGTTCCAGATAGTACATTCCACGTGCGACTTCAAACATGTAGAGCAATCGTTCGCCAACTGAGATCTTCTCCGCGTGTTTTTGCAGATGAATGAACAAACTTCCACCTGGACAGAACTCCATCACAATCTGGAATCGAGTCTTTGTTCTATGGCTTTCGCATAAAACTAACTTTGATTGGTGTTTTTGAAGCAGACGATTCCTAAGAACTCGATGATGTTGGGATGCTGAAGTTTTGAAAGTGTCTTTGCTTCCATGAAGAGTTCCTTCTGGTCAAGTGCAATGTGATCTTCAGTCTGCAACTTAAACAGTAAATGGAATAGAGAAGAAAAACTGACCGTATTGGGCATAGCATCTTTGCACGCTTTGATCGCCACTTTTTTAGGCGTACCTGAAGGCGTTATCAACTCGCCCAAAATTATGTTGCAGAAGTTTCCTAGAAAATCAATTAATCGATCAAAGAATTTTACTCATTACCTTCTCCAAGACGTTTACCTTTGACCTTCAAGTCCTTGCATTCACCGAAGAGTTTTGAAGAACGTTTGACGCATTTAACGAGTTTGATTGGTGCGGAGCCATCAGTGAACGAGATGTCTGCTTTCTGATGAAGAGCAGAAACAAGCTCTGTGATTGTCGGGGCACGGTATTTCTCCGCTTCCTTCATCATTTCAACAGTCCAACATTTTTCGCCACCAGTCGGAGAGAAGTTGAGATTCAAATGTCGGACCTGAAAAAGAAAACTGGTCGTTCCACACACAAAGTGACTTGGAACTCACTTTTCCAGGCTTCGTCTGAACTGCCAACATGAAACACCAACGTGATCCGCTCTCGCGTTTTTCGGCCCAAATAGCGTAGTCGCCGTCGTTCTTCAATAGTGATTCAACGGCATCTCTGAAACAGCAAATCAAATCTCGTATTCCCATTGGACTCACCGAGGCAAAAAGCCAACGTAGAAACTCAGAGCCGCCAAATCGTCCGGCAAAGTCCTCCATCGAAACTCTTTCGATTCACCTTCTTTTGATCCCTCAGTCGTCGGTGTCGTTGGCATCTCAAGGTTCAACGTTTCAGCAATAATTTGGGACGACTGTTCGAAAGCTCGGAATAAATTCCAACTGACGAATTTGATTGATTCGTGGAACAGTCAAATAAAATTTGCATACTCAAAAATGCTAATTTTGAATGTGTTGATCAACGGCATGAAATTCTAAGACGATGACTTGAAAAAATTTGCAATCAGCTGCAGGATACGACGATAGTAAGAAACACCATCGCGGTATTCTTTCACTTTGTTGACAGTCACTGATCGGCGCTTCACATTTACAACCCAAATTGCTAGTGTTGTGTAACTCGACCGATCTTTTGATCGACCCGGTGGTCGCAACCATAAATTGTGACAACAATACCACTAATCAGCAGTCATTCCTTCTGGACATTTTGGGTTGCAAATGTCATTTTGTAATTCAAAACGAAAATACCTCGAGGTCCCAATCAATCTAGTTAGATGAATCGAAGCGACTCAACTGACAGATCGGAAGCTACATACAAACCACAGCCATCAGTGTCGAGAGCAAGTCGTTTTGAAGTCTAGTCAACATGTCCAAGCGCTACAACGATTCAAACGATGGGCCTCATCATCCAAAAGTAAGTAAATTTCTGTTTTTATTAAATTTCTTTTAGATGGGTAAAGGTGACCGCCAAGCAATTCGCCTTCATCGACTCCAACTGCAGTACCAGGAGCTTCGAAGTGTTATCGAAGAGATCGAGTTTTACCCTGAAGTTCAGATGCAAAAAGCCGACATCCTGGAGCAAGCAAGGAAGCTGATCAAAAAGGTTCAAAGGAAAACTCTGGAACTGAAAGCGAAGCACCTTTTGGCAGAGACACAAAGTAAGTTAATATAAATTCATTAATCTTATCTTTTAGAAGTTCGAGCTTTCAACACCGAACGATAAGCGTTCTCAACTGAGCTTTTCCCTACAAAATCGCGTTATACACTATTGTCCAATAACGACCGGCTCCACAAGCATCCCAAGATGGCAACTCAGATGAAAACAACCAACCATTCTGCAGACTGAAATTACATTTTTTTGTGATTGAATTGCTATATAAAAGATTGTCTATTCTCAAGAAGTCTCTTTTCTAATTGGCGTTTTTCTTATGTTTAACAAACTTTTAAAACAAACGAGTTCATTTTCTTCTCTAACGATTACTGCTGAAATTCAGCTTGTCAGAGTTGAGTGTGTGTTTGATGTTTTCGGTTGAAAATGTTGCGATGTTCGCATTCTTGTGACAATCAACATGAGAATTTTGATCAAACTGTTGTTCCAACACAAACAGTTCCGAACCTTAAAACTGAATGAAAACAAACAAGAAAATCGAAGCACTTACCGTCTTTGCGAAGCGCGTAGCATCCGTTCGGCTTGGTTTTGTGTGGCCCGTAAAACAGCTTCCCCAAATTTTAATTCGACCCATCGTCTGCTCCACTAAATTCGCTCGTTCGGGGTCCAAATCCAGAATCAGTTCATCATCGACCACTACAGAAGGCTCGATTTGTGCATTCCCGTTTATTTCATCGGCATCTGGCTTAACCGATTCAAGTGGAATGTCATTTGCTTCGGAACTTAAATTGAGTTTGAGTGGCTGAGTAGTTGGATCGATACCTAAAACAGAAAACTCATTACGACAACTAACGTTGAACTATACCGAAAAGTGCACGATATGGAGTTATTCCGATCCCCGCATAATGTCTCGTGTTCTTCTGCTATCGGATCATCGGTAGTAATGGCACCCAACGGGTAGAGAAACGTTCGGCAAGCGCGCGTGCGATCAAGTCTTCGACGTCACGATTTGCCCGTTCGATCAATCTTTGGGCTTCAGAATGTCAAATCCATTTGAACACGTGAGTTATACTCCTTTACGATCATTGGTTTCACAACTACTCCGCGTTTGATTTTCGATTGTTCCAACTTGCAAAGTTCACAACAACTGAAAAACGATAATATCAGATCCCTGAAACGCTGAGATGTAAAAGCACAAGAAGAGCTCAGCTTACTTGCGCAGCCCTCCATATCTTTGACTCTTCAGTTTCTTGATCATAATGTTGTGACCACAATGACCTTTCGATGCGTGAATCGACCAGAGCAGTCAGAAGCATTTGTCATCGCGAACGACGAGAAGGCTTTTCTTGAACTTGTATTTTCGACCGACAAGTTCTCGTTTGTAACTAAAAAGAAGCCATGAGTTCGTAATTTCAAAACCTCAACATACCGTTTTATAAGATTGTAGTCCCGTTGTTCATATACTTTCAGACCGTCGGCCTTTTGCTTCAAAACACGCAACATGCGTTTATATTCGTCAACAGATTTGACGCCGCAGGTTTTTTGTTTATGAATGAAGACAGAAGCAGTCCAAAAGGTTGCGCAGCTTCTAACCGAAACCTTTCGTCCACACCGTCCGTTTCGTCTTCTCTTCACGTTTCCACTACAACCTAGAATCTTATTCAAGTGCATGTAATCGGTTGTAACACTCACCAGCAGATCACATTCATTCCAAAAACAACAACGAAAAAAAACACCAAAAAAGGCAAGGGAATGAGGAGCCGACTCTCCGCTGACAGTCATTTTCATGGCGGAAAATCGAACTCTAATTTCCCGGTTTCTATAGATTCATGAGAATGCCCAAGAATACAATTCCGATCAAGAGTGTTGTTGAGTGTGCTTAATTAACTTTGAAAGCGCTGTTTTACATTTTTCCCGGCCCGTTTCACAAAAGGTCCGGACTTTTCATGAAAATTCCGATTTCACAAAAAGACCGTAACATATACATGGACAACTGCTTACTTTCCGACAAACTTGGCTACATAGCTTTGGTCGCCGATCCTCTTCGTAGGGTTACACTTGGTAAAGACGATGAACTCGAAGTCACGTGTCTCGCCAGCTTGTCTTCAACACAAGATTTGAGCGCTTCACCGACTCTGGCATGACTGATTTTGGAGAACTCCGCCGCAAAAAATGCGATGCTAGTCTTCATTTCTTCTATTTCCGACCTTAAGAACTCGGGACGATAGAAGTTCTTGTGGGCCCTAAATACAATGCAGGTTACATGAACCATTTAATTAAAAGTTACTCTTGTAGTAGTCTTCACCTTTCAATGTGAGAATACCAACGAAACGACTGGTGTTTTAAATAATCTCAAACTTGAGGGGCGGACTTCTTGATCCGCAACAATTTAAGCGATTTGGTGGTTTTTTCGCGTTCTAACGCGACACTCTTTTTCGTTGTTATACGCCATCGTAAGTTTCTTAGCAATTGCACTGGAGACAGCAAAATCAATCGGAACAAAGCGAGTCTTCGCGTAGCGTGATGAGACTTCATTTCATTTATTTCCAATATTTACGACAGTGATAAAGTATCGGTTAGGATCGACAACGTCGTGTTGGGTCGAGAGACTTATCGGCGTCCCGGAACTTGATTGAGCGGCTGAACGTACGTTCCATCGCTTGCCATCACGATGAGACTTGACACATATATTTAGCTGTGCATAGAACTTCCGCACAATGTAGACAACGCAAGCCCATAACGAAACAATACGAATATACTCAATGAATAAAGAAATTTAGAGCAAAGTGCTAAGAACAAGTAAACCCGGTAATACATTTAAAATACTTTTCCGCTCGCCTGGAGAAGATCCGGAGGGTTCAGATCTAAAAAGGGGTTTCCGCGCTCAAAAAATCTTCGGTGTTGTATATGCTACGGTGTTTTTGAAAGATAACCTTCTTTAAAGATATTGTTCAATTAAATCTCAAATATCTATAAATTAGGTACTAAAAGTACATTCAAGCAAAAAATACATATTGTTGAACTTAACCAATTTTGATTATTTTCCCTGTTGTTTGCGCGCTTTAAATTTTTTGTTTTAGGTGAGTAATTTCAATCTAAGACCTTTAATCATTAAAATGTAAGGAATCGTGAATTCATGAAATGAGGACGATGCAGATGATGTTCAAGGAAAGCATCAATTGGAAACGTTCAGTTTGTTTGAAACTGTTTTTGCAATCAGAGAGCCAGAAGAAAGGCGCAATGAAATCAGTTGTAGACTACAGACAATTCATGAAGCTTTTAAAATGAAACGCAGCTGGTCGTAAAGTAGGAAATCTTTCGATTATCGAATTATCAGCACGTAAGCGAAGAGACTAATTTCTCCAATAGTTTTAATGTTTTTGGGTACAACCTGTGAGACATCTCGCCCGCCAAGGCCAAACTGAACGCTAAGGAGGTGAATGACCGAAAGGAGAGAGGTGAGGGACTTCGCCAATCGTTCGCCCTTTTCTTTCGCGTTCAAACGCGACAAAACATCGTCGTCACAATGGCACACTTCGACTATTCAAACGTGATCAAATCACCTGGATCTCACTGTTAACCATTAGTTTCCAAGTACGATGTTAAATCCATTTGGATCTGAAAATTCTGGACAGTTGACAAAAATTAGTATAAGTAATGATGCAGAGTCGAAGGTGAATGTTCGATTTGCTTTCCGTCTATTGTTCTTCGGGATTCGGGAACGTTCCCGAAGATGGGGATCTTCGACTTTGTGCTTCGTGGCGCTTGGAAGCCGATGTCCAAATCGCCGGGTTCCGGGACTACTTGGATGTTGATGCTTGTGGTTGTAGCGACGATGTTCGTGGCGGCTGATTCTTCGTGGTTGTTGTCGGCGGAGAAGAAGGCCAGTTGCTTGAATGGAAAGTAAGTTCTTGTTTAAATCAAAGCCGGAGGTCGTGTTTTCAGAACAATCACGGGTACTTGCAAAGACTCGTCTGTCGATGTGGAGAGCGCATCGAATACGATCAAAGCGACTATAAAGATCAAGAAGGGAGAGAAAGATTTTGAGTGAGTCTACAGTGGAACTAAACAAAACTGTCGTTTGTTCAGAGGTTCAATCACTATCGGCAATTGCCAAATTGCGGGGACGTTTTCAACATCCCTACAACTTTTTAAGATCGGTATGTTGAAATTTAACTGAAATCTTGATTGGTTCCTGCAATTTAAGGGACTGTTGGCTCATTTGATGCGCCAATTGAGATCGTTGCAACAAGTTCAGAAGTCACGCTTCAAGGAAAGTTTGCAAATCAGAAAGGTTCTGTTTGTCAATCGCCGTTCACACTCGGGAAAGACGGAAAAGCCAAAACGACCATCAAACTTCACGTCGACACGGAAAACATCGTCAGTGTGGAATTGGTTGGTTTCTGCCTATTTCGCTTGTAAGCAAATTTCAGGATTCGTCGGTCAAAGTGGTCCGAGAAAACCATGAGAAAGATGCATTCAAGATGCCACTCTGGGGTTGGATCGTCTTAGGGTTAGTATTCAGATAAATATAAGTGACTTCTGTTCGTTTCAGTCTTGTTGTGTTTGCTGTTATTGTCTTTGTGATCGTTGCCATATACTGTTGCTGCCGCAAGAAGTCAAAGAAAGTCGATCCGAAAGCATCCAATGCAAATCTAGAAAATGGAAACCAACAGAAGATAGTCAATGCAACGGCTCCAATCGCTCCAGACGGCAAACTCGCAAAAGAGAACAAGGAAATCAAAGAGAACAAGGAAATCAAAGAGAAAAAGAACGAAGAGAAGAAGAACGAGAAAGTTCAAAAGAGTTGGAAGCCGAATATCAAGCTGCTAGTCAAACCAAAAGATGCCAAGAAGATGGCAGAAAATAAGGACGTGAATACGGCCATAGAAAAGCTGCCAGATCGTGTCGTAAACAAGGAGCAAGTGATAGCTAAGGCCAAATTACAGTATGAAAAGTGTGATTTTCCAACTGGACCATATCCGATCAGCTATTGGCATCGATTGTTCGACATGTTTCCTGTCTTTGGCTGGTCAAACTACAAACTTTTTCGCAGGCTAGTCAGGTTCCTCGTAATAAATCCACTCAACGATCAGCAATACAACGCGTTGGTAGATGAATACAAACATTGGGAAAAAGTCGTACGAGGAAAGGTAAGTAAGTCTTCAGAAACTGATATGTTACGCTTTTACAGACGAAAAGAGAGAGAACAAGAAGAACCGACGAAAGCGTACATGGCAATGTTTTTACTGAGTTCGATAATAATCGTATGGAACGGTTGCGGGCAGAGTAAGTATGAGGCAAAGAAAGGCCAGTTGGCCGCCGAAGACGTGATGGATAGAACTCAGCGATCGACGAAGACCGACAATACACAAGACGAAGTGAATCAGCTCATGGATGAATTGGTGCCACCGCGTTATTTTTTTCCGGCCAACGGCAGCGCCGATCTGATCAGGTGGAAGGATGTTCATAAAAACTTCGATAAGATTCGCGACTATTTGATGGAATGTTTCCAAGTGACGTTTATTTCTCAATACCAACTTGAACACGACGTGCGACATTTACTCCATTATTATGAAGTCAGACCTAAGGAAGCGAAGGCATTAGAAAAAAAAACTGAAGGAATTGAAGCCTGATTACGACAACTACGTACGTGTACATTTCTTGGATTCTACTCTTACACTTTTTTAGTTGAAAAACATTAATTTAGAAGGAAACGACAACGTCCAATTGTACCAAATCATTGATACGATTCTTTATTGCTACGAGGATCAGAAGACGGAGGAAGACTCAAATCCCAAAGATACGTTTTTCGCTTGGCTTTTCCGTGGGGATCGGAACGCCTTGTGCTGTAGAGGAAGAAATAGACGTCGTTGAAATGACGGGTTTTCCTGATTATAAAAACACTAATCTTTGAATATCAGAACAGTCCGCGGTTATCATTATTCAATGCAATTGGCCTTCGAGAGTTCCAGGCTTTCTATCAGTCTGATTGCAGTCATTGAACAACCCAATTGGACATAGCAGTCAAAGGTTACTTCTATTTCACTCTTTTGACTGTAGTGATCGCTTGAATATTGCAGTTGCTCATTATTTAATTCAGCGAATCGCTTCTTGAACGCCAACGAGATGCAGTTGGTGAAGTTTCAATGTCAGGGACCGCGATTGTTAATGAACTTGGCTCAAAGTACTTCGCAACCGGTAAGAATACAAACCGTTACAACGATAAATTTTGATTTCAGGTGTTATCATGTATTTCTACCCGATCTGCGGCAAAGCCGATGGTGAAGGAATCAAGTTGAAAAGCGATGGCAAGCCGGATTTTACACAAGCGGTCAAAGGAGCGCCGAATTTCGAAAAAACATGGATCGGCTACACTACCACGGTCAAGTACTTGGGCCATGCGAATCTCACGGCCTTAAACTTCCAATTCGTAAGTGCGTTCAGATGACTTCCGTCTAAAGGTCTCGATTTCAGTTTGATGCCACGGAATACGATCCGTCCAAGGACAAGATCCCGGTTTACCTTGTGGTGATTATCGTCGTGGCTGTTTTGTAAGTCACTCAATTTTCTTCTTAACTTCTCTTTTTAGGGTTGGATTGGCGGTGATTGTCGCAGCTGTCGTTGGTGTGGTCTGGTACTGCGTGGTGCCATGCAAGAACACGAAGGTAAGTGTCGATGAAGGTCAACATTCAAGACCTCGGATCGATTCCCTTGTTTTTTTTTCAGAATACGGCTCTAGGATTACCCAAGACAAAAACCTACAAAGCGCGAGGCGAAGTCGCGGGCAGAGTGCTTGGGATTGGAATTGCCAAAAGATCCCAAGTTGCACGAGTCTTTCCTTGAAAACCGAGGCAAACCAAAGTGCAAAAAGTACTCGGTTGACGCCAGGGCGCCACTGAATCCACTCACCGACAAGCAGCTCATAAACACGGGCAAGGCATGGAGCCCACTCATGGACCGCACACAAGAAGAATCAGTTCGCACCGCCGTGGAGCAGTTTTGCTCCAGAGAAGCCGCGGTCGAGTTCGAGTATCTCTTATGGTTGAGCCAAAGTTCGAGGTCATCACTCATCTGCTCTCTTTGCCGATTTGGTGGCAACGATTCGACTTGTACTTCGACATGCCAGTCGAAGTTGTTCGTCCGCTGATCAAGGAGGCAAAGGAACGGTTGATCCGCTATCGCAACACCTTCGCCGAGGTAAGTCCATTCGCTTTTAATGTTTACTAATCGTTCTATTTTTAGGACTCGATCTTGCGAGCAACCGTCGACGAAGATCTGAAGGAGTTGGAGCAAGTCGAGATGGTCGCTGACCAAGTGTCAGCGGCCAAGACGGGGGCGGAAAAAGTGAGTTGACCATTGATTTTTGATCTAATATTATCTTTTCAATATCGTCTACCGTACTCCTGTAAAGTTTGGGCTCTTTACTTAAAATTTAAATCGAACGATCCAATTATGCGGTTTATTGTAGCTACTAGTTTAACAACAGTTAGAGCGGGAAGGAATCCGACTTGCTGCAAGGAGCGGATTGAGGAGTGATCGGGACACGACCGCTCGAAAGCTTCCCTTCAAGTAGACGGGCCTCCTCTAAACAAATTTCTTACGGGTCTAGAGATCCGTACAACATTACCGTTACGATTGATTACTTGGAGCACGCGATTTGGCATCGAACGGGCGAGATTCTGCAGAGTTGCTTCAGAAGTTTTGGTCTATGTCGATAAAATTGTTTTCTTGAGGTCTTCAACTGATTGAAATTGACGGTTTTTCGCGTATATCCTACGGACCAAATGCGACCAAAGATTCTCCATCGGATCTAGGTCTGGCGAACAAGACGGCCATTCCAAAAGGTCGATTTTATGGTTGGAAAGCCATTGTCGCGTTTTCCGGCTCGCATGACAAGATGCGTTGTCCTGTTGAAAAGTGAAATTTCAACGGCTCCGACGGCGAAAAAACGGTAACAGATTCTCGTTGAGTACGCCAATGTATTCGCGGCTGTTCATTCTTGAAGAAGTGAACGCGATGGCAACTTTCTCGTCAGCGCAAAACGACGCCCAGACCTGAAAAAAACGGGATAAATGAGAACGCAAATTTTTCTTATCATAACCGATCCTCCGCCGAAGTTGCGTCTTGAGAATGTTAAGGGCTCTTTTCTGAGATCGTGCCAGTACGAATTGAATCCATCGGGACCATCCAACTTAAACTTTTTCTCATCAGAAAAAACTACCTGAAATCGAACGGAGATCAAAGGGAAGAAACCGGTTATTTTACCTGTTCCCAATTGCGTGCCATATTCTCTCGTGCGAATGATAATCGCGCAGTCTTGTGTGTCATTTAAGTTCGGTATCTTAGCCATTCGAGCACGTACAATGTGTGGATTACGGTGAATTGCCAAGCGAACAGTCTCGTTCGATACATCAAGTTCCAGTTTCCGTCTGATTTTGGCTGCCGAGATGTTTGAATTGGATGCCAATCGTCCGATCCTTCTTTCTTCTCTTGTTGTCAGCTTCTTTGGGGCACCGGTTTGTTTTCGTTGCCCGTAACCATTCAATTTGGAAGGGTACATCTGAACTCCACTTTTTGATCGACGAATCTTCTTTGCTATCCATGCGTATGAATGGCCATCTTCACGATAGGCATCAATTCGGGCCTTCTCGGCGACTGTAAGGCTTTTCCCACGAGGCATTGAAAAAGAAAGAAGATACAGCACGAGTATTTATACTAATTTGGAAGTCGAAAATCTTAGTTCGAACAAAATTGCCATTTTTTGCCCGATTTACACGCGTGTTTTTTCTTTATTGATTGCTTATACCACCAGCTAAACGCACACCAAATTTGAGAGAAATCGAACAAATACCCGCAAAGTTTCTTCACAAACAGAGAGGGTATTTATACTAATTTGGATGAGTGTATAATTCTGATCAAAATTAGCACAGGAGTTGGTTTCTATAGCTGTAAATTGCATGAACTCGATATTCAGTAAAAGTAAATAACCTGAAAGGCATTAGACTGAATCTCTAGTTTGAGATTTGAGCTCAAAAGTCGTAGATGAAATGTAACGATTGTAACTCAAGAATTAATTAATGGGCAAGTTTGTTATCAACTAGACTAATACCGCTAATCTTAAAACATGCGTATTAGCGGATGAGACCCAATCGATCCAGTTTCTAGGTAACACAACTTGAAACTTTAAGTCTGAAAACACTGCGCAATCAAGTTGAATTGAAAGGAGCATTGCAATTTGCACCAGTAAACTGTCATCGAAATTTGAAATTGAGATTGAAAGACGACGTCAAGTCCTGGCACTGTTTGCTTCTCGATCTGGTCGTCTTAACTGGGTTGCTGTGACATTAATGCGGAGACAAGCCCAAATTTCAATGTGTGAAGAAGGAATCTCGTTTGCCAAAAACGCGTGAGCCTTCGTTTTACGGAATTCAGTGCAAGCATCAATTCTCACAAAAGTTGGGTTATACTTCCAATTTGAACTATCCAGATAAAGTCGATTACAAGTTTCTCTACGCAAACTACAAACAAGTGAGTTAACAATCTTATTCAGTTTTAAAGCGTTGGTTAGGGACCGAGAATCTGCGAAGTCAGATTGGAGGATCCATACGATTGGAAAGACGAACAGAAGCAAAGCAGCGTCTCGAAGGATCAGCGAAATCGCAGAGCCCAGTTTCAACAATCTCGTTCTTTTTGCCGTCAATAAACGAAATTCGACGTGTTTTCAAACTTGGATTTGTGAGTAACTAGACCATTTAGGTATCCGAACAAAAGGTTGTTTGTTGAAGAGCTCCTTGGTAGAAAGCTTCATAATCGAAATAAAAGAGGTTTTTGAGTTCTCATTGAGAACAACTGAATTGAAATCTGTGGTTCTTTTATTTGAACTTATCACAATTCTATGAACATGAAAACGAAGTCTGTGAACATGTTGGCGATTCATGGACTGGAATTTTCAACAATGAGACGAATCGTGTTCTGATGGCCAAATTGACTTCCTCGTTTACGCTGCGCGCTTCCGCTCAGAAAGCAAATTGAATTTCTTGCTCTGAAGTCGTAAATCATCCCACTCGTTGTGTTTCATTTCAATTGTCCTTCTTTCACTACCAACAATTTTGCTACTTTCTTCAAACTTGTTTTCGCTTCTGTTCCAGTTGCAGCAGAGGTTTCACTTAACGTCAGATTCCTTAAACGGCACGTGGATTAGCATATCGGTGCGTATCGAATTGCGCTGTTTTGGAGCGGAAGTTTCGTGCAAATCGTACGTTTAGTCGAAACTTTCTAATTTCCATTCTCTTTTGTTCGTAACTTCCGATGTGCTTTTACGTCGAATACCAAGAACTTGTCCTTGGAACTTCGCTCATATCGAAGGTTCTGACTGCTCATTTAACATGAAGCCGCTGTCCCGTCGGTCATGTTGGCAACCGAACGGTTTTAATGACGAAAAGCGTGTGAAGTTGAGTATTAATGCCGATTCTCGTGTCGGACCCCGAACAGTCCTCGGGTTTTAGACAAATTAACTCAATTTAATTCCGCGACATTTCTGATGAACGCTGTGAATTGCAAATGACCGCGGACAAAAGTTTTCGTCTGTGAATTTCTGTTGACATTCGACATTTGTTTGTTCATTTGACTTCTTTCAGGCAACAAACCACTTGTCCTCGTATTCTCATGAGATATCTTTGGTTTTTGAACTCGTCAACCATTGAGCATTCTAATTGAAGATGAGTGTAACAGCCTCGAAGCCGTCGCATATTCAAATGATCCCAACCAATGTCCGAAACTCAATTAAACGTAAGCGCTATAAAGAGCTTTTGTTGCAACGAACTTTACGACGCTGAAAAGAGAATTCGTAACCAGTGGAATGACAAAACAAAAAGCACTTCCGTTTCCTTTATCCAAAATGTCATTTGCAGCAACAACCTCGTTCTTTTGCCCTTAGGCTTCTGACTGACAACTACAAAACGTTTGGAATTACAAAGATCGAAGATCCTTTCGTGTCGATCGAAGGTTCTGACAATCGTGGATTAAGCATCATGTCTCCATTTCCGCTTTGGTTCGTGCCATAAGCTCGTAAGAACGGAGCTTTTTCACTCCTTCCGCCCCTACACATTTATGGCTTCTAGGCGTCGTGCATTCTAACGAATTTCGATTATTGGTCTCCTTCACAAGTGATGACGTTCGATCTTCTGATCCGCTAATTCGTCTGAATTTCAAGCTTCAAAGTCTTCCGTCGAAGACGTTCGGAAGTTCAAGAGACTAAAAGCGTGGAAAATAAGCGGCGCAAAAAAAAAACAAAAAGAAAACGTCCGTCTCGACGTTCTTCTTTTTTTGTATTGACACTTTCTGTTATTGCGCATTTTTACCGTAGAAATGTTCAATTCATCTTTCGGTCAACTTCTTCGCCACGAGATTTTTGAGCGTTCGCTTTTTCGTTTCGAACATCGAGATCACGTTGGGAAACTTGAGATTTTCTGAATCGTAATCACTGCGCAGTTTTCATTCGAATCCCAACTGACGAGGCGCATCGATTTCTCAAACGCCACGACCCCCAAAACGCCATTCGAAAAAATGCGGGAATCCGTGGACGTTGAAGCCGCACAGGCAGAACGGCCGCGCTTTTTGTTTGCATTTTCCATTTACGCCACTCTATAATCTATGCGTCAATTTCGAGGGTCATCATGGAGATTGGCAGCCGCGAATATTTGAGTCGTTGAGATCCTTTGCTTTGTATCGGTTACCCTTTTGCACTCTTCGTGTAGACGACTTATTACCAAGAAGTTTATTTCAGACAACGACTTTAATACACTCAATGCACAGATGTACATTTTGGGTTGGTGTTGCAAAACAATCATTGCGATCATGTTGCTTCCAATGATTGTACAGACGGTTATGAGTGCCGATGAACCGGCCGATATGATCAGTGATCCATGTCATTTCCCGGCGCCTCATTTCGCAAACTTCAAAGCTCATTGTCAACTTCAGTATCATCGTAATGAGTCAAACGGTTATTTTCAAATCCTATGCGTTTTTAGGTGTTGGTTTTGTTTGCGATCCAATGGCTGTGTTGAGTAGAACGGAGGCGGAGTTGTTGAACAGACGTTTTTCGAAGTTCGGATTAAACGGATGTGTTGACTGCGACACATCACCAAGAACTTCTTATTGTGTCGCAAAAAAAGCATCAAACTATCGAATTAGCATAATTATTGTTCCTTATGCCAACGTACAACGGTAACTCCAGCACACCAGCACACAATTGACCACAAGTTTAGAATCGAATCGTGTGTTGGTGGCCGTTTTGGTTATTCACGAATGGCTCCACGCGATGCTGCTCGAGAGTTTGCAGCGGCTGTCACCCAAAACTGGAGCCAATCCGGTTGTTCGGTCGATCTAACAATCCTCTACCTCGGAACATTACATAGCTCAGTTCAATTGGCACAACCGGGGCCATTCGTCGTTCGAATGTTTACGTGAGTTTATTTCAAATTCACCGTATTTTTGCTGAGAGAAATTCAATCCGTGACCTTTCGAATTTCTTCTTGTTCCCGAATCTCCACGGATAAGTATGAATTTCAAAACGTAATCCGCACGGATTGAATTTCTTGACTTCCGTGTTGTAATCATGAGCTAAAAATAGCCTTCAGCAGTTTAAGATTTCACATTCCAGAAACCGATTGATCGAGTTCTCTCATCTGGGAACTGTCGAAATAGTGAACGAAGATGCCCGACCGTTCGATGTTTTGTATTCGGTTCTGAATCAAAGCCTCTCAGATGCGCGAATTGACGAACGTTTTGCCAACGAACAAGAAGCATTTCAACCGAAGAACAATCATTTTGGCGGTGTTCCCACTTGGGCATTTCAACTCTGTGCTCTGCTTCTGCTTTTGGTTGCTATCACCGCGTATATCGGTCGATGTGTAACCAAACGCTTCGATCTAAGAGCACAAGTAAAACCAGCGAAGTTGACGTCTTTATCACCCAAATTTCAGCAGAAAAAATTCAACTCTAATCGATCAAATGCTCACAACGCGAATTCAAGTGGATTAACGGCAACCGGAAGCAGCAGTTTGCTGAACGGTGGAACCGGCGGCTCGAGTGCTCCAACAACGTTGATGGGAAATATGGCACTTCAGAGCACAAAAAGTTCAATGATGTTCCGTCAATTCTCGAACAACAATGCCAAGAAACAAAAAGCACGAGCAGCAGCAAGTCTCCAGCAAATTTAAGTGCAACGATTTTCGACACAAATCTTATCGATCGATAACTCGGGTCTTGTTTTGACGATATTTTTAAGTACAAACACTAAAACGGTTGCTTTAATAAACGATTTGTTAGGTCCATTTCTGTTGTTTTTCTTCGAATGAAACGATAAGCCAATAAGTGACATAAGAATTTTGTTCGAGAAGACCATAAAAGTGATTTCATGGTTGTATTCACCTGCGTCGGCAAGTGGGATACGCGCTTCGTGTGGCGAGATTCATCCACAATCCTACTGAATCGTCGGATAACACAAAAATCTGACCCACTTTGTCGATGACAGCAATTGAGCTTATGCGGGCGCAAACTCGTCGTCGATCGTTACACCTGCAATAGTATTGAGATGAATTCGATTTCTGTTTGAGTTATTTCGAGTATACAAGTTGCGGTTAGACGAAGTATTATCTCAATACGATAAGACATCTGCGCAAAAATTGTTGCTCAATTCGAGCAACTTAATGAGTGCAATAACGACGATCTTGGTGCGTTCTTGAAGTCGTTGTGTTCTTTGTCGGTATTCGCGCGTCATTGTCGGCGATCTTCCCATTCACGGTAATCAGTTCGACTATCTGATTGACCTGCTTACTCGCGTCGCTCATCTATCAATTTGACCTCCAAGGAAGATCGCCGTCATCTTTCGCGCTGACGATCAACCGCGAGAAGTTCAGTTTTTGAGTTCATTCGACATCGTGCTTCTTTTTTAACCGTGTAACATTTCCGAGTTTATTCGGATATCAATACAATCTAAAGTCGCTTCAGGTCGTCTCCACTCATGATGCGTGTTCTGGGACTTGTTCTCTTGGTTTGTGCAGTTTTTGCCAATGCTCAACTCAAAAACCCGGTTCGTGGAGTTCACTGCAGCAAAAACCAGGTACATGCTTTGATTGAGCATACATTAATCGCTGTTCTTGTAGGCTGTTAACAAAGTTACGGTTTATGAAGACGGAGCAATTGAAGCAGAATGCGGTCCAATTCCATGTGGTTCAAGTGGCGCTCAATGTATCGACGACATGGCTCATTGCAAACCGGAAAGCGACATTTACAGTGGAATGCGATGGGCGAAGAATGGAAAAAGGTTAGAGCAAAAATGAGGATACAAAACAGTCTCAATGTTTCAGCCTTCTGCTCCGCTGTTGCACATACAAATTCCCGTCAAAAACGTAAATTAAAATCTTTTGTTTTTGCTTTAACTGAAGTTTTTAGTTACATTGGAACCGATTTAGTTCCATTGGGATGTAAGTTTGCTTGTTGAGTTATTAATGATTGCCAAATTAGCTTACTACACTGGTGGATTGGTTGCCCGAAAAGACATGTACGCCAATGCGGGACCTGAATACGATTTGGTTGCCAATATTCGCATGGAACAGTACGTCTCGTAAAACAGAAAGTCTCAACTTCGCGTTATTGCAGAGGTGGACTACGTGTTTGGGTTTATCGCATTTTGTGTCCAAATGCAACGGAAACTGAACAACTCGAACACACGCCCAGTCGTTTTGTGTACGTTACAAAACAAAAAGATTTTTATTCAATTTCAATTTAGCGAAGAAGATAAATCGCAAGCAATGGAAGCACATCGACAACATTTGTTGAGGTGATTGACATCTTAAATCCATCGAAAAGAAATCATTTCAGACAAATTGCCGAACAACAACAACCCGTCGAAGTTGCTCCAAGCGTCGACGAAGAGCCACTTCAAGAGCCCGTTAATCCGCTTCAATATCGTCCACCGGCACGTCGACGTGATTCGCCATTGGCCGCTTCACAACGAGTTCTTTAAATCCAATTTCCTCCCGTTCACTTTTATGGTCTCTACCACTAAATCCAAAGTCATAACAACTAAGCAGAGATTAACTCTCTGTTCCCCATACGATTATTGTCTCCTAATTAATAAATCTTCCAATCAAATGTTCACAAGAAAGCAAAGTAGAAGCCGCAGAACTGCGTCCACGAGACTGCAATTGCGGTCCACCAAACAAACTCCCATGTTCTCGTGTGCAATAAAACGGACGACGTGGAATAGCGGCGGTGAAAAAAGACGTTTGATTTTAAGTTCATTTGCTTCCCAAACCGCCGGCGGCTTTGCGATTTCCGCTCGCAGCTTCATATCGATTGCAATCGTTAAATTTATTTTCTAATCAAAATTTCTTCTCAAAATGCCTCCGGACGATCTAAGCAACGAAGGACCATTGACGGCAAGTAGTTCGACTTTGCTCATGGAACAACCAGATCGTGTTAAACAGCTGGAGGTACGTAGTGATTTTGTTCCATCTCATCGTCGTATTCTCAGACTGAAAACGCTGAACTGCGGCACGAACTGAAAATTGTGAGCACAAAGAAAGCAGAACTCGAAGACCAGCTCATCGATTTGAGAGCTCAGCTAATTGAAAGACGACAATCCGAGCAGGTAGTTTTTCCATTTAATTTTCTTCCACTTGTGTGTCTTAAGGAGCTTCAAAATCAACTAAAAACGTTGAGTGAATTCGCAATCACCAATGGATCGCATCAGAAGACCGTCGATTTGCAACGTATGTACGATCAGATGGTCTACAAGGACGGGCGAATTGTGGAGTTGAACAACACGATCATGGAGAAGGAACGAATGATAATGGATCTTCAAGAAATGTGCAGAGAACAAGGACAAGTGGCACAAGCCAAATCTTTGGCCGTTCAAATCGTCAATCGACGTCTGAAAGACATTGATTCGCGAAAATTCCAAGACGCATCAACGGAAACTGATTCAACATTCCAAAACAAAAAGCAACTAACGAATGGAACAACAAAACGCGAAAACTCTCCGGGACGTGCGATTCCTCAATTGAAAATCAACGGAAATGGCAATGGATCTCCACCACCCGATCCATCCGAAGAGCAATCGTCATACACGACCGAGACTGCCGCCTATCCCGATGAAATGGAGATGGATCGAGAATGGAGTGGTAGTAAGTTAGTTTTTCGATTTGATTTTGTTATCATTCAGGTCCTCATGGTCCGTCAACTTCGAAACTTGTTAGGAAACATCGCAAACGTGTGACTTTCGATTTGAATGCTCGAAAATCGGAGTTAAGCGGCGAGTTGTCCAAAGTCAAACAGGAGATCGACGACGGACAGAATGTCGAAGCTCAAAGTTTGGCTCAAGCAGTTGTTGATCTGAGCAACGAAAACGATCAGTTGCGACGTACAATTGCCGAAATGGAACGAGCGTTGTCATCGTCGGAAGGTGGACACAAAATCGCTGAGGTTGGTTAACGTGTTGAATAGAAATATTGAGTTTGTTTAGTTGGAAGAAGAAGCCGAACAAGCTCGAAAGGAAGGCAAGAATCAAGCTCTGAAGGCTCGTGCTGCTGCTCAAGCACGAATCAAAGAGTTAGAAATGAAGTTGTTTGAATTGAGGGTTAGCTCGTCGAAAGAGGTACGTAAAGTAGTTTGTTTATGTTTTTAATTTTAAATTCAGATTGAGAATCTCAAAGCGGCGACTGAAGTTCTGAAGTCGAGTCGTGAATGGTCGTTGATGGAGAATTCACGTCTGTTGGAACAAATTGCCACCGGAAAGTGAGTATTAAAGACTGTACACAGACGATTCAAACTATTCAGAACGAAAATGGAAGATTTACGCGGTGAATTGGATTCAAGTCTTGAAGCTACCACTTACTTCCGACAGAAACTGGAGAGCGAACAACGTCGAAACGAAAATCTAAACATCGAACTTCGTGCTGCAAATCGCAGAGCTCAACAGTTCGGCGAAGAGCGTGAGTTTTTGCAAAGTGAAATTGCGAGGTTGAAAGGTACAATTGACTTCATGGGATTTTGATCAGAATCGATTTCAGAAGCCATTGCGGCACAAGACGAGTTTGTTAGTCTACTCGAAGGCGATTTGATTGTGTACGAAGCTCATGTCGGAATACTTCGAGAATCTTTGGGCGCTTCGAAAAAGGAAGACCGTCAAGTGATTCGATCAAAAGCGTTTGCAGCAAAATTGAACGCTTTGCAAGTCGAGAATCAACAGATTGCTAAAAGAAACAACGGTAATCGGATACAAATTAAGTAAACTTACTGCCATTGTTTTAAGACGAGAGGCTTCGAACGAAAGCGCTAAATGTGAAGATTCGTCAGTTGGAACAAGAAAGAGATGAGTTGTTGCTGAGGTTGTCGCAGTATGAAGGAAATAACACTCACGACGTTGGAGAATCGTTGATTAGTACCGATGACGAGCTGATGAACGATACGAAACCAACATTCGATGAACAAGCGGCTTTGATGGTTGAAAGCACGGTCTCTGAACCGATTCTTCCGTCGGGTAACCATTTCTATGAAGACCAACAACTTGGACAAACAACTTTGGAAGTCCAACTAACTTCTGCTTTTGAGCCTCTACCTCAACTTTCAAGTCAATCGACTTTGCCAACGGTTGTTGACGCAAATAGCACAACCGCCGAAAGTGCAAATGTCGACCAAACCGAAGAATTGGAACGTATCTTCGAACAAAGAACTGAAGCAATTGCTGTTCTGAATCACTTTATGCAAAGCATTTGCGAACATTTGTACGCTCATGGTCAATCAACTCTCGCTGATCAAATGGAAACCGATTTACGAACATATCAACAATCTCCCGATCTGGTAATATAAATACTTAAACGTAACGATAATCGTGTATTTTCAGGAATTGATTGTTGTCGTAAATCAGGTTCGTCGTTTCGTAGATCAAGTTATCGAATCGTTGGTCTACGATGTTTCAACTTTGCGTGTTGAAAAAGCGGCTATTCGTGATCAATACGAGTTGGTTCGACATACGTTGGCAGAAGCAGAAGATGTTCGACGAAACGTTGAGAACGCGCAGCAACAGGTTAGTTTCGTTTATATATGGTGCAGTTTATTGTGGTTGTTGGGTGGTTTTCGTTTTTTGGCCCGCATTTTACCCTTGTGCTTACGTTTTACATTACAAGTGGCTTTCTGCTTTCAATTTCTGCAAACTCCAATTTGAAAACTCAAAAACTGACTGTTGCGTCGTAACGTTGTGAATGTCAAGTTCTTTTGTTGTCGTTTTGCTTGGCTTCTCCCAAGGAATAGCGCCCATTTGTAGATGGCGGCTGATAAGCTTAGGCTTGAAACCGATTGGCTTCGCGTCAAGAACACCTTGCTTCTTCAGAGGTCTTCTGTACAGTCGAATCAAATGGTCGATTCCGAGTCCCAGGAGCTGGAGAGCGACGAGACGATGGTCCAACTTCAAGATGCGCGAGAAGCAAAACAACGATTGGAAGCTCGAATCGATGAAATGGACAAGCGGGTAAGTTAACATCACTCCGACGACTTTTAAACGAAAACTCAGGTGCTGGAAATGATGGTCGAACGCGGTCAATTTGAGCAGAAAATCGCACAAATTCAGGTAGAAGATGACGTTAACTTCGACTTATTGTTTTCATTTTCAGAGCGTGAATTCACAGATTGCAAATGAACATGCACGTGCGACTGCTCAACTTAGCGATTCGCAACGCCAAAACGTTCAGTTGGAAACGATTGCCGATCAATTGCGCTCAGAAATCGATCGACTTCGCGTTGAAGCTGAAGTTTCGCGAAATTGTTTGGAGGATTTGCGAAACAATGCGAATTGGCGTCAATCAACTTCTCAAGAACAAGCTCCAGTTGTTCTTCGACCCCAACCTCAAGTTGCTGCTGCCATAACTCAATCGGTTCATCAAACGGCTCAACAAGTTCAAGTCCAACCATTGCAATCACAAGCTCAACCACCTCAACAGCATATCGTCTTACAACCGGCCAATTCTTCGGCCTTTGTTCCTGTGGAACGTACGGTAGACGCGACAGCACGCAAAACCGTTCAAATGAATGCAAACGTCACGATGGAAATGCCATTAGATGAGCAACAACCCGGTCCTTCACATCGCCAATCACCAACAGTTGATCCTCAACAACTCAATTCATCAGTTCTCTCTGATGTCGACGATGCCGCAGTTCTCGGTGAAATGGCCCGTTCCAGTCAGCAAGTGGCCGAATATCTTCGACTCAAATCCGCTCGTATTGCAAATGATTCAAATAGTCGACCACACCGACCACATTTAGACTACGAATCGTCAACAACTGCGAGTCAAACCGACCACGTAATTCACCAGCACGCAGATGTTCAGGCAACAGACTTTTACAACGAGGAGCAATTGGAAAACTTGGAAACTCAAATTCACCAGCGAGATTTGGACATATACTCACTGATTGCTCAACGTGACAATTTGTTGCAACAAATTAACGATCTCAACATTCGACTCACTCAATCGGAAAACGAAAGAGCTCAATTTGGTAAATAAAACTTTTGTCAATTATCTTGTAATATTTCAGCCATTCAAGCACAGCAACGTTCAATCGAATCAGAAGAATACTCAGCTACTGCCGACGAATTTCAAGGAATGATTGCCAAGTTGCAATCTGAACGCGAAGCTTTGGAAGATTCTCTGCGTCATTACATGGAGCGAGAACAACAACTTCGCCAATACGTTGATCAATTGGAAAATGAAAGAACGGAGTTGGAAACACAAACTATTAAAGCAACTGCTGATGAAGCAGCGAAGATCACGGAGCTGATTGTTGAACGAAACTCTTTGACTCAACAACTAAATCACATGCAATTGAGAATCGATGAACTTCGAGTGGAACACGAACGACCAGTTCAATCATCGACACCAAACTTTTCGTTGAATGTCGATTTTGGTTTGTTTATTTCAACAAGGAAAAGCTAAAAGAATATTTTTAGCTCAGCAGTTTGATCACATCGTACCGTCTAATGAAGCTCATGCACAAACGGAATTTGAAGAGTCACCCGCTATTCAAACCGTGAGTCAACAACAACAATGGACACAACCGATTGATGTCGAACAAGCGGCTCAGCAACAAACCGCTCAATTGGCCAACATGTCTCGAGTTGTCAATGAACAGAAAGCCATCTTGCGTTCATGTATCGAAGAAAGTAATCAAATGGAAATTGCAATGAACACTGGAGTTGAAAGCTTGGTCTCATTGAATGTCGAGTTAGAAAACTGCGCCGAAGCAATTCGAGCTCAAGTTCACGCGTTGAGTCAACAAATCGCACGAGAACTGTCGGAACAACGAGAGTTGGTTGCTCGTTTGGATTCGAATCGTGATGTTTCCAACGAAGAATTGACGGCTTTGCGAACTGAGTTAGCAGAAGCAAAGAACGAAAACGAGTTGAATTTACGTCGAATCTCCGATCTTGAAGAAGCACATCGAACGCTGCAACAAACATACGAAGAACTAACTGAACGTTATGCCGCTTTGCAAACGGCTTTCGAAGAGTTGCGTTTGATGATGAATGCAAAAGCAGAAACTGCGGAAACGTCGACCGAAACGAAACTTGACGGCGAAACAGTTGAAAGAATGTTCGCATTAACAGCCACAATTGAGGTAGAACGTTTAGTTTTCAATGCGTTTCAAACAACAATTTCAGGAAATGTCAATCTCAACGGCCACAGCTCGCAATGAACTACAGAGTTATCGAGAACGTTTGCAAAGACTTCAAATCCTAATGGCCACTGAGCTTTCACATACACACGAGAAGTTAGCCGAATTGAAAACGGACGAGATCTCTGCGTTAAAATCGTCGGTGGTTGCGAGCATTGGAGAGTTTAAGACCTATCTTCTGCACTCGTTTGGTCAATTGCAACAAGCACTTGAAACCAATGAAACAGCCGACAATTCGATGCCATCAACTGTTCTTGCCGATGAAACGATGCGAAGAGAACTGGAAAACACGGAAAGAATCTCTCGAGCTTTGATTCTCTGTGAACAAATTTGTCGGGACATTGAAGAGGTAATAGAAAACCAAGCATTTCACTTAGTGTTGTTAAATTTAGGATTCTCGAAACGCAAATGAACAAATCGAAACGAGTGAATGTTTGGAATCAATGCTCAAACGAATTCACAATCATTGGAATCAAAAGCAATTGGAGTTAGCAGAAAATGTACGTGCACTACAAGAACAACGACATCTTTCCGAAGTGTTGGAAGGTCGACTGAACGAAGCCGAAGCCCAATTGACTTTCCTACAAAATCGTCACGTCGGAGAAGTATCAGATGGTGAGTTGTGTGCTTTTGTCGTGTCCAAATGTGTAATTGCTTTTCGACTATGAGGTCAATAGTAGATTGTATGCTCAAGCGAATTCAATATACATAACTTTTGCTTACCACCAAAACTATTGAATTCACTGCCTCATTAAAAAGTGACCAGTTGAATAAAATTCAACCGGCAGTTCTGTTCGTCGCAGTCTTGGCATTGCTTCCAGGCCGCACATCTACGTCTTCTAACAGCCAAACTAATTGCAACCGTTCAACTCAGCCCAATCTCCATTTAGCCATACTTGCTGCTCGACTCACATCCAAACAAGCCGACAACGACGCACTCTTCCGTTGCAATTCTGAATTGGCACATGTCAACGTTACTCTTCATTCTCAAGTGGAACAACTTCAAACAACCGTGCAGCGAGTTAGCGACGAACTTCAGTCTCTGTCTTCCGGTTCTCGTCATTCGAGTATCAGCGCGTTGGCTAAACCTGCCGAATCACCGACGGAATCAAGAAGCCGACACGAATCCGAAGAAACTGCGAATACTCGACCATTGATTCCAGAAACTCCAACAGCAAACATTTTGGTTAATGCAGCCTTGGAACGAATCGACGAACAACCGACCATCTTAACAACTATCGCAATTCAAAGTACATCAAAAGCAACTGCAAAAGTGAAAACAGTTAAATCCCGAAAAGTCAAATCGACTGCAACTCCGGAAAAAAAGAAAGTTGAGCCGAAGATCGAAGAACCGTCAGTATCGACTTCTGCTGTTGATGATTCGTGGGCTTGGGGTGAAGACGAGCCATCGACTCTATCTGTAATCCCTTCTAAACCCTCGGCTACGCCATCAAAATTGAAGCCACAGAAACCCGTTTCTCCAGCTTCACATAAACAAACAGTAGAAGAAACGTCGACAGTCGATAATGCTGCTGATGCATGGGCTTGGAATGAAAACGAAGAGGATGAGAAGCCAATTGACGATGTCAAAGATGATGAAGATGGAAATTGGGAAGATTGGTAAACACATAAGTTGTAAGTCGCATTCGTATTTTATATAATGTACCCTGTGATCGGTTTTATTACGCAATTTCTTGTCAAAATTTTGGGCTCAAATCAAAACATTTCCGAATTACCAAATTGATAGTGGACTCTAGTGCTTATTTATTTTTATTCTGAGCTTCATGTACTTTTATAATAGGTTCTTTGTCTTTGGGGGATTAATAGTCATTTCAATGCGTGTATTCAGTTAAATGTAATAAATAAACTCTGTCCTATGTCACTCGTTGTCAACTGAAGCATAGAACGATGAAATTATTTGACAGCTATATTGCATGTTGAATTTGCATAAACAAAATGTTACATTCAATCTTACAAGGCTCATTCCGTGTCCATTAGTCGGCATTAAGTGATCGGTTGGAAGTGACGAAAAAATGAGTTCTCCGCGTCGTCGATCGTGAGTTTCGGGTTTTCTATTCGAAGATTTCTTAAATTCAGTAGTCCAAACAGCAATTCGATTCGTCGTGCAAACGATAGCTGTCTACGCAGTTTCAGTTCGGAAAGTGGATCTCAGTTCGCCGAAATTTGCTATTGGCCGTCGGTTATGGTGGTTTTAACCGGTGGATTGGCGAATTTGGTTTTCTCGTGTATTGGCGGCTTTGTGGGCTCCATTTTGGCGTTAATTCTTTCGACAATTTTCTTCGAATGGATCGATTTGCACAGCGAAAAGTTAACGCGTCGTGAGGTTAGTTCCGAATTACCATTCTATCATTTGTTTTCGATTTAGCACCCTTTCTTTGATGAAGTGAACATCCTTGGAACGTCGGAAGCTTTTGAATTTAATCTAAGCCCCGTTATTGAAGACACAACTCCAGGCGTTCCAGGCGCCTGTTGTGGTCCCTATCCGAAACCACAAGGTCTGATCGCTTCGCTTTTTCGCAACGAAAAAGAAGAGGATATGCAAAATGTAAGGAGTCGAAATCCGTGGCTTAGCTTATGAAACGGTTTAGTTTTATCGCACGAATTATGGTGGTATGTACACAATAGCTAAAAAAGCACAAGAAGAACAGAAAGATGGGCCTGCTGGTGGTTCAACGGAAACCGAAAAGAACAAACCGAAACGAAGTTGATTGATGGTTGTAGAAGTTTGTCCATCTGTAAATAAACGTTTAACTCAAGAGCCGAGCAAGGTTGTTCAAAACCAAGAGAAATGATCTAAAGATACCCGATCTTTGAGTTCTCATTGCCATCGACCAACTTTTCATTGCGGTCGATGGCAGTTCGCAATGAGAAGGACGCAAGTTCGTGAACAGAAATTGTGTGTTGAAAATTTTCGCCAAATAAAAACAAGTTTAACGGAATCGTGAATGTGTGTATTTCCACATCTAATGACATCAACAGTCCGCAAAAGTGCGCTCGCCGATCCAAATGTCGAATTGACAATGAAATCACGAAGGTGAGTCAGCGGTTCGTTTGACGTTCGAACTTTTGGCGCCTTTTATGTGCTCCGCCTTCTTCGTCCTTTAAGTTCATTGACAGAGTTCGGGAAATACGATTCAAAGTTGCTTTTGAAGTTGGCGTGTGTCTTGAGAATCGTTAAAAAAGAGATCTCGTTGTGGTTGTTTGTATTCCACGATCATTGTTACACCTTTCGCTCGCTTTTCAATGGCCGCACTTGTGGATCGTCGCTCATTATTTCAATGGTTTCCTGTGCATTTAGAGATGATTGAGACGGACGACGACTTGCCACCTCCGTACGTGTGGTTCGAACATCAAATTGCTGGTCATCATCCGTCCGTCGTAAAGAATGGACTTCGACAAATTGGTAACTTCAATTTGTCTTGTCTTCGAATGCCCATCTTATAGGAATCATTAAGAAGCCGAACACAAACGTTCTGTTGAAGGTCGTACAAGACGGAGTACGTGGACAATGCGAAGAACATCTCTACACGGATATTGTTGAGGCTTACGAGAATGGACGTAAAGATTTGACTGCTCTCTACAATCTATACTCTTTGGTACCACGATTCTACGGTACACACAAAATCGAAATTGGAAAACGAAAGAAAGGTTTGTGAATTCGAGTTTTCAGAAGTCGATTGGCTTTTAGAATACAAATTCCTGGAACTTGAAGATGTGGTTTTCTCGTACCATCGTCCGTGTGTAATGGACGTGAAAATCGGTCGTGTTACTTACGATCCAACGGCTTCCGAAGAGAAACAGTTGGCCGAATTAGCGAAATCACCATTCCAACAAATTTGCGGGTTTCGAATTCTCGGTTACCGGGTAATTTCTTTTAATTGGTTTGTTTCTATTCGATTGAAATTATAGATCTCAACTTTTGACAATCCGAGAATCAAAGGAAAAGAGTGGGGTCGCGATCAAACGGCCGAAACTGTTGATGACGGTAAATTCAGAAGTCCACAGCAGAATGTAATGATGGAGTTCTAGCTTTTGCCGAGTTTCTTGAAGGTCGTCCCGGTTGTTTTCACGAGCTCACCAAAGAGTTTCTTCGACGTATTCGCATCGTAGAGAATTATTTCAATGATCAACAGTCACTTCAATTCTATGCCTCTTCGCTTTTGTTCGTTTATGAAGCCGATCCCGAACACGATTTGAACGTAGATTTGCGTATGATCGACTTCTCACATGTCTTTCGTGACCAATCGGTTCGTGACGAAAACTACATCGTCGGTGTTCGCTACATTTCCGACATCTTCAATCGTCTAATCGATCGACAATGAACTCAATTGATCTTCTCTCAATTCTTATGCTCGTTGCTACGTTTCCTAACATTCCTATATCCGTCAAAAACCCTTGCCTTGTTTTAAATCGCGTGCTTTACGCTTTTTAACGCTCATTGTCCGGTTGCAATAAACTCAAGCGGCTAAATTTCGTTTATTTTCAACAACAACAAAACTAAACAATCAATCTAAATCACCCAAAGCATCAGGATAAGTCCAATGAGCCGGTGGGTGCTTGTAAAAAGTCTTCTTGAATGCATCGTCCTTCTCCTTTTTTTCGTTGTCTTCCGTCAAAAAGTCGATCGATGGAACGTGCTGACGAGCGTACTCCTTCGATTCCTCGTTCCAAATCTTCAGAAACATATCAAGCGCCTTCAATTCCGACGGACTGATCGAAATGTCAAACGGCTCTTCATCGTCCGTTTGTTCTTCAATCTAAACAACGACAATAGCCGACAGTTTGTTAACGTCCACTTGCATCAGAATAATCAACAAGCGATTCGGCTCCGTTTCCCGAAAACCAGTCTATGGGTGCCTGAAATGCTCATCGTTTCGAATGGCTACAACGACAACAAACCGCGATGATCACAGTCGCTGATACCAACCGCACAAAAACAAACAAATTCACACGCATTTTCAAGAGCAAAACTTAACGAATGATATTGAAAAACGAGGTTGAGTAAAATTTTGTTTATGCAAATTTTGATCAACATTGTAATAGGAGGTAAAGTCTACGAATTTCAACACTCGAATCTGCTTGTTTTTCATCTGTTGTACTCGAAAGATGTGATTTGGACCTTGTGCTCAAATAACCGCAGTTCACGTCAATCACTTCAATTGGCATTTTTAGGCGACAGATAGAAACTGAAATGGTCAATAAAGTAATTTAATTTAGACGATCGAAATGTTGTTCGCAACTTCACTGAACGTCCACACGAATCGACCGATCTTTGGATACAGACAAACTTTACTCGATTCTTATAAGAGGGTTTGAAAGAGTTACTGTCAAAAGAAAGTTCAATATCTGTGCATAGAACTTCGAAAGCGATTGTCCGTTAAACTACACGCGCTGTAGTTTGATTTGTCGATTGGTGGTTCGAATAAAAAGAAAACCAACGGGTTTGCTCGGTTTCCATTTTGATTGCTCGTCGTTCTTTTTGCTAAAATGCCGTCTATACACTGTCGTTGTATTCGCTATTGTGCCCACGGTGATCCGAGAAAAGTAATTGAAATCTGTCGATGGTCTTGTTGTTATATTTGTAGGTTTTATCATTGGAAAACACAGACGTGGATACGAAATTAAGACCAACGGAAGTGGTAAATCGTAGTATTATGGTTCTTTTAATTGTTTTAACGTATTTAGTTAGTGCGTTGGATTGCATCAAGTGTCTTGCCGTCAGATATTAACATCGTTGAAAATGTCTATTGGAAGAAAAGGCCTGCGCCAGCTTTTTTCGGATCTGAAGGTTGTGGCGTTGTTGAGAAAGTGAGTTTAAACGCCTATGATCGACTGTTATAGCAATACAGGTTGGATCGGCTGTAAAGTCACTGAAGGTCAGGGATCATGTTCTTATGCTTGACACGGAAAAAGGAATTTGGATTGAATACCAAGTGGTTAACGAAAAGTCTCTTTACAAATTCGACAAACGAGTGGATCTCATCACAAAGACTACTTTTACCGCTAATCCGGCGACCTGTTGGATGATGTTGAAATGTTATGTGAATTTAGTGCCGAACGATTACGTTATTCAGAATGCAGCAAACAGTGGGATCGGTCGATCTACAATTGAGATTGCCAAAGGTAATGTTACGATTACATTCTCATTTTCTTGTTGCAGCCTGGGGTATCAAAACAATCAACATCGTTCGCGATCGTCCACAAATCGATGAACTCAAGGCTGAATTGAAAGCGTTGGGTGCAGATTACGTATTCACCGAAGAAGAATTTGAACGAAATGGTCGAAAGTTTGTAAGTCAACTCGATCGACCATTGCTTTTGGCGCTTAGTGGAACAGGCGGCAAAAGCACATTGCGGTTGGCTGCATGTCTGAGCTACGGTGGAACGATAGTTGTATATGGTAACGACGGAATGGTTATTTAGTAATTGGCATTATAGGTGGAATGTCTAAACAACCTCATCAAATAAGCACTAGTGCTTTGGTTTTTAATGGTATTCAAATGAGAGCTGTTGCAATGGGTGCCACACTTATGCAGCCGAAGAATTTCGAATGGAGAAAACAAATTTTCGATGAACTTCAAGTTTGTTCACTTTGATCATCTATAAATAGCTTGGAAGTTTTAGCAATTGTGCATTGAAGGAAAGCTCCACGGTCAAGCGGCCGACGTTCATCAGATGAAAGACTTCCAAATTGCTATTGAACGTTCAATGGCGGGAAAACATCGTAAACAGGTGATTCTTTTGAGTCCTGATGCTGTCAACAAACTATAGATTTGTAATTTATTTTGCATATTTACGGAGAGTAAACTTAAAATACATGGTATTTACATCCAAAGAAAAGTGCCCTATTACGATTTTCAGTAGTACAACAACAACATCAATTGTTTATGTAACAAACGTTGTGATGAAGTAGTGGAAGAGTTACTATTACACATCATCGACCATTAAGTCAGAATTTATTAGTAATTTACTGACGTGCGAAAGGAAAATAAGAACAGAAATAAATCATTTTTTCCCTCGTTCAAAAACTTCTTGAGTTTTTTGATTTCCTTTCGCTGTTGTGCTCAACCAACCTAAATCGGCACAATGCAAATAAAGAGTTTAGGTCAGTAATCTCACCAGTTGCTATTTGTTTCTAGGAAAGTGAAAGTTGGCAAAATAGTGGTACTTGTTGATGTTAAGTGCAATGTCCAGAGCAGGCTGAATATTGCATCATCAGAACTTGAATTTAGAAATTTGAACATTTCCTTGGTCAACACCTATAAAAAACAGGTTATTTCATGAATCAATCAAGTACTTACCAACTTGTGAATGTCACTGAGGAATTGGGTACATTGACATTCGAAGTTTCATCGAGTTTTTGTGTTTGCTTCTGTTCATCGAACCCAATTTTCTTTGATCAACACTTGATCCGCTTCGGTTCTCGAATGATATCTTCATAGCGTTTTCAAACAAATGCTTGACCTTATGACCTTTGCTTTGGACACTTGACTAAAGTCGTTGATGCTTATCTTTGAAAAAATCTCTTCATCATTTGATGTGCGGTATTATTTGTCTTTGAGAGATATCAAGTTAACTTGTTGAAAAGCAATGTACACTTCACTTCTGTGGTTTTGATGTTATACGAAGTATTTCATGTTGTAGTAAACGCTCGTTTTTATGTTTAATATCGTTGACTGAAATCAAGTGCCGAAACAAAATCTCCAAAAACTGTTGTGATTTTGGTTGATTGACA
This sequence comes from Aphelenchoides besseyi, assembly GCA_024699855.1. Taxonomy (NCBI): domain Eukaryota; kingdom Metazoa; phylum Nematoda; class Chromadorea; order Rhabditida; family Aphelenchoididae; genus Aphelenchoides; species Aphelenchoides besseyi. The sequence goes on from JAMPIQ010000003.1 coordinate 3,165,948, forward strand.
CAACAACCTTCCAATTCGTATTTTTTGTTACTGAAATATCCATACCAACATCTGAACCCGTTCTCAACCTCTGACGACTAGTTCACACCTGAAACGTATCGGAAACTCAACTCATTTAGAGTAAACGGAATAAGTAAAGGATGTGGGAAAGAAACTCAGGCTTAGCGTTGAAACCAAAAGTGATGTTATACTTTTGCGTAACAGTCATATCGACACGGAATGAATTGAGAACATATCCGAAGCGTCGAAGCTTGCTATTGGAAAATAACGAAACTGATGATGTTAAGTTGACAACCTTGCATTAAATCCATCACCACAATTAAGATTCGCACGCAATTGGAATTGACATCATTTTCCATGTTCATGACTTTGGGCATATAGACAGCTAGACAAAATCGGAATACAGCGTGGGAAACAGTTGCAATTCCCGATACAATTATTTTGTAAGTTCTGAACAACCGTCTCGTGCATTGCTGAGCTTCTGAGATTCCCAGAAGTCTGGAAAACATCGTAAACAAGTAATTCTTGAGTTCTGATGCTGTTAACAAAGGCTGACTCTGCATCGATTGCACATCCGTGACATTGATTGAAATTTAACACCGACAACTCGTGTCATCACGGAAACGGCAGCGTCAATTCATGTAAATTCTCGCAAAAGAAACGTTCATCGTTTTGACGTCATTGATCGCCCTCAACCACGTTGATTTTCATCTAGAGGCCTGAGACCCGCACACGTTCCACTAGACGACCTCTGGATGCAGGTTGCGGTGTTGGAAAAAATAGGAAGCTGGAGTGCGATTGCGCATATTTTACAGAGATTTTCTTTTTTATCTGTTCGGATGAGAATTCTTAACACCGCGCCTTGGGTCTCACACCGACTTGGACCTTGTGCTTTTCTCCGGCTTCCCCCACTTGAGCTGTGGTTCTGCAGCTTGTTGTTGTTGTATTGTTATTGATCCTTGGTTAAATAAACTCTCTTCGTATCTCGCTTCAGACTCTCAGCTTGAGGACGGGAAATTATCCATCCAACTTTATATAAGAGGGACTTGATCGTCGTCAGCGCTGAGATCTTGAGAATGCGTCGACGGACTTTGATGCGGTTTTTTTAAAAATGATCAGTGCGTCGACTTATTGGCGGCAAACGCAAATTGGGCCATGGGAAAAACCTGAATACGAAGATACGAGATGGGTATGAGTTTTAGCGAAATTTGAAATGAAAGGGTTTTTCATGCAAAATTGAGTTTTGCTAAATTCGAAAGATGCAAATTTTGAATGCAATAAACGTAAAAAGTAAATTGTTATAACATATCAAATTAAAAGAACGTCTATGAGTATCAATAATTTCATCAACTTCAATAAACGGGATTTTGATGTTCTGCAAGATTATAACATACAAACCTAAACGAGTGAACATTCATTTGTTAGCGTATCAATTTCAAAACATATGTGAACTGGTAATCGGCGTTGATCATTTAGTTTTACTTGATAGTCGTTGAAAAACGAAGACAATCCGGAGTCGAATTTGGAAGTACCGGTTAACAAAACGACCCAATACACGAACGACGAGTTGATTGAAAGTTGGGCAGCTGGTGGAAAAGTGCTTTATAACAAGTATGTAGTTAAAATATTCGTTTCTATTTTTTGAAATTTAGAACGATGTACATGAAGGTTATCGGAAAAACGGCCGTTTTCAACACGAAAAATTCTTCACTCATACGATTCTACTTAAAGAACAACTCGACTGCATACCGTTTGGTTGTGTGGATTGGCCACTGGAAGGAACTTCATGATTCGGAAAAAATGTAGATCCGATAATCCGACTAGTCAAAGTCTGAAAAACGGTAAGATCTTTTTCCCCTATTATCACATAGATTTTTTTGCAGATTTAATCTAGTTGACTATACGTTCGACAAGTGACATTAAAAAACGTGATGGCGTCAATTTGACGTTCAAACAATTAGTAAACTTGGACACTTTGGAATACTCGGGGATTTTAAGTGCGACGGCCGAAAGTGGGATCTCGAAACATCAGAAGATGGAGTGATCTGTTTTTATCGGTTTTAGGCAAATGCAAATCGAAATATTCGAATAATTAGTCGGATGAAACAGTAGTAAACAAGAGAGGTTATTCTAGTTTACGATGACGAAATGATGGCCGCACAGTTAGCGTGGGTAATGACGTATACGACAACCGTTGTGTTGTTCCGTACAGTCCGTATTTGTTGAAAAGACACAATTGTCATATCAACGTGGAAACTGTTTCTTTGATTGACAATGTGAATTACCTTTATAAGTACGCCTACAAGGATATGATTCTGCACACTTGGAATTTACTGCAAATTCGGGTAATTTGAATCATGATGACGTCAAAACTACATGTGTACCTGTGGCGGAGGTTCCGTTGAAGCGGCGTATCGAATCTTCGAGTTGAAGATGCATGACAAAAGCCATTCTGTTGATCGTCTGCCCACTTACGATCAACACGTCCAAAAGGTTCACAACAGCAAAGAGCACTTTTGTAACGTGGGCGACGGTTAACAGAGCTTCAAAAACGAGAACATTCACTTGGAAAATCAACGAACGGTCTTTATCGAGATGAGAATGTACGAACGATCGAGCGGAACAAGTTATCAACAAGAAGACGAAGTTGATGGATTTTTTGATTTGAACGTTCGTGATGTTGACGCCAACAGACTGACGTACCCGCAGATACCGTCGAGTTATGTGTCGAAAAAGTTGAGTTTTCTGAGAACGGAAAAACAGTTATGGCTTTTCGTTGGGAAAAACGAAAGAAACAGTTCAATGTACTGGTCGAATGTATGCAATCTGCCCTTCACAGGCGATCTGTGGTATCTTCGGCTGTTGTTATAAAACGTGAAAGAACCCACAAGCTTCACTGATTTTTGACAGTCAATGGTTGTGAATATTCGAATTTCTCTGAGGCTTGTTTGGCACTAAACTTGATAGAAGATGATCGAGAGTATATCAAGTGCATGCACGAGGAGGCTGTAGAGGTGTTAAAGCCACGAAAATTGCGAACTTTGTTTGCCAATATTCTCTTTTATTGCAATCCGAAGCAACCTGCAATATTGTGGGAAATATTCAAAGAAAAATTGAGTGAGAACTATGTTTCATGTTTCGATGAACATGTTTGCGTGTCGGTCTATTAGTCAGTTTTTAGACAGGATAGCCATTGATTTCGATTTTGAAAATAGTCTTCTTTTTAGGTCGTTTCAGCGTTAGCAAGGCGAATGACCATATGCACAATCGAAGTTTACAATGTGATTCTCGCGTTAAACAGACTTTAGGTTTGCAATTTATTTGATACGTTTGTACATGTATAGAAACAACAAACTTATAATACATGGTATTTACATCAAATGAAAAGCGTTCTACTGCGAGTTTTCACCGGTACAACAAGAAACCTAATATGTTTAGCAGTTTAAAGTAGAACGTCACGATCATCCAGAAATCGCAACATCGACGAGTCGCCGTGAATTGTGTATTTGGTTGCCGAATGCAAACGACTTCTAGCCTTCTCTTTGAAACAACTTAAGAATTCACGCAAAGTGTGGCGATACTGAGAAGAAAGCAATGGATACAGTAAATAGATTGTGTTCGCATTCACAAGGCTCAACAAATCCAATAGATCGCCTAACGACAAGTAAACAAACTGATGGATATCTGAAATAGGAAGTGTCATATCCATTTCTTTCAAGCAACTATACCGTTCGGATAGAGGCCATTCAAGATTGCGAGCGCTCCTTGTGGTAATTCGAGAGCACAGAAAATGGCCAACAAAGCGATCAACATTTTACTCGTTCGATCCGATTGTGATTCGTTACGTCGAGCAGCCAACGAAGTTCCTGAGGTTATCAAACGACGGCGTTTTCGTGTGATATTCAATCGACGAATGAGCGCGAATGTGAAAACTAGCATCAGAATACATGGTATGACTTTGAAAGCAATTCCCGTTAACCTAAAAATGCTCGTCACTAAAATAGCCAGAAAGAACTTCTTTACCATAAGTTGGCTTTGAAGATCCAACAAGTGTTTAGACTGTTAAACTCGGCCAATCCAACCGTGTACAATTTCTCTCCGTTATCGCCGTCCACTTGGACAATCGAATGAACGAGGAATGTCGGGATACAGAGAACGACTACACCAAATATCACAGCGCAGAAAATAGGCCTGAAATTGATTTGATTGAAATTGTCTGTTCGATGTGTTTTCAGTGTCTTATTGGATTTTTGTCGTTTGAGTCTGTAACTCGATTTTCGTGTGTTTTTGTTTCTCAAACTTTCAAGTCAAAAACAAACACCAAGAATGGCAAGAGAACAAGCATCCAATTGACTGTTGCCCAATTTAACTCCCACAACCCAATAATTATCCACGGACGAGCTCCTTATGACATCAAATAGCTTCTTGATCAACTACCACTACTCGAAGTTCAAACCCGATTATGTTTGCGCAATCGAATGTCCAACTAATTGACATCAGTTGGAATGTTTGATTTATTCATGTCGAGATGAACTAATCTGTTGGGTAAAAGAACGTCATCGTAACTTTGAAGTCTTTTTGAAAAACAAACATAAACAAAATTGAATTAGCTTCTTAACCCCACAATCGCATTAATCCGCTCATTTTCATCAACTCGCGACGAAAAGATTTTGGTCAATTGAGAGCAAAATTGGCCGCGAAATGAATATTCGATTAATTTGTTTTAGTTGACAAACAAAATTCAATTATTCTCAAGACACATGATACGATTAGATTTCCAGACAAACATCTGTGACCGTGAACCGAAGAACTTTTCAATTATGCTTTGAACTTCAGAGCTCGAAACGCAGTTGTTTCGGTCTTTCAAATGTTTCTCTTTGGCGTGTACTTTAAATGCTTTGCGGAAGCTTCGGGAAGCGGAACTCAACGTCCTGTTGTTGTCGTCCATTTTTGGTCACACATTCCTCTTAATCTGATTATCAAATTTTCGTAAAGAGCAGTGTTAGCCAGCCAACAGAACGCACGAACGTGTAGGCGAAATCGGGACTCAATCATTCCGTTAATCCCATCGACTTTTAGTTTAGAAGCCGATTTGAAAGACGAAATTCACGTCGACGAAAAGTTGACGTCAATTGTTCGCACGCTCATTCCAGTGAGAAATGTTTCCCTCGAATTACGGTAGGAATCTGTCTTCGCTATTACTCAATCAATTGCTCACTAGCAGACAGATGAGAACTTTCTTACGATGACGATCGTTTCGAAAGTGGTTTCGAATAACCGAGATATTTTTGGACAAAAATTTTAGGCGCAGATTCGAGAATATTTACAATTAAAATGGTTTCTGGTGGAAATCGGTAGCTGAGCAATTTCATACTTATGATCTCTGTTCATCTCAACCAAAAAAGACATCCGGCGGATTAGAACCCTAAACCTTTCACTGACAGATGATATCTTTCGGCTTTTTGCAGGGAATCAAGGGTCAAATGTGCACAGAAATCGACCGTCTTATCCGCTGCTCGATACCACGCAGTTGTTGGGCCCACGATTCGTTTACGTACTTTCATTGTCTATCGTTCCTGAACGATAGAGTGTGTACAATTGACCGTTAGAATTTGGTCGAACGTGAACTCGGAAATTGAAATCTCGATGGCCAGAAACGAACACTTGCAAAGGTGTCAATTGAGTGAATGATTAAAAAGGTTCCAAATACGTAAACCGGTGCAAATTTTCAGATCTTCGACCTTTGAAGTCACGAAAACTAATCGAATTGCACGCAATTTTTTTGTTCGATCGAGAGGCCGGAAAAGAAGTTTAACTTACGCTGCTGCATTCGGATACATGAGTTTGGAGCCCAACTTGTCGATCACTTTAACTCGAATAAACGCACAACAAGCAGACAGATATAACGTAATGGTGTGCAGCGCAATTGAGCAAACTAAACGAGTATTCGCTTAAACGTTTTCGCGATTCCATTTAAACATACCAACGTGTGATAACAGGAAGAAAATCCACGGCAGAGGATACCCGATAGGAGGCGCAGCTAAATCCACCATGAAACCAAAACGAACAGTAAAAATGATGTACGAGATCATCGTTAAGATGTCACAACAAGCAATATAGGAAAGCTGAAAGGTTAACATGATGTTTAAACGGTAGTCGATTTCCAACCAACCAGTCGGTTAACTGCCGATTTGTTTAAAGGGGCCGATCGGAGTACAAGGCAATGAATGAAGTTCATGAAGATGCCAATAACGCAAATAAACATAGCAAGGTACTTGTGAATCACTCCATAACGACTGAAAATGCTCGATTAAAAGTGCAAGGAAAAAGTTCTTGTTTCTCCAAATAGCATTTGTATTCGATTTTGCAAGAATAACTTCGAATATTTAAAGTAACTACAAACTTACTTTGACAAGACGATGAGACCTTCAAGAAATTGTAGAGTCGTGTTGTCTGAGAGATCAAAAAGCTCCAACTGCGTATCGCAAATCATGTCCTGGAAAGCCATATTGGTCGTTTTCTCATCATCAGTCGATTCCAACAATCGAAATCAACTACGAGCGTACAAGAACCGTCGTTGGGCACACGAAGAACGAAAATGAAAGGAAAGGTAGGTAACTAGAAGCGGAAAGAAAGGGGAGGAGCGTGTATTTGAGGCCACCTTTCGTCGAAGCCAAAGAAATGATGCCGACGTGATTTAATCTGCCCGCCTCATTCGATGGGAAAATTTCTAATTGGATTGGAAAATGACAAAAAGAATGAGAGCCGAGTTAGAAAGAGAAACGAAACGGTAGAAACATCATTTTCAAATGTCGTGAATTAGAACGACAAAATGAACTCAAATCGGACTTCCAGTTCAACTCTTTTTCCCGTCCTTTCTACAGTAAGCACAACATGAAATGACGTTCTTTTTGATTAATATGTCCGAATTAAAAATCCGTTAAATCAACGGGATAAGACTGCAAATTCACGCAAAAGCAGTTCGTCGAATAGTCGAGACGAGAGAATAGAGAGCGTCGATTACAATACTGAGTCTCGGTTCCTGCACAAAGGTAAATCTACGTAGACGGTGTTTCCGTTTGAATGAAGTCGGTGAACAGATGGACGCTCATTGCCGGCTCAGACTTTTCATTGTTTTTACACGAGTTCAACGTAGAGATCATATGCCAAATTATGCATGTTTACAACTAAACTTGGTCATCTAATATGTGACGCGTAATCAACTATTCTCCGACCAATTATGAAATATCGATGTTTACATCAGAACCCTCCAATATTGAGGATTAAAGCTGATAGTAAACAATTAAGAAGGTTGGCTATCATTTCCCATTATAGAGTGAAATTAAGTAAATAAAGTTTGGTACTAACAAAGAACGACTTGAAGACAAATCCACCAAGAAGATAAATCGCAAAAAGGATTAAGACAATTAAAAACGATATCAATTTATTTGGCTATTTCCGTTGGCCGACATCCTTCATTGTTCGCCTACACTTCGGATTCGCACCAAATACGAACATCCGATTCTCCGGTTATGTTGGTCTATTGGACCTGTTGATGATAATCTCACCAGTTTTGGATATGAAGACATCAAGACCGAAGAGCACGTTCAACGTAATGGAAACACATAGAAAACGCGAGAAGATCACAAATTGTCGTCAGAATGTTTGTAAGTAGAATTCAACCTTCTTTTATACATTTCAACCTACACAAACATGAGAGTTAAAAGGACACGGATTTGAAGTTAAAGACAAAACAAAAGCTTCCGTTACGCGCACACGACACCTCGCATGCCACTTGCTATTTGATGACTAAATTTGGTACTACTCGGCTTTTACGTCATCACAATACGGTAATTGTCCACAAAACTAAGAAGTAAACAGTTAAATGAGAAAGCGGCCAAGTTCACGACCAACAACCGGATGTAATGAATTGCTTTTCCGCTTCTTCTTCATCGTGACTTTTGTTTTATACGCGTTCTGCGCACTCAGTTAAAGTACGTTTCCGCTCCAGAAGTATGTTGGTCTCGACGTACTTGTCGACGTAGTTAATTCCCAACAGTCGACGGTCGATAAGCTCATTTCCGTTTTGTAATTTGACGCCAAATTGAAGAAGAGCGATTGTTGGGCTCGTTGAGCCGATGCGCGTGTTTATGACTCAATCAAATGAACCATGAGATTTGAAGGATTGTTTTTCAAGGAGTCGAATTTCAGAGTCCAAACAAACGAAGTACCAAAAGTCAAAACATTCGCCTTTTCGATTAATGATCATGAACGCAAGTTCAGTTACGTGCAACTTCCAATCTTAATTCCTTTTCTTCATTTCGTCCAGACATTCAGTTCGATTTTCGCACCATCGAAATTGCGATTCGCACTCACAAATGAAATTCCCGGAACTTTTTTTATTCACGAGACGGTTTCCGTCGTATAAACGTTCGAATTAATTGCTTGTTCCTGCTCATGCGAAGGACCGTAATACTCACGGTATACATGCGATCTTTGTCGTACGTTTTCCCTTTCGTACACGATCGTTGGTCGTCGCGTGTGCGTCTGGAGTGCATATTCTTATTGCTAATTTGGCAAATTAGTTTAAGTTCATTACACTTCCTAGACCCGAATTTGCTTTTGTTCGATGAGCAATCAGAATGCAGAGTATTAAGAACATGTATATACGAGATTAATTACACGGATGTAACAAAGATTCCAAAGATGATGCCAGTCACCACTTCGTTAATATGCTCTTATCGTAAGAACACATTAGAATTCAAGTTTACTCACGCTAACTAAGATCTCAGGTTCTCACGATTGTAAAATTGTGACAAGAAATACATGTTGCGAGTTGGAAAGCACTTGGCGAATGGCACGAAAGCACAGAAGTTTCTGAGGTGAGAGAACAAATTTCATCAAAGTGGTCGTCGATCCCATTCACGTGAAAATGACTGCCCAAGAACTTCAATAAATAAACACATTGTCATGTGACTTCCGCATATACAACGAACGAACGCTCTCATCTGCAAGAATCCAAAAGCAGCGTTGGATGCATTGCAATTGACAAGTTGAAACGACTAAGTACTGAGAATCGAGCGAATCTCGGAATTAGCAGCTGCGCAAGCGAAAATAACTGAAAGACCGATGATGAATAAGAACATTGATGTTGAGTCGAAATTTCACTCTTAACAATAATCGAACTGATCACTTCCGTCAGGTGAAAGACAGTAATCCAAAAGGGAGATGACAACAAAATCCCCTTTCGAGTTACTCAAAGGTCACAACCTCGATTTTCGACTTCTCAACTGTTAACTAACTTCAAAAGAACACTACAACGTACGTTTATTTCATGACTCAACGTACGACGTTGTGAACAATGAACAGCTGCATCGTGTGAAGTCCAAATTTCTGTGCTTTGACGACAAACTCGTTTTACAGGAAACATGGATTAAACAGACGGAAGCAAAGAGCTTAACCATAAACATAACAGGATAGAAAATATCCTCTAGTCGAGTGCTTGGTTTATTGGATATCGTAATGGATCGGCGAAATGCGATATGCTGTCAAAAGCTGATAGTTAATATTCTTAAGCATTGATGAATGAACATGCAATATGATGGCATAACGACGTGCACGACGATAATCAAAAATTCACGACAACCTTTCTTTTGTCATCGACTTATTCTCTTCGCGCGCCCAAGCAGAAGCCAATGAACGGCGATTGTGAAACTAAGAAGGTTGGAAATTCGCGGTATGGTCTTTAAGAGACGTTTTGATGAGGTACATTCAAGAGATACTCGATTTGTACACAACAGAAATGCCCGTAAATTTGTCAACACAAATGAACTCAATTGAAGACGATGGCCGGGAATTGGCTATGAAGTAACAAATCGACGTAAACTCGTCTGTTCGTTCGACGATTTTTGGTCGTTATAATCATTTGCAGTATAATTAATCAACTTGCACGATAGGGGGAGGATGTCAAAAACCATTTCTAAGCCAATGGACCGCTTCGGCGCCAATTGACAACCGAAAACATCGCGCAGTGAACAGATGACGTTGAATTGTATTCGCTCGTTGAACTTTTAATGTCTTAGCGTTCAATGTTTACATCTCGGCGGATGTACCAAAAAAGCAACGACGATTGAGCCAATTGAGTTCAGAAGTAAACGTCACAAACGATTGTCGAAGATTGAAAACCCTTAGCTTGATGAGAATACAAAAAGATAAGACGAATTGTATGGTGAATCTCGAACTCATCATTGATCTCAAATGAAAAAAAACGAATTCCCAAAAAACAGAAGAACTTCGTCAATTGACTTAATGCTCGTCGAACTCGAACAGCTAAAGGACTTTGAACTTCTGAAGCGCACAAACGAAGAGCTAATCTGTGAACCGAAAAACTAAAGTGGATTAAGGACGAGAGTTTGGACAGCGCAAAAAGAAGGCAATAAAATGGTAAATAGAAAGACACCCGCGCAGCTTCGGTCTGTTTACGATTTACGGTCCCAAGTTGACGTTCAGATTTCATATTGCAACATCAGAAGTGGAATTGAAGTCTCAAATAAAAGCGAAGTTCGTTTAAGACGATGATGTTTATTTAATTTGGAGTGCTGATGATGTTTCGACTTTAACTCTTTAAATACTATTGACTTAATCAATGAGTTCCGTTCTGTGAACAAGGTTTCTTTGCAACAAAATGGAGGCATATGGAAGGTCGTAAATGAAACACGAAAACAGAAGGAAACAACGCAAATCTTTACGCGATTATGTCAATCCGCTACAAACTCAACTGAGCTTAACGTCGCCATAGACAAAAACAGAAGCCAAAACTGGATGTCAAAATGTTAATATGCGCAAGCTACAAAGGGCAGACACAGAATCGAAAACCGTATGTGGGTTTCACTAGATCGAATCCCCGACAAACCGAAAAAGGATATAACTTGAAGATACAATGCATGACGTTACCGTTGTCCAGATATACGAAATTCAACGCGGAAGGGATTAGAAAAGGAAGTTCAAGTGCATGACGTACTAAATCTCGTAAAGTTGTAAGAAATAGAAACTAAAAAGACATAGAAGAGTTACTGTATTGTCAAGGTCAACGACCAGATGCAGTCAAATTTCGTTGACTGAATGTGGATTAGTTACAGAAATAGCACTCGCTAACAGAATTGACGTGATGGAAATGAAATTGAAAACAAACTTTGGAATATACAAGATGGTAACTGACTTTAAATGGATTAAGTAGTCGCACAGTATAGTTCTGTCTTAACTAATTAGGTGCAAACGAATCTTTCAGAACATATATTTAGAAGAATTCGGTTTGCTTTCTTCGTAGAATTGCAATCTACAATGCAAAAATGCCCTTAAATGTCCGGAACAATCAATGTAATGCACCGAAAAGAATCAAAAACCAGTACGTAACTATGCACTCAGTTCGTTCTTCCTAGTATCATCAAAGGACAAAGCGACCAATTTTCAAGTTCGAACAACTATTATTCGACCTGTCGATTGACTATACGGTCAGTACTCTCAATGGACTTCGCCACGACCTCGACGTATCGCGTGGGTTGCTTTGTCGGTCCACAGAGACAAGTGGCTCCAAAATGATTTAGCGCGTGTGTCACGCTCGTATATTTCGGTTCGTCGTTCTATAATTTATTGTCATTGAAGTTCAGTCAAGTTCGTGAAAGAACACAAAAACAGAAGTTGCATAGAAATGAGGAGTTCCGTTTTATTCAAAAGACTTATGTTGTGGAGGTTTGGAAGAACGAGCAGAAAATCAAACCAAATCTACGACAATTCAATTTGCTTCCCCGTCTTCATGGTCACACTTCGGAACGCACATTGACGCTCAACATCAAATGTCATCGGCAGCAACAAACAGTCAGGAAGCGCAAAATGTTTACGTTTTTGACCGTGAAACTGAATGAAATTTAAAACTGTACAGTCTATGGTATTGAATGTTAAGAAGAAACACTTTTCGAATGCAAAATATACTGCAATTTTTGTAAAGAAGTGCATTTCGCTTCGTCGACCAATTCGAATTTGAAGATGATGTCAAGATGGAGCGTCGAAATACGTGAAGTTTCTCTATTGTTGTGTGTTTGAATGCCAATTGCACAACATGGAAGTGGAATAGCAATTCGATTAGCACTCCGGAAAGGTTGGGGGCGAAGTGAGTTCATTGGACAGAATTTCAGTTGATCGTTGATCGACTTTACGTAGTAGATGGCAATTACTGACAATGTTCCCATGAAACTCAAGGATCAACCCTCAGGTATCGAAACGACAGCCGAGCAAATTGAGTCGATGCAATCGAGAATTAGTGTTCAATTTTGGTTTATTGCATTTGCCGAACTTCTTGATGGTTCTTTCAACGTTGAAATGAGGTTAATTTCGTCTCAAACAATGAAGTCTGCTAAGTGTTTACATTCCGATTTATTCTACGACAGTAACCGAATTTGCTGCGTCCGAGTAAAAGATCTTCTGAACTCTTGTTCCCACCGCATGCTCCCAAATGGACGGAGATCAAGTCGTTCGGTTTGCAGTCCAAAAGTCCCAATAAGAAATTCGTTCCTGAACAAAGCCAATTGTAACAGTAAACGACAACAAAGAACGAAATGCAGTTTTGCACTGAAGCTAAAATTCTCGAATGTCGTTGTTAATCAACAATTAAGCAGCTGGTTGAATAGACGCGGTCGATAACCATTGATCAAAGCGGAAGTTTAATTCCCAAAAACTGTCGACCTTTACGGCCCTCTAAGTTCAACGTTTTTCATAATTAATCACAAGTTTTTGGACAGTTGAATTCGTGCGTGAAATTTGTGCTTCAGCATCGAACTGTGAAGATCACGTTTGAGTCTCGTTCTAAATTTGTTGGATCTACTGTTAGGTAATTCGATTTATTTACAACCAAGAATAAACAAATTTTGAGCAAAATTGTCGTAACTAAGGACTACAAACCGAAGGCATCGAATTTAAAGCACCGCAAAGCCAAGAATTTGAATTACACGAATAAAGTGGACCAGTGATCAAATGAATTAGCTTGTTTGGAAGTGCGAAATACCCGTAAACGTAAAGCAGAATGAAAGTGAGGTATTGGTATGAACAACATTGGACTACAATTTAGATAATAAGTTTGCTTGATTGAACTCCATTGGTCGTTGGTGAAGCGTCTTCTAACAGCGCTTTTGAGGTGTGAGGGCAACTGTCGACTTTCACTGGGCTCTTTGATTTTTCAACTCTGTAACGACAACATTCAATGATCATAATGGTTTTGGAAAGGCTTACGAAGTTAACAGCATCATCATGAACGTTTGTCGATATTTGGAGCACAGGAAACAATAAGCAATGAAACCAACGTAACAGTTGACAAGAGAAAGAACGTCCAATAAGTTTGCCATGTTTTGATAGATGACCACGTGAACGTCGTTTGTGAAAACCTATGAACATATAGCTGATTCGTCGATTCAAGCATTTGCTTTCTTACCGCATTTAAACAAGTCAAAATTCCTTGTGGTAACTCTGTTAAAAGAAAGGTTGCCAAAACGACGATAAGCGTAAAAGTCGTTCGATCGTAATTTTGACGACGTTTTCGATTGCCTTTGCTCGCTTTGCTGTATAACAACATCGATCGTTTTTCGTTGTTTTGTCGCAATCGAATCATCAAACAGGCAGTAAACCAAAAAAGCAAGAAGCAAGGAACGCCCTGAAACTCGAGTAAGATCTTGTTTACTGCGGGATCCAACCTTAAGTACAACTCCAATGCCCCAGAGATTCGATTTGAAAAGACGGCAGTGATTCGTTCGTGCCCATTTGGAAATGTCGACAGTGAAGAAGGTGAACGTTCCGTTGCCGTCCGGATTTGGTAGTTGGACTCCGCGAACTTCGTGCACCAGATAAGTGGGAAAGCAGAAGAGTCCACAAAGACAAGTGATTACGATAAACAACCGAATAGCGACAGATGGACTCATCACAGCGCCTTTTGTTGTTCGCATCGCTTTCCTGAAAAGATGACATAATCGTTTTATAGCGACAAGTTTGGACAATCATATTTCAATATAAAGACAATACTTACCATCGAATAAACGCCATTAAGACACATGAATACAAAGTGATTGCGTGTAAACAAATCGATAAAGTTGCATGAAATTGAAGCATTTTTGCCCAAAAGTAACTGAAAGAAACAGTTTTAATTATCACTAATAAGAGTTGGATTAGTGCTGATCATCTTGAATCACAAAACTTCACTGACCTTGGTGTCAGACTTCCAAAAAGCAACGTTGCAAGTTCAAATCGTATAATGTAAACGAAATAGCTGGTCATCGTCAGAATATCGCAACAGGCTATTCCAATTAAAAGTGCGTTCACTGCGCATCTTCTCATTCGTCGTCTCGTAAGCACAAGGATGTGAATCAAATTTGCTATGATGCCTAGTGGACAAATTATAAGGCACAGGTAAGGGTGGGCAGCATTGTAGATTCTGAAAACGTCGAGTTGATTGTTGAACTATGATGACATGTGATAGGCATGACTTTAATTGAGTTTAAAGAGTTGCGTAAAATAGTGTCTGGTTTTTGGTTCTTTGAAGGAAGACAATGTGGGAAAGTTCAAGAATTGAATTTAATGAAACAGGAAGTCGTATATGCTTTTGAACTTACCGTGCAAAAGACTCGAGGGCACTGATAATCCACTCAGATCTCTCGCGATCGAAGAGTATCGGATCGTCTTCACAGAGCATCTCGACTGTTTTGAAGCGCCGTGACGCCGACGAACGTGGGATGAATACTAAGAGCAAAATGCAATTGTGAATGGAACTCAGACGTACGCGAAAACACGTAGTTTAATCCTCGACGTTTACATTCAAAAATTAAGGTAATCCGGCACACGAAGACAACACGATGGTCAAATGAACAATACGAACAAATGGTCGAGTGTCAAGAAGTCAAAAGATTTAAAGCAAAAAATTCATCATTTTGTAGAACATTTGCGGTCAGCAAAAATTCGAAAGAAGGAGATCGAATGTCAAACGGTTAGACGATCAGTTGAAAGGTTCAAAAGGCTGACGTTTGTACGTAACTTCCGTATTATGATTTGGTTTATAGTCACGTGTGTTTTAGACCACAAAAACAAGATCTCATTGCTCACTAATTGGCGACGGTTTGACACCTCAAAGTGTCTGAGCGTCTGATCAATTCAGCGCCTTGTGCTCAGAGGAGCAGTCGAATGATATTGCCGAAAAGAACAATTGTGAAATCCGATCACTTGGCGTTTCGGATCCAGTTGACGATCATGACTTCGAAAGACAGCAACTGTCGTCATCAAGACGGCGGTTTTATTCGCAATGAACAGCAAAGTCGTTAGATTGATAAATGGAAAGCAATTTTCCGATTGTTTTAAGCACCAAAATCTGACCATTCAGATGTTACTTCGTGTTATAGATATGCGACCTTTCGAGCGAACGATCGAATTGAATTGGTAATTGAATTTGACTACCAAATAACAGCACGCATAAAGCGGAAATGGATTACCACGTTCGTTTCCATACGCTTGAGCATCGATATCGAAAGAACAAATAAAATTGAAATTGGCCCTGTACGCATGGATTAGGAGACGTAATGACTTTCACCGTTTTTTCCTCTCCGAGAACAATCCAATAAGATCGGAACAATAACTAAGATGTCCAATTAAGAAAATGGAACGTGAATTCGCGGAAATAGGCGGAGGCGACCATCCGTTTCATAACCATGGAATTCGAGAGCAAAATGAGAAGAAAGGATTTTGGCTTTTAAATAAGTTCTTATACTCAGGAAGAATGCTCCATAAGAAACACGGGTTTGCGATTGTTCTATTTGCGAACCAAGATATCAAGGAATATGAATGATTGAACATACTGAAAAGAATTGAAGTCACGTTTTCTCAAAGCTCAAACAATAAGATGCTTTTGATCAAAGCACTACGTGGGTTGCACGACGTTAAACATCTTAGTGATTCGAAAAGATTTGGAGCGTTCTATTTCCTGATACGACAACATGAAGACTAATTGCCCTTTTGATTCTAGAACTCGGGTGGTCATAATAACATTTGACGTAGTTGAACAGAAAACTTGCTGCTCAGCTGAGATAGCGGATTAAAAAACGGTTCTTGTAAATTGCGGCTTTGCTGTAGCTGCTCGTTTCCTTTTAAACACAATCACGAAAACCCAAAGTCGTCGCCCATTTGCGTGTAATGCGGCTTTTAGATTAATGAGTTCAAAATATAAACCGTGTGGCCTTCTTGTACAGTAAAAGAAGCACGAATTTAATCAAATTCCTAATCTTAACTACTGTACCATGGATTCTGAACCTTTCGAACGAAAATCGCCGATCTTTGAGCACAAAAAGTGTGGGCAGCAAAGTGTACTGTAAAACCAACGGGAAAGAACAGAAACAGGAATAAAACTTCGAAAGCTAAAGGTAATAAGTAGTTTTAAAGAGCGCCAATCAGCTTCTGTACATCTGTTTGATGTACTCGTGATACGCCGAAACGATCTTTGCGACAAATGCAGCTGTCAAGTTAAAGACCAAGAAACTCCACGATGCTAAAGCAAATAAACAACTCTCGACCAGTTCATCAACTCGCAACAATCGTGTGGGGTTATAAAGTGCAAATACGCGGATTCCCCAAAGGTTTGGCGTTGACACGCATAATTTGGCTGTGCAACTGACACCTGATAATCTACAGGGATTGAAGAAGTTCGTCGCGGGCGTATGGAAATCTAATCGTCATGAAGAACAGAGAAGTTCATCTTCGTAATCATTAGCGAAATTGTTTGAGATTGAAAAAAACGTCTGTTCGCCTTAATTCATTTCTATCACGCCATTCAACGACAGTAATTTCGGTGAAGGTAAAAAACACTCGACGTTCCGATTCATTTCGTTGCTTCCAAGTGTCAGACTGTGCAGCACGCAATTTGCGTACAAATGAGGACGAGTTCCTGTCGACCCAATTAGTCGTGATTTACACGTTCGGTCGAATGAACGAATAGCAGCGCTTTAAACCAGGAAGTGGTGGGTCGGCTAAACAAACTTTTCAGACTTGGCAAATGCTTAGCTTCACCAACACCCGTCTTTTGCTCTCGACACCATCGATTATGCATAAAGTCGAACCTGCGTGGCGTATGAATGATTTACAAAACAAAAGTTTGAAGTTAACCGACTAAAAAGTGACGATAAATGAACCGAATGTTTGTGTTTAAGTTTCGAATCGTTTATTCAAGTTAAACATTCGGAATAATTGTTTAGGCAGAACTATTTTGTTTCTGACTTTTGGCTTTTCGACTATAAACACAAGGGGAAAAGCTCGTTCGAAAAGATGATGCCGCCTTAATTGCGACTTTTGGCTAAACGGCAAATTAGAAATGCAGGCGTGAAAATCGGCCTCCAAAAATTGGTAACTCCTTGGAGCCAAAGCCATCGACATTTACGATACGCATGACTTCCATACAATACATTCTGACGCAATCTTCTTGGCATATGGGAAGAAGCAACCCGAATAGCAATGAATGCACGAGCCCTACGATATATCTTTTCAATGTCTCAGAAAAAACAGTTTGGTTTAAATCAATTGACAAATTCTGCGCATTAAACAAAGGAACCGTGGAGATTCGGGACATTCGTTCGAACGTTCCAAATGAACGTGAAAGAGACCGAAATAAGAAGCTGACGTTCTTCATCCTTCAAGAAGCAGGAACCTCGAAGTCCAATTCGCATGCAGAGCATGACTGTCATTGTAATTTGGGTTGACGATTAAAAGAGATGACCAGTCAACCAAACGTATTTGTTCAAATGTTGCGAATTCTAGTTCCTGGTGGTTTAATTGGTCTGTTATCTCAACGGTTTCCATTACATGTAAACCCATTACAGTAAGTTTGTCAAAGCGAGTGCTAATGAATTGAAAGAATTAAGAGCAAACGAACGTGCTGCTAAACGTTATTCTGATTCATGAGCATTGAACATATTTTTCCAAAATACTAACAAATACACTCGACAAAAATCTCGTCCACCACAATCAACACTTGAGACAAAGTGACAGGCAACGTGCTACATGTGGGCATAAAACATCTTTTTTGAAGGCATGGACAAACTCAATTAACAACCAGTGACTGAAACACAACAATTTTCACGCAGAATTTAACGCTTGTAGAATCATGTGAAACACCAATTAGTGTATTGCCGATCGAAGTTTATTTAAAAACTGTAAAACAGGAAGCTTGCAAGCAGCACGGATGTTGTGCAATGAACAAGACAACGTTGGGACCTTCGAATCGAGAACAAATTAAACAAAAAACACTAGAATATTAAAAGTGACGATAGTTTGTTCGGCCAATTTACATGACTTTTGAATTAATGTTTGAGCGGCTCATTAAACTGAACATTAGTACCCATTGGTCTTTAGAATTACCGTAACACTCACATTCGATTAATATACAATGAATCCGTTTGTACAACTATAAAAAATTGTGCATCTTACGGTATCATGGAAAAACACTCGAACAAGAAATACGAAGTGAACGAACACGAGAAGTCTCGTAGTTTGGACTGGCGTTCATTAGGCGTTCAATTCATCAGGAATAATTCGCCGCTTAATTTGAAGTCGATTCAGTGGGTGGAAGTAAAGGGGATAGATTGCTCGTCAAACGTGTAATCAAGATGGCCATTTAAGGAAAGGGAAGTGGAGAAATGAAAACCCAGCTAAGGACCGTGACGTTCAATGTGGCCAAACGGTAATCGATCAAGCGGCCGCGACGTCAAGTCGAAGAAAACGTTTGGTCTTTCGGTTTGGCACTTAGAAATTCCCAGAGGAGCAAAGAAAAAGGCCGATTTTTGCGCGATAAGCAGAGACCTTCGTACAAACGATCATACACCGACGGTTTTACTTCAGGACATAAATTCCGAAGGTCGTAACTCTCGAGCACGAAACCAGAAGACACTTGAAACGTAGTGCTCGTCCACGAACAATTAACCTTCGGCTCGAGAACCCACCGGTTTTGCGAGTCGATATAGACGTGGAGTTCTTCAAGATGCAGCAGACATTTCGATATTTGAATGGACGCTTATTGTGAACAAATTTCTTAAGAAGCATCGCCGTTAAATTTGATTACAACGACGCGTGCAAGAAATCTTTCTCTCGCTGGCCGTCCGAGTCAATTGAACGAGAGAGAGCAATTCCCGGGTTGATAGCGCGAATGTTCGATCGAAATGGTCAGCAAAATGGACGTGTGAATTCGCCGTCTTTTCTCTTGACTTTTCATTTCCGCGTCTGCTTTCGAATTCGAAGTCGCGAAATCCGGCCGCCGGCATTTTACCACTTGGTGCCAACAAACCGTCGAATAATCAGGAGCGCAGAGATCAGAAACAATGAACACGAGCGAATTCGAGAATCGGAATTCAGTCGGAAGGGGAATTTAAACCCGACGAGAAGGCGGTAGACGTTTGAATTTCAATTCGCCCGACCCCTCCAATGATGTTTACTTCCCGACTGGAGATTATGGAAATTAGTAGGCGATTACGAACTCCCGCGCATTAGGCGAATAGCAAAGCAAAATATTTTGATTGATACGGAACTCCGAAGATCAAAAGATCACCAAGCATTCGTTCAACAGACACACGAGACTTTCGAATCGTTTTGCTCGTGATAAGTCCGCTGATCGAAGGGACGCAAACTGTGGAACGTCGAAACAGTCAAGAACATTCAAGGAAAGAAGATGAACACTCGAAGAGGTTCTCACGCTCCCGTTATTTCCTACACAAAATCTTTGCTGCCACGCCATGTAAATGAAGAAAATTGAATAATTTAGCTTGCGGAATGAGTTCAATCACGGTCGCAACAAGAGAATTTATTGAAAACCGTGACGTTTGTCGGAGATGTGGAATGTCTGATGTGGAACGGAAGAGGTGCAAAGATATTCCAACATTATGCAAACTTAAACACAACTTCCGGTGAATATCGTCAGAATGAAGAACAAAGAGAGTTCATTTGCGGTCGTTTTTGCAGCTTCGAACGTCGAACAATTGGCCGTTCGCGGGGATTCGATCGAATTCCCAAAATGGAATCCACCCGCCGTTGAAATTGAAATCCAAAAAAACTCTGATGAAGGACAACAACCGAATGGGATGCTCATAAAATTGCGTGCCGAAAGCTAACCTCCGGGGATTTGAAACGTTTTAGCCCGATGACTTTCGCAATAGGTGGACAATCGAACAATTCGATCGCTTTCCACGCGAACATTCAATTTCGAACCCAAAGGATTTTGTGTCTTTGCACTTTGTGTCTTCGAATTCGTAAGAAGTTTTCGCGTTGAAACGATCGGCAATGTTTGTGGCCAATAAAACCAATGTGCATTAAAGAAGGTCGGTTCTTCAGTTATCGAAATGCTTCCTGGTCTCTTGCGCATCTTCTTCGACGGAACATGCACTTGAAGTTGAAGAGATGACGCCAATTCAAACGCTTTTGGCCAAAATCCAAAAATCAATTTACTTTCCACTTCATGAAGCGCGAATAACAGAGAACCAGAATCTGAAAACGTCAACTCAAAAATCACGGTCAATTACCGTACACGCAACGCAGAACGAGAAGACAACCGGATGGCGGGGCGGATTCCAATTGCAGTTGGCATAACCGCTGATTAATTTGTTAGTCTGCGGATTAGAATTACTTTAAACAATAGGCGAATTAGATTTGTGGGCAGCTGTTGCCATTCAAAAAAATTCGTTTTTGGACTCTTGGAATCGAAGACGTCAATTTGAAAGGATTGAGACGTTCAGATGCACGTCTTAAAAGCAATGAACCTTTTTCCTTGATTAGACCGCGTGTCACTTCAACGAAACAAACGGTAATTTGAAGGAATTGGATTAGAACTTCAAGACAACAGAAAACAAAAGCAGCAACAGATCGACAGAACAAACACTCAGAACCCCTGATAGACCTACAAATGTCTACGACTAATAATTCAGAACTCGTCTCAATAAGATAATCAGAAAGAAAGGATCTAAAAAACAAAACATGGACTAGTCATTTCCCATTGCAGAAACCGGTGGTTATCCTACATTTCAAATTCTACGAAATCCACGCTCGAATAATGGACAACAAATCTGATAACTACAAATCCACTCACTAGACGCCATTCGTAAACATTTCGCTGTCTTATCGGATGTTAATCAGACGATTAGATTTCTCATGCGTGACCGTCCAACAACGTGGCGTTGACTGAACATTCCAAGTCTATTATTAGCGGCTATAAAATGCCTAGAGGATTATATTCGAGTTTAATCAAAGACAATAATACGTTCTACATTCTGAGTTTAATGGAGCATAATCAGCTCTTAGGGGTATCGAATGGAACGCTCCACTTAGCAAACATATCCATTGCATTTGTTTGCTTCTGAGCGCCGGGATTCTTCTCGGCTTCGAGACGCGGAAGCAAATTTCGTACATTTTCAAGAAAATTTGCGTCTAAACCCTGCGGACAAAAAGTTTCAGATGAGAGTCTACGGTATGAACACAAAAAGCAACTTATCGGAAGTGTGTTTTCGTCAATAGCTCTTCGATAAAAACGACAATTGAAGTTCAATGATCCAAAACATCCAAATGATTCTCTTCAATTCACGTGTAGTGTTAAGTGGAAAACTTCTCACTGAGACGATAATGCAATTTCATCGAGTGTCAAGCGAATAAAAGGAACGGAAATTTTATTTTAGACAACTTTCCTCGACTATGTTACGCAAACTCATCTTTTGGTCAATGATGCTCAAGAAAAGTAAGATCTTCAAAGGGCTGTCGTGACAATTGCGACACTTCTTCGAAGAGGTTTTCCCAAATTCTCAAACTCAAACTTGGGTTAATAAACCTTTTATTTAGAATAGGCGCGAAACATTACAAACACGAATACAAAAATGAGTCAGAGAAAAAGAGGAGAGTAAAAAAAAATGAGTTAACGAAAAATGGTGGAAAAGGAATGGCAAATAGTCTCCGATCGTCGTTTAAATACGGAGTATCGTGATTACGCGATCGGCTAGACTGGGAGGAGAAATGACTTAAAGTCGAATGGATAGCAGGTGTGATGCGGTGTTGTTTTGATAGTTAGATGGCCGCCGTACGCCGGCGGTTCACAACAAAGATGCATTCAAATATGGACGCCAGATCGTCTGGGAAAAACGTAAGAAAGGTCGCAACACTTTACAACTCAAAGAACGATCAACTCGGCAATTGGCGATTTCAAAATTTCATAACTCGACAATTAACAATTCTCGACAGTCCCAGCAAGGAAGAACAGGCTGTAGAGGGTTCAATGCGTTATAGTAAGAGAGTGCTACGAGGAACGGAGGATAACGTGTGGAGTGGTTAGAAAAGGACAAATCACTTAAACGATATAATACGAGCTTTAGGACGTGAACGACGGTCAAATTTGAAACACTAACTTTGTTGATAAAAAACTGAAAAGTGGATTAGGTCTCGGAAGCCTCCTCATTGTCCGTCATCTTCATCACATAGTCCTTCCAATGAATTGGGTGTCTACGGCGGCGGGTTGATCGTCTTGAAGGTTGATGAGTGACGTCTTCGGGTGGCCTATTCGGGACTTCTGTGGAGTTATGTATCGCCGTCGCGGGCATGTCTTCGGCGTCTTTTTGTTCCATCGTCCCTACTTCCAACGGATAAAGCATTGCTACGGCTCGTTTGACGATCTTAGTCGAGTATGGTCGGAGACTTCCGTTTCGATGTCGATGATCAAGGACTCTCAGTTCTGCAGAACGGGCGACATGGTCCTTTCCATAGGTCAGGTTGATAATTCTTCCCATAGTCCAGACTCCTCTCGGTTGCTGATCGTCTCCAATCAAAACAATATCTCCAATCTTGGGGGATACCGTTGGTGAGTTGGGAACCTTCGACTTCTCCATCAAGGACGTGAGGTAGAGCGTTGACCATTGATGCCAGAAAGAGTTCAAACGAATTTCCATTCGCTCCATCGTGTGCTTGAGTTCGGTTTTGGATGTTTCAATCGGGAAGAATTCAGGATCTTGAATCGCATCCGATGTAGCAGTCGCTTCATCTACGTACTCTAACCCATTGGGACGGATGAAATCCACCGGGCGAAGAATTGTAGCTCCTAGTTCTTCGGTGATTGCCATAAGAGGCCGTTCATTAATGACTGCTTCGATTTTCGCGATTAGGCAATGTAGAGTCCAGAAATCGACTCGACTTCGTCCTAGAGATTTTCTGATTCCTCGCTTCACTTCCTGTACCATTCGTTCGTACACGCCACCCATCCACGGGGAACGAGGAGTGATGTGAAGCCATCGGCGTCCTTCAGCTTCGTACTTGTCTCGGAACAGTTGGGCCATGGCAACCAGAGAGGTTCCGTTGTCGCTGATTATCAGTTTGGGTGTTCCACGGCGGGCAAAGAATGAATCCAAGCCATCGAGAAGTCGTTTTGTTGTTTGATCCGGGGTGACTTCCAGGTGAACACTTCTGGTAACGAGACAGGTACACACAATAAGATCATGAATTGGCCATCTGATGCGTGTATTGGACCCATGAAATCGATTCCGGTTGCTTCGAAAGGATTGACACGTCGAGTTCGGTACGCCGGAAGATCGGCAATTGGTACCGTGAAGGGTTGGAGTCGTTGAATCATACATTTCGAACATTGATTGATGTATCTCTTGATGGTAGAATTTGTTACCCAGAAGGTACGTCGCAACGAAGCGAGTGTCAGTTGCACTCCCGAATGACATAGACGTTCGTGACGGTGGAGGACAATCTTCCGAGTTGTGAGGTCATCGGGAGGAAGCCAAATTGGTTGAATGGTATCCTTTGCCAACTGAGAATTGGTTAGACGTGTGGAGCAACGTATGATATTATTTTGGTCTTCAAACATGCGGAATTTGCGCTGTGTTCGTGAGCTCGGCGGATGTCGCTGTTGAGCTTCACGGATAAGCATGACTTTCGCGGCTTCTGGTGAGTCATCTAACTTTCCTTGCGTACGAACTTTGTTAATCCAACGGATTACCGTTTGGACGGTATAAATAGTTCGTTTCCACGACAAATGTGAACACTGGAAAATTCCTTGAGCAAGCTCCACTGGTGGTTGGATAATCATCGTTCGTTCTTCGGCCGACTCTTCCTCTGTGATTGGCTTCAATACGTAATCCGCTGGCCAGTAAATTTCTTCTTTCATCAAGTACTCCGGTCCGTGCCACCATGTATGATTTGACTTCAGTTCCTCGAGAGTACAGCCTCTGCTTAAGATGTCGGCAGGATTTTGGTTTCCGGGAGTGTGACGGAATTCGTAGATTCTTCGGGCTTCTCGCAGTAGTACGATTCGATTACGTACAAAGACGGATACTTTCTCATTGGTTTCGTGAATTTGTTGAAGTACGGCCTTCGCATCTGTCCAGATCACGACGCGCACGATGTTGATGTTGGTCAGTTCATTCTGTAGGAATCTCGCCACTCTGATGGCTACCACCATTGCTTGGAGTTCCAATCGTGGGATGGTAACTTCAGTTTTCTTCAGGATCGAACTCTTCGGCGTCAGCCGGAGCTTTGAGAACACGAGTTGTGGCAGCGGAGTTACTAATGATTGGAGATAACAGACGGCACCATATGCTTGTATGGAGGCATCGGAAAAAAACAGTGTAGAACGTAGTCAGTATAGGAATTTCCAACCACTCGTGGGATAGTGACTTCTCCGCGACGGCGTTGAACGATCATCTTCCATAAATCTGTGGACTCGGTTGTCAGCTCTTCATCCCAATCTTGGTTTGTAATCCAGAGCTTCTGGGTGAAGATCTTTGATTCTACGATTGCTGGAGCCAAGTATCCTGCCGGATCATATAATTTGGCGTTAGATGAGATGGCCTGTCTTTTCGTTGAGGCTTCGGAGTCTTCTGGCATTTTGATTGACAATTCATCTGCCCGTCGATTGTATTTTAGACCCAAAACTTTGGTTTCTTCAGTTGTTTCTTCAGAGTTGAGTTGTTTCATCACTCGGAAGTTGTTCGATTGGAATTCACGAAGATTGAAGTTTCCAGTTGCCATCAACGTCTTTAGTTCCTTGGAGCTTCGAATCGCTTCTTCTTCGGAGTTGAAAGTTTCCAGGACATTGTCCACGTAAGTTTGACGAATGACGTCTTCTCTTTTGTGTTTTCGAAGATGGACGTTGAGTGTCATTCCCAAGATTGATGGTGAGCTGATGACGCCGAATGGGACTCGTTTGAATCGCCAAACCTGGAGGTTCGAATGACTCAATGGACGGTACCAGTCGCGTGGCAGTAGGAATCGTACGCAATCACGTTGATCCTCCTGTAGTCCAATCATTAAGAACGCCTTCTCAATGTCAGATGTGACCAGTATGGTATCGAACCGCATCCGAATTGCTAATGAGACCAGTTGTGGGAGTTCCAATGGTCCTCGATACTGGCAATCGTTGAGACTCAGCTTTCCTTTGGATTTGGCGGAAGCGTCGATGACGATTCGGCACTTGGTCGTCGATTTGTTGGGCGTCAGTACTGCTTGATGTGGCAAATATGTAACTGGGCCCATTGATTCGTGTCGTTCCACCTTCTCGATGACCTCTAACTTCGACCATTCGTCGAAATTCTTGATGTATTGGCTCTTCAGTTCGTCATCTCGATTCAGACGATTGAGAGTTCCTTCGAGACGGTTGTAGGCCAGATTGAAATTAGTCGGCAACTCTGCTTCTTTGCCGTTCCAGAGCCACTGGGTTTGATAGCGACTGCCGTCGAACTTTAGGGTTTTTTTCGAACTTTTCTTCGGATTTCTTCTTCCACAGATTCTTCAGGTTCGTCTGGGTATCCCACCGCATCGAGCTTTACCATCAGTCGTAGCATATCGGCGTCGTGGATTCGTTGTTCGTCCTCGCAATGTGGTTGAAGATTGCGGCACACCATGGTCGTATGTTTTTCTGTTTCATGCGTCGTGACACACGGTCCAAAATTGGTGTCAATCACTGCGTGATTTCCTACTTGAGTGACCTGTAGGCCCATGAACTCGAAAATTGCTGATTTGCCAATCAATATGTCCGGTTCTGCTTCAGTTTCTTCGATTCTGTCACCGTTGATGGTGTTGACTGATAATGGGCTGATGATTTGTTTCACGGAAAAAGCGTTGTAGAAGATATCACCCCGCTTGGATCTAATACCGAAGGTGACTTCGTGACTGCGGTACGAGTTGAACGCGTTGGATCCAAAGGTTTCCGTGGTCAATGTTTTAATTCCCAGAGTGGTGAGCTTCAATTGCTTCCGTATCTTCTCAGTGACGTAATGGCATGTTGAGCCAGGATCGAGTAACGCCACTACTTCCAGTTGACGATTCGTTTCCGTATTGAAGACGTTGAGCTTCATAGTCAGAAGATTGGATGGAGATCGGTTAGAGAGAACTGTCGTCGCTTCCATCATAGTCTTCGAGTGGTTGTCTATCTTCGGTTCGCATGCTTCGGTATCTTCGGTGATGACAAGATTCGTTTTTTGAGTTGCAGTCGAGTCTTCGGACTTCGGTTTTGCTTCTCGATTGGAACATAGGTGCGAATGATGATTCATCTTACACTCGTAACATTTCTTGGTACATTTATGATTTGGTTTCATGACTCGGAGACATCTGAAACATCGATTCTCGTTCTTCAGTACTTGGCGGCGTTGTTCGTTGCTGGAGCACTTTCGGCATTGGTGGCTTAAATGACCGTCTGCCTTGCAATAGAGGCATGCTTGTGGTTCGCGTTGCTTCGATACTGCGGTTCGATGTCGTGACTGTTGTGGTTGCATTCTTTGAAGGTCTTCTTCTTCTTGAGTGATAGTTTCCAAGGCGAGTAGCAATGAATCAAAGTTGAATGTAGCGGCAGTGTGTTGTTGTCGGAGAATTGGACGAAGTATCTTCGCAGGCAGCTTCTTTTGAACATCGAATACCAAGGTGTCATCCGTTGCAGTTACTCCCGCGGATTTTAGTTGCGTTGTCAAAGTGGAGAGTTGGTTCACGAAGGCTCGGAGTGATGTCGGCGACTCCGTTGGCGATTTCAATTGATGAAGTTGTTCCAGAAGTCGATTCTTGACCAAACTTGGGCGCCCGTAAAGTTCATGTAAACGACGAACTGCTGGTTCATAGTTTTCCGGTATGATCGTCAGAGTATTCAGCGATTTCCAGACGTCGGGTGTTGTGTATTGTTTGAGATAGAGGAGCTTTTGCACTTCGGGTAATTTCGTGGAGTGAATTGCTGCTTCGAACATCGACCACCAACTGTACCATTCCAGTGGGTCGCCACCGAACTTGTTGGGTTCCAACGTTGGGAGGTGTAGACGATTTGTGGTGACTTCGGTGGGAGTTGACGTTGTGGTGGTTGGCTGTAGATGTGCCGTCACTCCGAGTGGCACTGACGCTCTCTCCAACATCTCTATCTTCCCTTTCGTCAGTTTGATTTCTGCTTGTAGCTCGGTGACTCGATCTTCAACGGCTGGCATCACTTCTTCCTGAGGTACGGTGCATTCCGACATCCAAACCTCCATTTCTTCTCTGGCTTGTTTTATCGCTGCGTCATCGCCTACTTCCATAATGATAGCGTTCCATTCATCGAGTATCGTTTGGACTGCCTCCTTCTTGGTAATCAATCGTTCGCGGACATCGGTTAACTCGATAAGGCGGATTTTCTGATTGGTTAGTTGAACTGATGGGGCAATGGATTGATCTATGTCCATACTCTTCAGATGATCGTATTTCTCTTTCAACACTTTCAGCTGGTTCGCTTGGAGACCCCATTTCCGTTTGACGCTCATCAGGTTCGTCTTTGGGCGGTTGGTTAACATCTCGGTTGATTGTACTTCGGGACGATCTTCAGTAGTTGTCGATGATGATGTAGAGGCCGAACCAAACTCGAGGCGATAATAGTCGACGTTGAAATTGGGTTGGTCGGGCGGTGGCGAAGTTCGGAGAGTTCGAACAAAGAGATGGCTTCCAGGCGGCGACCCAATCACACTTTTGATTTAATTTTGAGATTAAGGAAAAGAAACCAAAAGTTCGTGTTTCAATTTTGATGTCGAGCTTTAGGAGTTCGACTTTGATAGATCACAGCACACTTATGACAAAGAAATGATGAACGAAAATTGAATGATTCAAATTTAGGTTTTTGGATTATTCAAAAAAATGCAAACTGAGCTGTTCCGTAGTGCGGCTTGCTGTCACTTTGTCCACGGGCCGAAATGGCTTCGAGCGGACTGAGCTGTTCCGTAGTGCGGCTTGCTGTCACTTTGTCCACGGGCCGAAATGGCTTCGAGCGGACTGAGCTGTTCCGTAGTGCGGTACTTGGTGGGCTCGTTGCAGGAGTTGCGTTGAGCGATACTTGTTGGGCTCGTTGCAGGAGTTGCGTTGAGCGATACTTGTTGGGCTCGTTGCAGGAGTTGCGTTGAGCGATACTTGTTGGGCTCGTTGCAGGAGTTGCGTTGAGCGATACTTACTTGTTGGGCTCGTTGCAGGAGTTGCGTTGAGCGATACTTGTTGGGCTCGTTGCAGGAGTTGCGTTGAGCGATACTTGTTGGGCTCGTTGCAGGAGTTGCGTTGAGCGATACTTGTTGTGCTCGTTGCAGGAGTTGCGTTGAGCGATACTTGTTGGGCTCGTTGCAGGAGTTGCGTTGAGCGATACTTGTTGGGCTCGTTGCAGGAGTTGCGTTGAGCGATACTTGTTGTGCTCGTTGCAGGAGTTGCGTTGAGCGATACTTGTTGGGCTCGTTGCAGGAGTTGCGTTGAGCGATACTTGTTGGGCTCGTTGCAGGAGTTGCGTTGAGCGATACTTGTTGGGCTCGTTGCAGGAGTTGCGTTGAGCGATACTTGTTGGGCTCGTTGCAGGAGTTGCGTTGAGCGATACTTGTTGGGCTCGTTGCAGGAGTTGCGTTGAGCGATACTTGTTGGTTCAGTGGTAGATTACGTTGGCCGTGTAACTTCGTGTTCCCGGCCGATGCACCAAATAAAATGTCGTGACAATTGCGACACTTCTTCGAAGAGGTTTTCCCAAATTCTCAAACTCAAACTTGGGTTAATAAACCTTTTATTTAGAATAGGCGCGAAACATTACAAACACGAATACAAAAATGAGTCAGAGAAAAAGAGGAGAGTAAAAAAAATGAGTTAACGAAAAATGGTGGAAAAGGAATGGCAAATAGTCTCCGATCGTCGTTTAAATACGGAGTATCGTGATTACGCGATCGGCTAGACTGGGAGGAGAAATGACTTAAAGTCGAATGGATAGCAGGTGTGATGCGGTGTTGTTTTTGATAGTTAGATGGCCGCCGTACGCCGCGGGTTCACAACAAAGATGCATTCAAATATGGACGCCAGATCGTCTGGGAAAAACGTAAGAAAGGTCGCAACACTTTACAACTCAAAGAACGATCAACTCGGCAATTGGCGATTTCAAAATTTCATAACTCGACAATTAACAATTCTCGACAGGGCAATAAGCTAAGACGAGGCCCAGGTTAACACATCCGGAACCCGTGACGCAGCGTGTATCCAGAGAATTGTGGGCTTAAAGAGATCAAATACTTGATTAGTCAAAAGGTCAAATATTAAATGGAAAATTGGTTTAAGACAATTTCCGGAGTCCAGTGAATCCAAATTCTCATAAATGTAATTTGGCTGCACAAATTTGTTTGTTCCTTAATATCGATTTTTGCAGAAACTCAGAAGCCTATTGTGATCAGAGTGATAAAAGCCGTTGGTGATGTAAAGATGCTATCACTCCCAAACATCAATAACTTTTATCCGCATTGTTCATCATATTTCTTTTTGTTGTTTACACAGACGATCGGACGTTCGAGAGCGACTTTCCGTCGACCGACTTACAAGCATTTGCTCCGACTCCCACGTTGTCCGTCGGTTGGAACAACACAATCAATGAAAGGCTTCAGTTGGATAGTCGTGCTGCCATTCCTGTGTTTCGTTGAAGTTTCCGAGACATCGAAACACAGGTGGGGCAAATGTCCAAGTGGAGAACCGGCGATTTTCCGTAAGTTCAAAGCTGCTCGTTGAATAAGACGACAAGCAACAGAATGCAATCAAAAAACGAAACATTGCGATGTGAGTGCCAAGCGAAAATGTGCGAGAATGTTCAACGGTCAGTTTTATTGTTGTAAGTCTTTTGGTTTCTTCGTTTTCATTTCCGTTCAATTTTCCGGCAAATCAAATGTTTGGCACCATAAGACTGATGCACTGGAACTCGCGACTGCCGGTCAGTAGTCGCATTGATTCCTATCACTCATAGTCTTTTAAGAACTGATACGAAAATATCCGCCTTTTCCTTTGAGTCAACGGAAAGATCAGTGTGAAGACAAACAGGACTGCGAAGATCTGAAACAACTGTGCAATGATCCAGACGTGAAAGATATGATGATACAAGTGAGTTGTTTACCAATTGGCTACCGTGTATATTCACATTATTCATGATATATGACTAAGCGATTAGGGAGATTATACTCTTCAAGCTAATGTTACATAGAAACCAACTGTTCTATTTATAAATTAATATCCCGCGCTAAGCAATAATCCTAGGAATGTGCTAAAACGTGTGAACATTGCTCTGAAACAATTCAAGCGGCCACAGATAAGCCAAGTGAAGCCGGTCAAAATGAAGGCGGCAATGGCAGTGGCAGTGGAAATGGGAATAGCAACGCCAGTTGCAAGGATCGTATTACAAATTGTGTAAATTCTGCAGAACTGACCTCTCAAAAGTTGTTCTTTTAGGATGAAGTGGAAGATCTGTGTAAAGATCCGGTAGATTCTTATTTTTATTTATTATCATATGTTTGAATTCTTTAGGATGTAAAAGACATCATGCTGGAACAATGTGCAAAGGTAAAATAACTAGAAAATGGGTCCACCATATTTCGGAGACGGTATCTGGTTGTTCGTCTTTAAAAATGAAGAGATCATTATCTAATTACTCGAATTTTACTATACATTGTGTTAAGACTTGTAAAAGGTAAAACCGATTTTCAAATCTACGACGTAAGAATTCAGATGCGATGAACTCAACGGCCGCACAGTTGAGCCATTTGAACCCAGTGAAGACACGACCGAAAATCTTGAAGTTACAAGTCCAATGACAACCACCGAACAGACGACGACGAGCCCCGAAAAGGAATGTCAAGATCGTTTGCCAAAGTAAAATTTGCAGGCAGCCGTTTAATTTGAAGTCTATTTCAGTTGTCAGATCTTCATAAAATACGGATTCTGCAACACAGCGAAGATAACGTGGAAGAAGAAGATGGAGCTGTGCAGGTTAAACGATACTTTCATTTTACATTCTCGTCTCGAAGATCGTGTAACTGAAGTTAGTTGAGAGATTTAGCGTATCATTCAGATCAGTTTCTCTGATGTGCGTATTCTGCTTATGTTACATTATCTTCGAGGCTAGAATATAAGAGTTGGTATCAGCTGTTTTCAGACGAAGTTGCAATTGGTGCGGTATTTGAGTAGTCTTGTAAATGGCTAGAAAACGAATAAACTTTTCCAGCGATGTTTGCGTACCAATTGGTCAACCAGCTGACGTCAATAGAATTCATGCTAATACATAAATTAAACGCTGAAATGGAGATATTCCAGCGCAACAATTGAACAACATTCCCACTAACAAAGCAGCGTTTTCTTATCTGTGTTTCGATCTTGTTTGTGCAGCTTTGGAGGTTGTTCGAATAGTGTTGGACAAAGTTTAGATTAAGAGAAAAACAGAATTTGGGTTGTGAGAACCGAGATTTTTTAGCAGTTGAATGATAAACTGCTGGTTAAAATGTTTGTGCATTTTCTTTGGTTCTTCGTCTTGTTGAGTTGGGTTCATGGTCTATTGAAGTGTCCGGATGGCAATAACGCACTTCAAACGTGTAACCAAGAAACGCAAGTCTGTGAAATTGATTTCGATTTGATATGTTCGCTTCTTGCCGATCAGAAATACTATTGCTGTGAGTTCGACGAATTGATTTAAAGATATGATCGTGTTTAGGTGACGATAAAGGTAATAGCGGCGGCGAAGAGTGCGTGGATACCAATACAAATTGTGAAAGTGTAAAAACTGAATGCAACAGCGAAGTTTGAAAACTGAAAATAAAATGAAAGAGGCGCTGTTTTAGCTACTGCGCGATACGCTTGCAAGAGAATGCCGAAAGACATGCAAATTTTGCATTGCCGACGACATTACGAGCACAACTAGTTTAGGCTCCATTTCGACTTCAACTTCGCCGGGAACTTCAAATTCGCGAACAACACTCGGAAGCAGCAATTCAATGGCCACAACCGTGCATAGAGCAGAAGCAACAACTTTAGCTAATAAATCAAGCACCGTCGCTAGAACAAACGTTGCTTCCTCGACTGCGAAATCGACTGTTGTATCTTCGTCTAATGTTACAACATCAAAATACGCAACGTCAAATTCCCATTCTTCTACAGTAAAATCTCCAGATGATGGTAATAAGAACTAACCAGGAAGTTTAATTTTGTTTACATCTTTAGGCGAATGTAAGGACACCAATGAGAACTGCAATACTTTAAGCAAAAACGACTGCGCTTTGGAGGTAACGATTCAGAAACTGTTAGTTGAGCAAGACAAATTGTCTAGAGCATCAAAGACCTTGTGTCTAAAGAATGTCGACTAACTTGTAACTTATGTGCGGGCTCGACGATCAAACCAACAACACAGCCATCGATCACTAGATCAACAACACAAGCATCGGTCACTAAACCAGGAACACAGGCATCAATCACTAATCCAACGATTAATAATCCTACAACTACTTCCAAATCGTCGACTACAAGCGAATCGAAAAGTAGCACCGTTCAAAATGGAGGTTACTAGTATCAACTCTCGTAGTTTTGGAAAGATTATATTGCAGAATGCGTTGATACTCAAGATTGCTCAGACATGGCAAAGTTATGCAATGATCAGGTCTGCAACTTCACAAGCCCATTAATCTGCCGATTTAGTCTGAAGAAATCAAAAACCTAGCTCATGAGCGATGTCCAAAAACTTGTAAGATAGTCACGATAATGTTTATTCATATGGACAATAAGACAACAAAATTCACCACTAGTTTTAAGCGGTAAAAAATCTTAGCAAACGTTGATTAGTCGCTTTATTGTCAATGTGAATAACTCAACCGTGACGTATAATCAATCTTTAAAGGTGGAATTTGTTCTTCAACAAATACCGATAAAACAACCAGAACTACAACTTCAGTGGTAGTGAGCACACATTCCACTTCTTCTTCGAGTGTAGTTCCCACAAAACTCAATCGCGCATCAACTTCTGCTGCATCGATCACTACAACTACTCAACCAACGTTCACTTCACGGAATTCGATCAGTGAAGCTTCAACTACTGTCAAATCGAGCACCCAACAATCGACTAGACCACCCAACACAACTAGTGCACCGACCAATTCGTCTGTTAAAACAACCTCCGAAAGCGTTACAACGCATTCAACTACAGTTTCAACAACAACTCATGAAGTTACTTCAAGCTCACCAGACGATTGTCAAGACTCTAATCCACGTTGTTCCTCAATAAAAAACCTGTGTAAAGACCAGGTTTGTTATGCAATTTTGTTAACTGATAATCTCTATTATAGTCATCGATTACTAAAGAACTAATGCATGCGCAATGCAAGAAAACTTGTGGTAGGTATTAAGTTTTAAAGCAAGGTACTTGGTTCTCTAGGTTATTGCGATGAGTCAACAACAGTCAAAACAACACCATCGGCGACAGTCAAACCAACTACTCGTAAGCCCACAAAACGACCAACAACTCGACGTCCAACCCAACGAACTTCTCGACCAACTCGTCGAACAGCACGATCAACCGGTAGACCTACTACCCGTAGACCGATCGTAAGATGTCGAAATAAAATGCAGCAATGTGAAATGTGGGATCGTCACGGATTTTGTTCTTCAAATAAAATATCAAAGAAAAAAAAGAAGGAAATGTGCGGTAATACGTGTAAAATGTGCTGAGATTCTTTAGTTAGCATCGTAAATGTATGATTGTTTATGTTTCAGCGATTGTCATTTTATGGTCAAATCGAATAAAAACATTTCTATTCTTCTTTCTTTGTTTGTGCAGACGACGATCAGTCTCCATTCGTTTAGGTGGTTGTCTGTGCAAAGTGAAGTAAAATCCAGAAGGATACCCAAACTTTTGGACATAATGCTGATTGTTCCACTTCTCGCTTCTCTAATTCGTTTCGACGGTGTGTCACGGCCGATATGTCCCGATGGCGTTTTGTCTCCACTTCGTAAGTCAAACTATGAATGTTGAGTTAATCAAATAGAATGCAACCAACGAACGCGTGTATGTGAAGCAGATCCATCGCTTGCGTGTTATCCGATTGAAGACGTTTATTTTTGTTGTAACGTTCCGGCAGTGGTAACGTTTGTGGACGGTCAGCGTTTTGTGAGCGAAACACAACAACAAGAAACCGCACCAGATAGTCGAGGCGATGGCGCGTCTCCCGATCACGGTGATGCTGATGGTATGTTAGCGAAGTTGAATACAATGAGTCTTGTTTCCAGGTGAAGAACCAAAAACAGACGATGGCAAAGAAGAGGGTGGAAATCAGGAAGAAAAATGTGAAGATGAAAATCCGGAAACGTGCGCTCAAGTGAAGAATCAATGTGGAAGTAAAGTCGGTTAAGATTCCATTCCCTATAAGATTCTGATTCTTCAGGTTTTAAAAGAGATGATGAAAATTCAATGTCCAAAAACCTGTGGCTTTTGTTGCAGCGATAAGCGTAAAGAGTAAGTTCAATCGAGAACTTCGAACGCTAATTTTGGACCTTCAGATGTGTAACGTGGAAGAAATGTAAGAAAATGATAGTCTGCAGAAATGCGTTACGATTGTATGAATGAGCGAAAGTTAGCGATTTTAAAGGAAAAATGTCAAATTTCGTTGAGATGTTTGGAAAATTCGCTTATTTGTAACTGTCGTGAAGCAGTTCTACAGACAATCATTATTTCAATGTTTTATACGGTTTCTGTGAAACGAACCAAATCACTGATGCCAAGCGAAAGGAACTGTGTCAAAAGTCTTGTGGGTTTTGTGGTCAACTTCGAGAATGATGTTCGGATGTCGATAAAATAGTTTACCATTAGATATTGTGATTTGAGAATGAACTTTATCATCGTAAGAACTGATAATGTTGTCGAGTGTTCAGTAGATGTAGACGGCAGATATTCGCTGAGATTACTACATTAGAAGGAGTATTTTGCAAGACCTCGGAATAGTTTCTGTAGTCTAATGTGAAGTTGATTGAGCAGAGTTCGTGGTCAGAACTAAAAGAAGGTCGATGAACGAGTGGCGGCAATTATTTGTAATTGAAAGGAAATAAACGAAGTTCGCTCTTACCAGCCGCTGATCAAGGCAATTGATAGCGAAAGACGGTCGAGGGGCAGTTTGGTTGAAAAGGTGCAATAAACAGACACACTTGTTGTTGTTTGCCACTTTAACGACATGAGTTGGTTTGTAAACCTGTGAGTATCTTTCCTTATAATTGGACTTTGAAAGATATTTTAGAGCTGTTCTTCAGGTCGTTGTTGCTTTTTTGGTTTACATCTACAACGACGTCAAGCACTTTGATTCGAAGGTTGTTCAGTGAGTTTTTGAATAATTCGAAATCAATTTTGCTGCTTTATTTTGACTCCTGTGAAAGATTTCGTCGGTCCATTGTCTCCGAAGAAGTTTGTAGGGAATGTAGAATATATTTTAAAGAGCAAAATTCACGGTCCCGAGTGCATCGTTCTCCACAACAGTTAGTTCTTGGTCATCACCATTCTTTTGATTTGCGTTTTAGATGCAATTTATACGGGCACAAGTGATGGAAAGATTGTAAAGATCGTAAACGAAAAGATCGTCAAAGAACTCGCGTTGTCAAAAGATCCACTTTGCAGTAAGAAGTGCGATCAAATTGAGTTAGAAATTTGGGATTACAGAAAAATTGAGATGTTCGCGGCCTTTGGGAATGAGATATTGGAAAGATGAGAAGATCGTTTTTGCTGATGCTCAACTCGGTATCTTTGTGGCCGACTTTGCGACCGAAAAGATTCGACAAGTGATCTCAAGCAAAACGTTTGTTGGCGGCTTGGCGAACATGTTTCCTGATGGTGAGAGGAATTAAGAATATGTGAATGAATTCGAACACTTAGATTTGGCATTCATTGACGATGAAAACATTATATTCTCGGATATGAGTTCGAAATGCGGAGAAAACAATTTCGGTTTGTGTTTCCTCGAGTTCGCAGAAGATGGACGGTAGGACAGGAAATCAATTTTGAAAGAAGGAATTCAGTTTGATCAAATTGAACTTGAACACTGGCGAATGGGAAGTGATTGTCGAGAACATTGTCACGCCGAACGGAGTGATGCAACATCCCGACAAAGATTCAGTTCTCGTTACGCAATGTGTTTTGTCGCGTCTAATTCGGTTGGTTTTGGTTGACTTTAATCATTACCTCTATCTACAGTGTTTACTACAAAGGTGCAAAGAAAGGTCAATTTGAAGTGATTGCCGATGGGCTCCCGGGAATCGTCGACAATATTCGCGAGTCACCATCCGGCAAATCCTTTTGGTTGGCGATCCCTCATGGAGCAAACAAAACATGGCGTCCAATCATTCAAATGCTCGCTGAATACCCGAACTTACGGCGATGGATTGCATATGTGAGTTAAGAATTTAGCAGTAAAATCAATAGTCGAGTCAGTTGCCCGAAGGGTTACGGTTGGCGATGCTCGCGTTGGGATCGCCCAGCTACAACGTGCTAATTGAGATGAATTTTGATGGCAAGATTATCAATTCGATTCATGATCCGGACAACTTGATTGATATCTGCACACACGTGAGTTCCTGCAAACTCGTGCGATTAGTTGTTCTGTTTGTCATTTAGATCGAGGACTCGGGTACTCATTTGTATTTTGGTTCTTACGTCAAGAATGAAATTCGGCGAATTAAGAAGCCCTAAAGCCTCGAGTTCAATTGGATTTGAAACTTCTCGAAATTTCGCGTTCACGCAATTGCTTGTTTAAACTTAGAAAAAAAGTAAAGACCGTGTTTTTTCGAACACCAATCAAAGGGATTTGTTCAGTAGTTTGGTCACACGAAATCGCGAACGAGTGTTTGCACTTCAAATGGATTACGAAAGAGCGCATTAGGAAAGACATTTGACTTCTTAACTATGAATAAACAAATCGAACGCGTTGAAGAACAAGTTCGCGAACCGAACAATAAGATCCGAGTCGATCGCTTGCGCGGAATTTTACACGTCAACTGTCGCTATTCAAAACGTTATACCGTTGATGTTTACCCAACGATTTAACGTTTATTGACACCACGTAAGCTAATAATGGAACAGAAGTCGAAAAGATCTCGAAATGTGACTCATGTTCGAGTCATAGTGTTCAGTCAGCATCTTAATTCGTTGGCAAAACAACATATGAACTGAAATCTCGTACGTGGAAAGAAAGCACCGCCCAAATCGACGTTCTAGTACGTCAAGCACAAAGCGAGTTGGACGTTTCTGGAAATCCGGAAAACGTACTCTGATCTACACTTCGAAGCTGCGGATATAAAAGCGAACAGATGGAGCGTTTCAATCAACTTGTGGTTTCACACAGTCAACTGCTCAATTCATCCAATCGAAATGGCCGTCTCACGAACTGTTCTCTTCAGTATTGCATTCATTTTCTTGATCGCTTTTGTCGCTGATCAAGTATCTGCGCAATACTGGTACAACTATCCGTACAGCTATTACAACTATGGATCGTACTACTATCCGTACAGGTAAGTATCTTATTTCGTAAAACAAATGTTACCGTTTTTAGTTATTACTATGGAAAAAGAGAAGCGGGATTTGGCCCAGCTAATGGCGGAGAAATTCCAAATCATCAGTGATGAGCATCGAGGATTTAAAAGTCCTGTCGAACTTTCAAGTTTTAAGCCCAATCTAAGCCACTTCTTATTCATTCTGTTTCCGAAATAAACATGAATGTTAAGTCTGTTGTTCTTAAAAAGTACATTTTGATCACAACCATGTTATGGAATATAAGAGTGTAAATGGTTTATTGGAAGTCATCAGTGAACGGAGATCAATGAGTGAAACGGCAAGTGCAAAACGATTGTTCAACGTTGATTTGAGCACAACCGATCAGTTCTTTCGGATTACGCTCCTTTTCGTTGAACGTAATCCAAATACGAAGACTGTTGGCCGATTGACTGGAACAGTGAATGTTCGGCTCGTTAGTTGGTGGACGGCAAAGAACACAACCGACAAGAACGGATTGTAAGGCGGACAAGAGAAGCATGTAGTCATTCTGGGAATCTGAATTATGAAACGAAAAGTTTCTTTACCAGTTCAAGAAATCCGGAGGTCAACAATTCGACCATCTTCTCTGCAACTTCTTGATCGTCAAACGAAATCAAATTTTGTGCGTCGTAAGTGATTTTCATGTAACGAATCTGGAGAACAAATCTCAGCTTCTTTTCATTCGACTTACACGATTTTTGCGTGGATCACGAACACGAACGTAAACGCGAGTTTTGGTGTTGTTGGTCAAACGTTTCGATGGTTTTGGTTTCCTACAATCAATCGTTTTGGAATCAATTAGCGGCTTACGTTTCGACTTTCCAGTGAGTGGGTTTCGCATAAGTTTTGCCTTCAGTCAACGCCTTCAACCACGAACCCTCCAGAACCTCGGCAGCCGGACGATAATTCGCATTCTCTTCAATCGAAATGTTCACTACAGAAACAAATGAGTTGATTTCGTCGACGGAAACATACGATCCAGTGGATAGTTGACCGGACGCAGTTGATAGCGTTGGAGACGAAGATGCTGGAAGACCGGAAAGTGAAGAAGACGAGTGGCCGTTGGACGGCTGTTGAAATCGCGATGCAAACAGGCGCCAACCAACTCCGCCAACAACTTTGAATAAGGTTGGCCATTTGGTTCGTGATAGTCAGTGATGTTCGGAATTTCCTACAACCCTCGTTGTTAACTGTAGAGATTGATAATTTACTCCAAAAGTGACAAGTTCAATGAACTCGTTGACGTTCTCTTTGGTCGGATATCCAAACAACGGAAGTCCGCAAACTGAATGGAAAACCAAACAACCAATCGCCCTGAAACGATCATTATTTATAGATTTGAACTCGCAAACAAACCAAATATCCGCAGTGTACGAGAAACCAACTTCAGCAAACGGACGGAGATCTTCGACTTCGTGTTGAGAGTAAAACTCGAATCCCGTTTTGGTGGAACCCAATTGCTCGGCCGGCATGTTCGTTGCAATCTCGGCACAACTCTCAATGCTCAAACTAAACCGCAATCAAACCCATATCTTTGAGTTACTTACCCGGGTCCATGAGTGTAGGCGAGATCTAAACCCATGAGTTGAAATTGACCATTCAATCCAACAACAATGTTGTCAGAATTGACCGATCCATGAACCAAACCCAACGAGTGCAGCCCCTTGAGTGCCTGAAGAATGTCGAAGGTCATTTTGGTCACCAACTTCTCGCCCAAAACTCCGATCTTCTCGGCTATTCCTCCACGTCTAAATGCAATGAGTTGAATACGAATCTGAAAAAACTTACTTTTCGACTTCACGTTTAATCAACTCGCTGAGACGTTGAACGAACGGAAACTCGAGAAAAAGAACATCGCCAGCGACCATTCCGTTTTCGTATTGTAAGATGGAACGTGCACGACATTGAGTCAAGAGGGCCAACTCACGAGCCTAAAAAGAGTGTTCATCGCATGGTTTTACCCGAAACGTCATTGTTCCATTGGAACTGCGCTGGGTTTAGGAATATGCGAAGTGGTCAATCGGACACTTCCGAAGAAACGTCAACAATTGATCTCTGCTTTACGACAAGGCGGACCGAAGAACCTACGACGCATTTCGATCGCACTCCGATGCTCCGCACAACTTGGACGCTGAACATCCGAAGACATTCGCGTCGACAAGCCACAAGTCGAGAGAACTGATCAAGCTCGCAGTCAACCAACCGGACAGATCGGACGACTACGCTCGCTCCCACTTCCCACTCAACGTTTTTCAGTATTTGGGCGTAAACTCACGATGTGTTTCACGTTCTTTGGATCCAAGAGAATGGCACGCACAGAGATTGGGATTTTGGAGTCCTCTTTCAAGGTCCCCAAAAAGACTTGAGAGCCACGATGATCGAAGTGCAGTCTACGACCAAAAAGGTAGTCGGAACTGAAAGCCGATTAGCACAAATTTTACTACATCAACTCACACTTTGCGAGACTCGTGTTTTTGATTGAAAGTTGATTTTGGACGACTGAAAAGAGTGATAGAGTAGTCAACAGCAGAAGTACTTACAGGTCATCAATCAAAGAGTCTTCATGTTCTCCGAACATTCGTTCACCCATACGGTGGTCCAGATAGCTTTCGAAATCGAAATTGGAGTCATCGAAGAGCTAAAATCAGATAGTTGAGTAGGAAATGGTAGGTTCTATTGACTGGAATACGTGGATTGTTTCCGGAGCCCATGACTCAGTGGCAGTTGAACGGCGAGCAAACTGATCGGGACTCGAGAGCGAACCGAAATGATAACCGAAAACACACGTGTCAATCGTTTTGTTTTTGGTGTCAATTTGCATTACAGTATTCCCTCACATAACATGCTAATCAACACTAACTAGTGGGAAAAACAAATGATCTTAAAAGAAAACTTTATCTGTTTTTCAGACCAATCTCAGCGACCATCGGCATAAGTTGATTGAATTGCCAACTTCTCTCCGGTCGGTTTTATCGGACTGGGCGACGGTTGAGGACTAGGGCTTGGGGTTGATGAAGCCTGGAACCACAGATTAGTCGACGAACAATCTCACTTACTTTGGCCGCTTCGGCATCACGTTTCTTTTGAGCTTCCAACTCGGCGATTTTCGCTTTCAACTCTGCTTTTTCGCGGCGTTCTTTCTCCAGCGCTTCTTTAGTGTTGTTGTTCTTAAGATCTTCCAATTTTGCTGCCAATTTCTCTTTTTCTTTTCGCTCCTGCTCCAAACGCGCTTGTTCTTGTTCCGCTTCTATAGCCTTCAATTTCTGTTCCAACTCCTCTTTTTCTTTTCGTTCTTGTTCCAAGCGACCTTGATCTTCTTTTCCTGCCTCCAACGCCGCCAATTTGGCCACAAGATCGTCTCTTTCACGACGCATCATCTCCAACTCATCTTTCGACTGTCCCATTTTTGCGGCGGCCAACTTCATTTGCAGTTCCATTTTCTGACGTTGAAGTTGGTTCTTTTCTGCTTGAAGTGGATCCACAGGTTTTGAAAGGTTTGGGTTCGCAGGACTTATTGATGAGCTCGGACCTTGTAAAATCTTGTTTCCGTTGAACATAAGATTGTAATTTGGAGGAGGAGTAGAGCTAATAGGACGCGTTTCGTATCGATTATTTGGTTTTTTAATTGCCATTTGACCAGAATAACGAATAGGATTGGCTGCCGGAGCAACAGGTTTTTGAATCATTGGTGAAACAACAGGCAACCGATCATCTGCTTGATCTTCTGTATCGTCTGCTTCATCATCTTTAAAGCCCTAAAAACAACTTATTACTTTTCTCAATCAATTCAAAACTTACTCCACGCTTTTTGGTTATCATACCAAT
Organism: Aphelenchoides besseyi; assembly: GCA_024699855.1. NCBI lineage: Eukaryota > Metazoa > Nematoda > Chromadorea > Rhabditida > Aphelenchoididae > Aphelenchoides > Aphelenchoides besseyi. The sequence continues at coordinate 3,207,643 of JAMPIQ010000003.1, forward strand.
TGGTGCACGAATCTCGACCTCATCTTTAGCGTCGGGAATAAACAACATGGCTTCTTCTTCTTTCTCTCCAAAACTGATATTCTTCTCGCCATTTTTCTAAAATACTTTCAATTAATTCAGCAACGGATTATTACCCTTTGGAAATCAAAATCGCCTCGGAGATGAAACTTAATCGATTCTCGCATTGTCATTAATGTCATGGCAATAAACACGTAGTCGGGACGAGAAGTCGGCAACTCCTTGTCGAGATTGTTCATGACAGCATTGAATTGACGTGGAATGTACTTGTAACATTCTTCAACTCAAATCGACTTTTTCATTTCTAAATTCCAACTCACATCCATTGGCAAACAAACGTTCTTTGTGCACTAACATGCTCGCATCATTGAAAGAGTCGTTCCAGGGCAACAAACGACGACCAAAGATGTTGAAACATAGATAAACCTAAAGTACTACATTTTTAATGTCTGTTGTCTTTTACTTACCCAAGATTCCAAGTCGTCTTTACGCTGATACTCCCTGCCGCGATGATAATTACGAGGCAGAAAAGTACGTTTAGCCAATTTGGACAGAACTCGTGGACTTGTCGCCGATTTCGCACTGTAACGTTGTTCGAAATGATAGGAACGAGAAAATCCAATCAAGTAAACGTAGTGGTTCTTGTTGATTCCAATACAAAATTTAGTCGGCGAAATGGTACGATGGAGATAACCAGCATGATGAAGGTCGTGAATCGCTTGGAAAGTTTGAATCGAAAGACGAGCAGCATCCGCTTTCCTAAACCCACCAAATTCATCCTGACTAGTCGTTTTGCAACTCACGAGAAATCGCAACCTTTCAGAATGTTCATACGAATATCGTGCAAATTGTAATTGCAGAGCGTGTAGATGATGAAGTTGAAATGTTTGGTCACACGACCTTTGTTGATCAGACGAGGAAGATGCCGTTTGTAGCGATCCGGTAGATTTTCCAAATCGGACATCAAAAAAACTTCCCGCTGAAAACCATAACACTCATCTTCTGATGAGAAACAAACCAAAAGCTTTTTGCTTGAACGTTCGCGACTCAACCATTCGATTTTCATTGCGTACAGACGATGAGTACGATGACTTCGAACAACGTAGACTCGATCATTGAGTGGAGCCTCGATCTTGTAACTGAAATTAACGCGAAGGTCATTTCAATCGTCGTTCACTTTACCGATCGTTGCTGACACAGCAAATTTTGGTGCCAGCTGGCAACGCAAATGCAGTTCCGGTCTTTGGCACTTGTTTTAGGCCTACCGGAAACTGCAAAACTGCCTCACCACCACCTTTGATTTTGGATGCAAGCTGAAATTCGATGTCAAACTCATCAGTCAGTCAAACCGACCGGAATCTCGATCACATGATTCGTGCGACGATATTCCTCTTCTAAAAGAAGGTTTAACAATGAAAACAAAGATGAAGAAAACTCACGAAACAGACTTTGAATGACGTTCGTGTTGAAGTTCATCGCTACAAAAAGAAGCCAACCGACTTGTAAGTCGAATTTCAATCGAACCGTTTCTTTTCAAACTGATTGTTTTGCATTTTTCAGTCAAATATGCAAACTTTGACTTTAAAATAAATTTATTTACACTTGTTGAGAATTCGACGAAATGTGAGTTTATGGAAATCGACGTTCAATACGACAATTGTACGGTTGTGTGCCCATTGATGCTCCATTGTGTTCTTTCAACAAACTCGGAGCTTGTTTTCCAGCAGTAAACTAAATAGACATTTCAGTGCGTGAAACAAAAGGTACCTTGTAGTGATTGAATATGTTTGCAAGCAAAAGATAGAGTTCTTGTCGCGCCAAATTCTCTCCCGGACATTGTCTTCTAAGGCCCATAAAAGTTCAATTTATACATTCTTGCAACTTACTTTCCAACACTAAAAGGCATCATTTCATCGGAACGTTTCAATTTTCCGTTCTCGTCAATAAAACGTTCAGGATTGAATTTTTTTGGCTGCGCGTAAATCTGAAGGAAACCATTACTTGCGATCATGGACAATAGAAACCTTTTCATCGGCCATCAAGGTAGAAATCATCGGAAGAACGATTGTTCCTTTTGCCACAGTTACACCGTTCAATTCAATCGGCTTGTTTGTGACTCGTAGTTGGTTCAATGCTATGATGTTTGCACAACGTTGTACTTCCTAAAACAACCTTTTAAATGCTTGTTTAAACTCCAACAAACCGACCATGATCACAGCATTCAAGTACGTTAATTTCTGTTTATCTGCAACGGTGATCAGTCGATCACTTCCGATCTCTCTATCAATTTCCCCATGAAGCTTTTCTTGTACTTCAGGATTCGTTATCATGTAAGCAATTCCCCAAGTAATTGTAGCACTAAATTGAAACTCTCAGTGGGATTTGTTTTATCACTCACCTTGTAGTCTCATGACCAGCAAGCCAAAGGTCTAAGTTTACGTTGATCAGTTGAAGTTTTCTGCAATTGCACATCTTGCTTGATTCTCGTTGATTTTGCTTACGAGTAATGATGAGCTTCTTCAGTCTTGTCCAATTTCGTTTTTTCCATCATAAACGCGTCAATCAGATCCGAAGGCTCTTGCATGTTTTCGTAGTCATTTTGTTCGATGTGCTTATCGATCACACGTTCCAAGAAGTCGAAAATGTCACGTGCATACCCCACCGACTTTTCTAGTCGCTGCTTGACAATTGGCAGTTTACGGAAAAGCTTGCTGGTTACAGCAATGATCATCAGGGGATCAGCGAACGACTTCATCATCTTTTCGGCCGACTCTCGCAACTTGTAGAACTCTTCTTCGTTGCTCTAAACAAGATCGTATGTAAATGTTTCTAATTCCATAGTACATTTGTCGTGAAACGATAGCCGTTGAGTAATGAATTAATAACCGATCCGACTGCAATGCTCGTGAATTTGTGAAAGTCGATTTCCGCTACTCCAGATGCCAATTCGTCGTTCACTTTGCTGCACAATGTTTGAAATTCTTCCAAGATCTATTGTAGTTGCTGTATTAGTTAAGACGACGGAAACATACTCGTTCCTGCATCAAATTTTTGTTCATACCAAAATCTCTCAACGTCTTCAAAACAAATCGTCGCTGTTCACGCCACAGGGCTCCGTCGGTTCCTGGGATTAACGTAAACTACATCTTTTTAATCTCTTACCAACGATTCCATATTCACCGCCTCTCATCACTTTGTTGAAATCTTTGAATTTGAACCTATAAATCCATTTTGAATCGCATGGTATTTGTCATCGCTTACCGATCGGCATAAGTGTCTCCATCTTTCACGAACATTTGTTGAATCAAATCATAGTCATTTACCGTGACCATTGGCAGTAAACCTGAAAACATGGTCTTATTTTATCAGTTGAATCAACCTACCGGAATAGAAAGTAAAGATCGGACCATAATCTTTTTTCCATTCTACGAATTTGTCTTCCCAACGCGGTACGTTGCGAATCGAAAACGTATTTCCCAAGAACGGCTGTAATCGTGCTCATTGTACAAGACTTCAAACAATTGACTAACAAGTGGCAGAGGACCTTTAGGATTTCTACGAATAAGATAGAGGTATTGGTAGACGAGGAGCAACAAAACTGGAAACACTAACACTCCCAATATCCACACGATCATAGTAAACTGAAAAAAACTTTTCAAACGATATGAACGAGTCTACAGTCTTTTTAACAACAGAAATGATCGCCGTTCCAGACGCAGCTTACTCGCGGAAATAACATCAAATTTCTTTCGCACAAGAAAAAAGTTCAACTTTGCGTGCTCTCGTCATTTTTGTGGAAACTAGAGAGCAAATGAACCTGAAAGAGCTTGAATAATCAAGACCTTTTTAAATCCATTCTCAGTAACACGAATAACCAAGAAGAACTGCTCTTTTTCTGGAGCTTTGTGCCCTTCCAAGTAACAAACTAAACCCGAAGGTTGTGTTTTATAGCAAAGAAAACGGCGAACATTTGTACCCACGTTTGTTTGCGCTGATTGAAAAGACGCTTTGAATGCTTGAAGACACTTTAAAGCACTCATTGCCGTCAATGGATCACCTTTTATCGAACAAATGTACTTCGAAAACTGATATACGTCAGTTTTCATTAAATCGGTTGTTTATTCGAAGTTAAAAGTTTATTTGGAAGCAAATTGACAATAAAATTCTCGGAGATCATTAACTAAACGAATGTTATTAACAACATGGACGTATCTATTCAGAATTGGCGATACGGCTCAATAGAATTGAGGTTGGATGGGAAGAGAAGTCTAAAAAAATGTCAGGTACCCGTGGCTTAGACCGTGGTTTGTGTCGATTCGGTACAAACCTGAAGATTAAGTGGATCCGAGTTTTCGTTGCTGTTTCGTCGATAGGCAACCAAATGTGCAGATTGAGTGGTTGTTGTAGGAAGAGGCGGTTCGTCTGTTGGTTCTCTGGCACTCACCGAACTGCACATTTTCAGTCGACAACGTATTTGTGGATGATACACAAGACAAACAATAGGGAATGAAAGGAAATAAACGAAAACACACGCATCAAAAAGATACATGACGAATTGTGACCATTTGGAAACTATCGGATCACGAAGACCGACGTTGTAAAAAATGACTGTTATGACGATTGTCGAGCACATTGAATACACAACTAAACGATCGTTCATTTCAAGCGACCATATGGACAACTCACTGAACGTTGGCAAAATCGTTGTGTACATTACGCGTTTAATTGAGAATACCAACTCGTTTCGTAGTTTCTCTTCCAGGCTTACAAACCGTCGAAAAGTCCGTCGGACCGTAAGCCAACGACTGGAAATTGTGAGCAAAAAGAAACACTAAAACTTTGAATACAATATGAATCGATAGACAACTTACAACAACTTGAAAGGCACCCATAACTAAGAAGACAACGGTAGTCGAAGCGTAGTGAAGTTCGTTTCGAACAATCGTTTCGTTCCCGTGTTTTGAACATGCTCCCTTGTAGACAATACGATCGGGATATATCAGACTTACAAGTCGAAGATAAAGATACTCAGCAAAAGCAATAAAATACTAAAAAAATCTGGAGTTTCTAAGAAACAATTGAAATGCTAATTACAGTTCCAATAATTAATGCGTAAGCAAATGAGTGATAGTGATCGAAGAGCTTCCGTTGCAGTAGTGTAACGATTCCATCGTCGTTTTGATCCGCGACATAAGAAGGCATCTTTTCCGCATTTCCACTCGATTCTAAGGAGCGAAGAACTGAGGTTTAACGGCTGTCAATAGCCATACCAATCCCAGTGCATAACACTAAAACCCATATTATGAATTTTATATCGAATTTTAAATAACAAGCGAGCACGATCACTAATCTTTGAATACGAACCGCAAACGCCGACAATCGTCAAAATGAACAAGAACGTGGCCGTTGTTGTGGAAACCGCTCCAATACAAAAGTTGTGAGAACATGGTTATCAAATTTACGTGCAGGAATTCATAATAAGAAACTTGAAAACAACTGAAAGATGCCTCCGGGAACTCGGAAAGAAATCTTATTTTCAAAAAATAACCATCAAACAGTCGGAATGTTTTCGAATCGAAAAGCCGATTGAAATCAACGACTTTCGAGCGAACTCTCTGCGTTAAGTTCGGATGATTCCGACTGCTTTTGGTGTAATCCCCAAACATCACGTTCAACAAAACACGATGAATTCAATCCGTAAACGCACATCTCGATTTCGGCTAACAAACACAAGTTACAAAGTTCAAGAGCAACAGTTTATCTGCAATGTTGCCAGAAATGCCACGACAGGAATCCGTCTTCTTGTACCTCAACGACCAAGACAACAAAAAAGGACATAGCAACAAAAAGTAAGAGAAGAGCGGTTAGCAAAATTAAACTATTGGCCCAAGGGTCAAACAACTTTTTCAGAAGAACTGACAATAAAACTTCACACGAATACGTGGAAAAAAGGTTCAGAGTGAAAATGTTGTTGTATTAAACCAAAACTCTGTGAGCGAAAAGCAACTGAAACCCGGAGCGACCCAACGCACACCGTCGGTTTCTAGCCGTGACTGATAACCCGAAGAGTTTCATAGACAAATCCACAAAAAAAGAACCGAAAGCAAATATCGAACGCTAAAGTTCTGAATCATGCAATGAATCCATTGAGTAAAGTTACAGCAAGTATGAGTCAATCTTTTGTTATCAGTCGCGTGAAAGGTGAAGGAATGTCTGAAGAACGGTTATATTAAGGAGTGTCCAAATGCTAAAGGAACCGGGAAGAACAACTAACTTCCAATGCATTTCGAACACAATAAGAACACGTAGTTGTGACGTCTATTTTTATGTGTGCACGCAAATTGAACGCGTTTTGGCCGCAGCTTCGTGCGAAACTTGGACCCACGCTGTTCGTTAAGATTGAAAGCAAAGACCGCAATTGATCGAGACGTAACATTTTAGTCAGTATTTTTACTCGCAAATGTTTGTACAAGTCGAGAGCGGCGATAGTCCTCCGGGTTTCTGAAGCCAATCGTTTTTCGTTCGCATTGCACTCGCCATTGGACTCAAATTTCAAGCGCTGAAACTCATCGAAAACGCGAAAATTTGCATTGACAGTTATTAGCATGTAACCGCAAACGAACTTTCCGAAGGTCATTGGAATGCTGTTGACACAAAATGAACGAACAAATTTGAGTGTATGACCATCCAACTGTCTTTTACCCTCTACAGAAACCTTACAATTGCCAAAGAAGCTCTTGAAAAGATTTCATACGCTTTCAAAAGGGCTTCAGTTTTTATCTCCACACTACGATCCAGTCAAAACAAAGATTTCCACAGCTAACAATCAAACTAATCCACAGCCATTTCTATTAACCAGTCGATTTAAACACTCACGAATCGTCAAAGAAAACTGCGCATTTGAACGAAGTGCTGAAATTCGGACGATTGACATTTTCGTTTGACCGTCGGCGCTGTCCGATAGAAATCCAAAATGCGCAGGTGCGTGAGAGACGTGCACTCGACATGCCGACCGGAGACGTCTTGTTAATGACGTGAAATCAGAAGTCATCTCCAAACTCACATTGTGAACTGATCGTTTAACACAAACCCGGGGCCAAGTGTTAATTCGGGTTTCAATCGACTCGGAAAGTAAAACGAATTTGTTTGCCGTTCGTTTCAATGTCATTTCCACCTTCGAACTAAACGGTCGCCGAGCAACCCGAAATCCGATCCACCATTTCAAACTCTTAATTTTATTCTCCGTAACCTCAACACCCAAACAAGAAGTGCTTATAAAAAGTACTGTGAGATCAGTGATTAAACTCAAAAGCCCACACAGAAATCGATCTGAACTATTTTGCTTACGCGGCTGCAAAGTTTCTGCTTTTACCCCAAAAAACTGTCGAAATTTATTTTTCGTCGTCTAAACAATGTCGTCGGGTACCAAGAAACGTAAACATTCACACGCCCGACAGCAGGGTGAACGTGAACGTCTTTTCAAAGTGGGTTGAAATCCTAACTCTAATTGGTCACTTGTTTTCAGTATGTTTCATTTTCCGATCAAATTGCTCGGATTTCAATGGATTATGCTACGGTATCGACTTCGATTCCAAATCAAATATACGACAAGAAAACGTTCTTCTACGAAGCGGTCAGCAAATGGATCGAATTGGACTACGGCGATGATTTCAGTGGGTTTTTACTCGTTTTTCTGGCATTTAAGATTGTTTTCAGAAAGCTTTCTTGCCGACATCAATCATCAGGAGCTGGCCACGTATGCGCAGCTTCTTCATCATCAGCAAGACATTGCCGATTCGTTGAAAGAGCATCTAACTCGCGACGGAAATGCCGCACGAGTCGCTTTGCTTGAGTGAGTGTACAAGTTTTAAGATTGTGTAGGCGAAATTCAGAATCTTAATTGGATTTGCCAGTGATTTGCGTGAAGACTTCCTCGAATATCTTTGGGACTTTTTTGACGTGATCATGAGTTTAATTGAAAAGTCGAAACAAGACATCGAACTGCTGGAAGCTTGTTTCCGATGTCTGGCGGTTTTCTTCAAATTGCAGTGGAGAAATCTGGTTAAAAATCTTCGGAAAACTTTGGTGTAAGTAACATTTTCACTGTCAATTATCGAGAGTTCAGGCGTTTGACTCCACTGTTCACTTCCCATAGCCACTACATTCGCCGTTTTATTGCCGAGTCCTCGTCATTTTTGTTGCGACGTGCCGGAAACATGGAGAAGATCACGGTGTTTTTGGTCGAACGATCGTTGGAATTAAACGAAAAGAACAACACCGACGGCACAATCCAACTTTTTTTCAACACCATCAAAGGGCTTCTTGGTCAATTTCAAACCGGAGCGCCGCAAATGTTGAACGACATTTTGGGTTCGATCTTTTCAATCGAAAATGATGAGGTACGAGAACATGGAATGGAAATCCTGAAAGAAGTGATGAGTGAATGTGTTGAACATGGAGCGGCGAAAAACTGTTTGCCAATCACTGATGTTCTTTTGGTGAGCTCACACTAATCGTACATTCATTTTTGTTGTTTAGAACCGATTTGATACTGCAGTACGACAATCGATAGGGTTCAAGAATTTGGATGACATTTGTCGACTGATACGAGTTTGGCTTGAGGAATCTGAAGGTCGAAAGTTCACTTCGCATCTTCGTCTGATCGAATTGTGCACGTTGGCCATTGAGAACAAGAAGTACACAGCAACAGAAGAGTTTTTGGATATTTGTGCGTTGAACACCAAAGCTTACGCTGAGAAGAACACTTCCATGACTCCAGTACGTGACTTAATCGAAAAGACGATTGAGAAGTTCGGAAACAAAGAAAACATCAAACTGATTTTGGGGTTCTATTCGAAGCTCATGGACTTGAACATATTCGACATTTGGTGCATGGAAACAATCGGAAAACTCATGGACAGTATTTTTTCCGACAGCAAAGCTCTTGACAACGAGACAATCGATCCTGTGCTTCGGTTCTATTTCGATCACACAATCGATAGACATCCATTTTTTGAGTCTCTTGGTTTGCTGAACTTCTAATCGAGTATTAACGGAGTTGATTTAGACGATCGAAATCTGACTATTAATGTCGCTTATCACAAGACATTTCGTTCGGTTCTGCAAAAGATCTTGCGCGAACCAACTCAATTCGACGATTCTTTCTATCCAATGGCTCTTTTCGTTCTTCCTTGGTTACATCGATCAAACGAAACGATGGAAGATGGAGAACTGTTGATGGAAAGACTGAAAGCGACGATCACAAAAAACGAAATGAACGATAAAGACTACTTAAACACATGGCTTCTGGCCAATTATCTGCAGATGATGTCGAGTGGGAAGCTCACGGATTTGAAGGCAGAGAAGCTCTTTGAATTCCTAAGGTTTGTTCAGTAGTTTTATTTACTTTACACAAAACATTTCAGTAAAAATCACACCAACGAATTGGCTTTGCGAGTTTTCCTTCAATTGATCGACAAAACTGAAGATTTCGATTCGATCGATGGTGTTGAGTTTTTCGGCCGATTACTCTCAGTTCTTGGATTTGCATTGGCACATCCGATTTCCACGATGCGCAAACTCGCAATTTTAATTTTGAAGACATTCGATCGGTTTTTGACTTTTGAGTCTACGAATCAGGTACATTTTCTTGCTAGATATCCAACTGTCTGTTTAGGGTTTGAATGTTTTCGATGTAATGTTGAAGGTCGAAGAAAGTCCGATTCGCTTCGAAACACACCGTGAACGAGCTGCTTATCTTCGACGTTTGAAGCATGGTTCTTTGATTCGTTTACTACCGTCACAATATCGGAATGAACTTCAATTGGTTGGCTAAAATTGGTGAAAGAGTGTTCGTGATATCGAGTTTCAGGTTGTGCTTCGTTTCACTGTTGCCCAATACTTCGAGAATCTTACCGCTTATTGGCCGCAAATTGCCGAAGTTGCCGCTTCTTTTTCGTCAGAATTCTCAGCCGACGATATTTGGAATATTTTCGAAGAGTTTGTCAACAACTCAACACGTTGCATTCGAGACCTAGCTTCATCGCGACAGTTTGTTACGGAAATATCGAGTGAATCGCTCAACAACATCTTCGTGTCGATTCGTGGAGAAGTGAATCAGAACATAAACTTTTGGGTCTTTCGACTCGAACTCCTCAAATTGATGGAAGCTGAATTCGTCGAATTGGCAGAACGTAAAAATCGACATTTGATTTCTTTGCTTTTCGATGTTTACGAGTAGGTTGCCGCTTCACAAAAAGTTTTTTACCTTTTACAGTCACGAATTTCAAAGAGTTACCGCTCGAACTCGGAAGCAAGACGATTTGACTGTTGGATTTGATGGCGAAAAGATTGAAGTTGTTCGCAACGATGAAGAGGAGACTGAAGGCGTCGAAAAGGATGATGAAACGACACAAACTGTCGAAGAGGTCGAAACTCATCAGTTGGATCGAAAACTTGTTTTCAACACTATCAAGACATTGATCTCAATTTTGTCCAAGTTCGGAAACCTCAAAACCGCTTACAGATCGGCCGAATTGTTAGTTCTACTGAACGAGGTAACAGAGGGCTTGAACGCACTTATTCTCATCGCTTATTTTAGCTAATTCGTTCTGACGACAATCACGTACAAAAGGCAGCATTGAACTGTTTGTTTGCTTTCAAGAACAAGGCTCTGGAATTGTATCGACAAAATTTCGACAAACTTGCTGATGACAAAACTTTCCGCGATGAGTTGATCCACTTTTCTGTGGACAACGAAAACACGGTCATTGCCGTTGAACATCGATCGACCGTAATGCCCGTGCTGATGCGATTGTTGGATGGGAAGATGCACGCACATGTGACACGAAAAGGAACTTCAAAACGTCCGGCAATTTTCCGTTTTGTTGCCGGTTGTCTACCCGAGGAATTGGAGATGTTCTTGAAGACTGTTTTCTGGAGTATCGATGAACTTGTTGGCAAGTCGAAACGAAAGGCAATTCGTTTATTTGTGATTTTAGATACAACCAGCATTCAAAAAACGTGTGACAACATCGTCAACACATACGACCCGCACAAAACAATTGCACTAAGACGAATCACAAGGTAAGTCAATTTCTGATTCAAAATAACATATAGCGCACGAAAATGAAAGAGAAGAAATGTTGAAAGTTGATTTTGGTAGCTGTAGCATGCGAACTAAAGAACGCTGCTAAACCCGTTGCTTTTTTCTTTCGACAATCCAAAGAGGTGGACAAACTCTCGTAGGTTGGTCGATTGGACCGTCGTTCCATTTTGGTTATCGTGTAATCGCGATGCGCTTGATATTCTCGTTCGGACTGATCGTACATATTAAGCAGATTGTCTAAACCACCCGGTCGATCTGAACATCGACTGGAAGCTAAAGCATGACGAATATTTGGCCACAATTTGCTGTGTTCTGCGTAGTATTGAATCCACTCGGAGAGCCATTTCATTCGGCAGTCACAAATCAATGGATTACCCTAAACTTTTCGTTGTGAAGATTATTGCAAGTGTGATTACCCGCAAATCCAATTTCTCCAAAATCGTTCCGTGTTGATTCAAGAACGGAAGAGGGCTTCGACGAAACAACTCCAATGTTTCGATTCTGTTTTCCGGCAACTCGAGTTCAACACTGCGTACGCTGTTCATGTTCTCGAATAAATTGGACGGCAGCTCCGTAAGCGATGTATTTCGAATGATGAGTTTGAATTGATATCGACGGATTCCGTTCAGTGCATTCGCATCGATCTGAAGCAAAGTCTTATCTCCGCCGCGTGACTAAAAGATACCATTTTCAATTTGTGACCACCGATTGCCAGCTCATGCAATAACCGTAGATCCACATCTTGAAAATGTTTTTCGAGGATGAAAGAGTCGACGTTGAAATGCAAAGTACGAAGTGGTGGCAAGTGATGTAAAATGTTCGTGATGTTAAAATTCGTTATTTTCGGAAGGTCGTGCAACTAAATGGTTGTCGTTTATTTCGTCTACTTTACAGCAAACTCACGTGCAAGTTTTGCAGTTGAATCAAATGCGAAAAACTCTCGGCTGAAGGCAAGCGATTCAGATCACTCATGTGAGCCACTTGTAAGGTTTCCAATTCTTTTAAATGGCTAAAGTGTTCTTTGTTCAATTCTTGAATTCGATTGCCATTCAAATTCAGATGTTTGAGTTGACTAAGTACTCGGAGCACAGTTGACGACAATTCGCGAAGATTGTTGTTCGAGAGGTCAAGAATCTTTAGTTTCTTCAACTGTTCAACATCTACAGTTTGCAGCTCGTAAATTTTATTGCTGAAATTTGTTAGGCTGTTCTTCTAATCGCTTAACTCACCTGCTAATGTTCAAAAATCGAACGGACTTGTTGGTCAATTTGGGCAAAGAGAAAAGTCCCGTAGCGGCCATATTTATGCCTTTCAACACATTGCTAATTCCCTGAAACAGTTCTCAGTTGAAAAGCCGCTATCGACACCTACACGAAAAACATGTGGACTCCAGGTTGTGATTGGATTATTACTTAGATCGAGATACTCCAACCACGGCATATCTTCGAACGCATTTGCTTCAATGGTTTCGATTTTGTTGTGTGAAAGAATGAGTTTTGTAATTCCGTGTAAGCCACTAAAGTCAGAAGTGTCCAAAACACGAATAGAATTGAACGATAAGTCCAATTCTTTTAGACTTTTGCGAATCGAACCCAAGGCCTTTGTGGGGATGATACTGAAGTTGTTGCGTCGCAAAGACAATTTCACAACGTTGTCCTTGCCAAACACTCCCGGCTCGAGAAAACTTAGATAGTTGTAGCTGAGATCCAAAATCTCGAGTAGCTCCTAAAATTGAAACAAGTTCAATCGGATTGTTATGGTTGTTCACTTGATGCGAAAAAGTTTCTCTCCAAATTGTTGGCAGTTGATTGCCGGAAAGATCAAGAAACTTCAACTTCTTTGCCGTTTGAAAAGCGTCGACGTGAATTTCCATTATTGAGTTCAACGACAAATCCAAGTGCAAAAGCTTGTGGCAGCCGAGAAGCAAAAACGTGTCGATAAACTCGAGATTATTGTGTCGCAGGTTCAGAAACGAAATCGAATGTCGAGAGTTGTGGATTTCCAACCTGAAATCATAGAGTAAGACTCGGATTGCGTTGAGCAGAAAACACCTTGTAAGCTTGTTATATGAAAGATCCAAAGCCGCAAGCTTATCGGCCCGATTGTTCAGGAATTGCAAGTCGAATTTCGTGAACTGATTGTGTGCCAATGACAACTGTTCTAAGGCGCTGACGTTCTGAAAAACCGTGTCGTCGATACGATCCAAACGATTGTAAGCAAGAGATAGAAACGCCAAAAGCGGCAGTTGATTGAAAGAGTAATCGCGAAGAACGTTGATTTCATTTCGTTCCAAATTCAAGTACTTCAAATTTGGCAACAGATTGAACGTTTGTGGATTGATGTGCTGGAGTTTGTTTCCGGCCAAATTCAAATGAAATAAACGCGGTAACAACTCGAACCCGTTGCTTCCGATCTCTTCGATTTGATTGTTCGCCAAGTTGAGCCACTCCAGTTTCTGACTGCTGCTCGTGTGGAAAATCTGATCGTTGATTGTGCGAATCTTGTTTGACATCAAATGCAGTTCGATCAAATTTGGTGACAACTCGAGTGCTCTAACGGGCAGCTCGTCGATTTGGTTATGATTCATTTGCAAGTTGGCCAATTTTTTCAAACTGTGAAACGAAGTCTTTGGAAACAGTCGAAACTCGTTGTACTGTAATGTTTGGTTTAAGTTTGTTGCAAAATCGAACAACTAACCTCAAGGTTCAATGACTTCAAACTGTTTAGTTTCGACGACGCCTCGGAACTGATTTTCTGTAGACGATTGGAACTGAGATTTAGTACAGTGAGAGATGAAAGATAAATAAACGATCGGGAATCGGTGATTTCGGTGATTTGGTTTCCGGCCAGATTCAGATCTCTTAGACTCGAAGCTGCTCCACTCATTGTACCAAACGGCATCTTTTCGAGCGTCTCGATTTTGTTGTACGACAAATCCAATTCCTCCAATCGCTGCATTCCATCGAACACTTCGGGATCCACTTGTACGAGTTTATTGAATTGCAAGTTTAGTTGTCGTAGGTTGTGTTTAAAGTTTACGAGCAGTTGATTGTCGAGACTGAAACCGACGATCATTGGTTTTCACGTTGCACTGACCTTTCCAACTTGTTATGTTGCAAATCCAGTTGTTCCAAAGACAACAACAACTCTAAGCCTTTCGGCAGATGTTGAAGTTCGTTGTGACCCAAATTCAAATGTTTCAAGTTTTTTGCCAAATGACCAAAAGTGTGCTTGTGCAGATTTTGAAGTTTGTTGTAACGCAGTGAGAGTTTTTCCAATTTGTTCACGTAACTGAACGCCTTTTGATCAATGTGATCGATCTGCAATCGAAAGTTCTGTTCTGTTTTCAGCTCGAGAGCTCACTTTGTTCATCTCCAAGTTTAAGTCAGCGAGTCGCTGGAAACTTGCGAACGCATTTTCCTCAATTTTGCTGATTCGGTTCTCCGAAAGATCGAGTTCCATGTCTCCTTTGAAGCGAACATTTTGGCTCGCAAAGATGTTCGTGATTTTGTTGCCGTTGAGATTCAGTTTCGATAGCTGGCTTATGTTGAAAAGAGCGTTATAAGGGATCTAACAAAGCACATTCAAATAATGTACACGAGTTTGACTTACTTCTTCCAAAAGATTCCTTGACAAATCCAAAATCGTCAATGAAGTAGGCAATGAATCCGTGTCCAACTGTCTGATCTGATTTTGCGAAAGAGTTAAAACAGATAGCGGCAGTTTAACAAATGAATTGCTTTCGAGTTTTGTTATCTAAAACAAGTATAAGGGTCACAATAAAGTAGCAAATAACCAACACGATTTCTGTCCAAATGGACGTAATGCAAATTTGTGAGTTTCGTTTCGATTGATGAGTTCAATCCGACGGTTGTGATTTCGTTGTCTTGTAAGCGAAGATATTGCAGTTGTTCGAGATATGTGAACGACCAATAGGGAATCGAATTCAAACTGTTGTGTTGAAGATCAAGTGATCGTAAAGTCTCCTGAGCATACTTTGCAACAAAAGTACCTTCTACCAACTTACTTCTAAGCCACGAAATGCATTAACATTCAAACTGTGAATGTTATTTCGACTGAGGTCGAGAAGTTGAATTTGATGCTCTTTAAAAGCGTCTTGATTGATGGCCGCCAAAGCGCCATTTTTCAACTCCAAACTGTTGATGTTCATTAATCCATTGTCTTCGTCATGAAAGATCTGATACAACCTGGGCACATGTAGCCAGTTTTTTCCTTCGCATCTTATGTTTACATCATTCGGACCCACTCGAGCACAATCACAAGATCGAAACTCTGATTCCGAGTTTAACCTGAATGCCGCAATTCAATGATTGCCGATTGAACTCACCTGCAACGGGAATTTGTTCTTCCATCTGCAGCGTCTAGTAACAACAGAATTACAAAGCTGTTGAGCGAAAAATGCTGGAGTTTCATGATCTCGATTCTGTTACCAAATCAAAAGCCGAAATGGCCACAAGGTTGTTGTTCATTCTGAAATCAAATCGATGTCACTGTTTGGGTCTAGTAAACGGCGAAATAGGCGCGAATCATTTCTGTAACGTTTGTTTATGGTCACCGCAAAAACTGTGGACAAACAAACTTTCCACCTTTGGCACCAGCGGAAACCCAAGAAGGTGCGGGAATTTGAGATTTTTTGACACTGCGGGAGCTCGACGTCCAAAAACACGCTTCGTAGTAAAATGGACAACGCGGAAGAGTTGAACACGTAGATTCGAAATTAACGTCTATTGTTGACGCTGAAATCGAGTTAGCGCCGTTGAAGTGCGTGCAAAAAAGTCGTTTGCTCATACCTCCCGTTCAATTCGTTCAAACCCATGGGTCAATCGGCAAATTGCAAAGTTCGGACGTTTTGATTGAAATCAGTCAAGTCGTGATGACGGATCGTTTGAAATGTGACCTCAATCAACAGTGGCGATCGGGTCCAGATGCCGGCGCCCAAAGTTTTTGTGGGAGAGCCGACCGGCGGGCGAGCGGATGTTCGGGAATGTAAACCGATTCCCGTTGACCTCATGGCGCGAGTCGATCTGCTCGTCAAAAATGTTGACAGCGGCCAATTGAAAGGCGCGAAATTGCGACACGTCGATCAATACGACGAAGCTCGTTATTTCGGACAAATCGATCGTTGCGCAATAGAAACGATCGTTAACTCAAACGGATGAACGGAAGCATCTGGTTGAGGGTAACGAGCAACTTACGACCCAATTAACGTTAACATTACACTGTGATGTTATCGGTGTGACTAAAAGTTCTGTTTCACTCTCATATGTTGGCATAAACGAGCAAAACTTCAGGTTAACAATCGAATGACAAGACGTTTGGATTATGAGCGGAAACCCACCGAACAGCCGCAGATTGTTCTTTCAAACAGCTAACACCAAAAAACGTACATTCGTTTCGAATACGTTCACTTGTCATTAGGAAACAACGTTTTCGGAAATTTTTGGTCGTTGGCAGATTTACAAGTGAACTCGAAAAGCGACAGCCGGTCCATTAGTTCAAAGTCGTCAGTCACGTAGTTGTTAAAATTCGCAAATAAAATTGACGCGCAACAGAATTTTATGGTCCAGACGGAAACTAATCGTCTTATTCGCCCTCCATTCTTCCCAGCGATTGCCGCTTTTTTGCGCGACTTCGGAATGCAAATTGGAAACCGCCGTGAAAGTTTCTCGACCGGACAGAAGCGAAAACATTTGCTGTCAATTGGACGAACGGCACGTGCGGAGCGAAATGTTTGTGGTCGAGATCGAATGGGGACTTAAACGGAAACTGCAAGAAGATTGAAAACAAAAGACAAACAGTCGACTTGTATTCGCAGTACGAGAACAAACGTCGAGGGCGAAAACGGCGATCGAAACGTTGGCTGCCGAAGATCATGGGATTGGCTGTGAGATTAATCGCGTAAATCAACGCCGCAATTAACGATCACCATTCGATTTTAATGGCCAACAAAAAACGCAAACTCCGTGGGCCCCTTGTAGTTTTTGACTCGGCAGATCAAACGGCCGGCGAGTGGTCGAAAATCCGAGAAACCCGGTCGGCTGTTGAGCGTGTGAATGGCAAGAAGGAACAAAGCCAAACAACAACAAAAGTGCTTTTCACCTTGTGGTCGAGCGGCCAAATTAGTGAGTCATGGACGAGTATTGTTCAAACGTAATTAGAAGGTTGACATGGAGGTTCGTTGAAATTTCGAAGATGCGCGAAATAGCAACTTAAATGACCACACAAACTGAGACTTGAAGTCAAGAGGGTCTTTTGAAACGATTGAGTGTACGGTTGAATGGAAACGCGAAATAATTGTAGCGATTCCATTAGTGACTGAGATTTACGCCGAGACTTTGAACACACAACTTCTTGACCATCGTAATGAAAACAAAATTTCAGCACATTGGAATGTTTGGACGAGGTCTTCCGGAAGTTGGTACGTTCAATGAGTGTCGAACAAAACAACTATGTCTACCAAATTACAATTGCTTGTCATCTGCTAATTCGTTTGGGTTTGGAACATTCAGATGTTACTGCACATCATCGAAAGATCTTACGACATTTGAGAAAACAAGCATTCGAGTTATCGACTACGGTAAGTAGCTTGTAATCCCAATGATTAATAGTTTTATTTAGATGTTTAATGCATTTCAACATCGTCAATTCACTTCTGATGAACTGGAGATTCTGTTTGATCAAATCATCGAACCCCATCTTCTAGATCCCTACAAGTCGGCAGCTGACAATCTGACAACTTTCGATTGTCCGTGGGCGATTACACGGTTCTTTTGTTCTTTGACAAAAATGCCTTTGTAAGTTCTCGTTAACATCCATTTACCGATCAACTTATTTTAGCTTCTATCCACTGCTAAACGTCCCGTTTTCATCAGAATTGAATTCTCGGACGCCGCTGTCATTGCTCTGCATCACACTGTTTTCCTCAACGACCACTCGAAGTCTTCAGTCGTTGATTGTTGAGTCGTTTTTGAATTTGTTCACGTATGCCGACGAAAAAGAAGCGGTTAGTTTGCCAACATTACGTCAGGAACCACTACGATTAGAAGACAACGGAGGTAAATTTCAATTTGTTCAAAATTAATCGTCAGTTGAATTAGAACGACCGTTTGGAACCCGAGTTGCTGTAAATCATGTGGAAAGTTTACTCAAACACCTTCAACTGACGATTCCAAATGAAATACGATCTTCGAATCGATCCGTAACTTTAGATTTGTCGCTTTTGGACGTGTAAGTAACCTGATGTTATAATTGATTATTGAGCTGGTTGTTTAGATTGAGTGAATTTTCAAGTGAGAGCGTTTTGGGCAGTGAATTCGCTTCGACTTTGTTGACATTCGTGGAACGTGGTTTATTGCGCAACGAAGATCATTTGGCAGCGATAATCAATTCAGTCAGCCATTTCTTGACATACGACAAACAACCAAACGACTATTTTACTCGTGTTATCCCGTTGCTTTCGACGCTTCGCTCCAGACGCACTCGCACATCGTTAGTCCAACTGCTCGGTCAACTTCGCAAGAACTCAAATTTCCGTTCCGATTTGAATGCACACGTTGAACGATTGGAAGAACTCGAATCCTGGGATAAGCAGCGGATCAATGAACCGGACTACGAAAAACGACACGAAGTTTTGGCCGAATTATTGCGACTTTACGACAAATTGCATGCAAACGAAATGCCGTTAGAAGCTTTGCGAGCTTACATTCATTCGCACTTCTACTCTTTGGCTCATGTTGACGAGATTTCGATTCGTTCTGCATCTTCAAATTGCATTTGTCTTTTGGTTACCTTCATCAAGCAGTCGAAAAAATTGAATGAAGAGAAGAAACAGGAGATTGTACGCAACGATTTCATTCCATTGGTTTCGCGAACACTACGATCGTCTAACGAAAGTGTACGACATGAAGCGGTAAATGTCCTCGCAACGCTTGTCGACAACTTCGGAGCAGTGAACAGTCTTCTCGAACCACTCAAACAAATCCGCTCAGTTGACGATCAAGAAGTTTGCTTTTTCGAAAATGTTGTTCACTTGCAACTACATCGCCGTCAACGAGCTTTCAACCGCTTGTACTTAGGACTACAAAGTAGCGAGGTAAACGCCAATAAAAAGAGCAGTTGGATAGTTTGTTTCAGATCAACATTCCGTTAGAGGTTTTCGAAAAATTCATTATGCCATTGATTCGACCATATTTGTTACGAAACGAAGACAAATACACCGCGTTATCTGACGAAGCAGTTCGTTTGTTTGCTGAAATTACTCGACACGAACCGTGGCCTGTCTATCACCGAACATTAACTTATTATATCAATGGAGTTCGAAAGGAAGAAACAAGAGTTAGACCAATCATTCGGTTTGTTTTTTGAGAACTTCGATTACAATTGATTTTGTTTTCAGAGTTCTCGTCGCCATTTTAGACGCATTCCATTTCGATTTGGCTTCACTAACACTTCCACATAGTGCATTTGATGTTCGCCGACATCGACAGCCGCGAAAGAAATTGGGTGCCGCCTTATTGAAGGAGTCAAAGCCAAAGATACCCGAAGAAGAAATGGAAATCGACGAGAATCTTGAGCCATTGGAAACCTTCGAACAACCTCCAAATTTGCAATCTCTTGAGGAAAAAGAAGACGGGAATTTAAGCGATGAACAGCGAATTTTGGCGACCATTCTACGTGTTGTAATTCCACGCCTACGGGAATGTATTCAACCATCGGTATCTTAGTTTAAAAGCTTCTAAGAAACTGATCTTTGTGTTCAGCAAGAATTTCACGCACATAAAAAGGCACAGAAAGGCGACAAGTATTTTGCTGACGAGGAAGAGATCAATCGAACTCCAATTGCGTTGGCGACCGTTAAGTTGCTCAAAAAGTTACCAACATGGGTTATGGATTTGCATCTTCAAGGGTTCGCTTCAATTAGTTGTTGCAGTAGAAACTCTAATTTAGTGTGCTTCTTACGATCATGCAGTTGTTGCTCAGTCGCTCGTTTATTGTACGACAATCGGCACGAAAGTGCATGGAAGAGATAATGCACGCTCTTGGTCCCGTACATCTGCTAAAGATTATTCGTGAACTTCGGCAAAAGTTCACACGTGGTTATCAAGTACATGTGATGATCTATACCGTTCATTCGTTGATTGCTAGTTTGCAAAATGTTCTTGAACCCGGTGATTTGGATGCCTGTTTAACCGATGTGTTTGAGGTTTTAAATTGAAAGAAAATCCTAATAACGAATAGTTTTTAGGTTGTGAAACAACAGCAGTTTGGTGTAGCAGAAGAAGAACGTCAAATTAATATAATAAAATCGAGAACTCCCGAAGCAAAAGCAGCGAAATCACAAGAAACGTTCTTGTTGTTAGGTCGTTTCATTAGTGAAGAATGTTTAAACAAGTTCATTGATCCAATGAAACATGTAAGTTGCTCGGAGCTTTGAAGTTGACTAGGAATTTAGATTATGGAAGATACTCCAAATGCGGCAACACAAAAGAAGTTACAAGAATTGTTGCGTTCACTCTCTGCCGGTCTACGTCGAAATACAGGAATTGCTCCACCAGTTTTGTTAAACTTTTCGAAGACAATTTTGTGTGAGTATGTCGGAGAAATGTGTCAGCAATACGATGCACTTCGCGCTCAACAACAACAAGAGCAAGAAGAACGAAATTCCGGCTATCGACCTTCCAACTGCTACCTCTTGGCTCCTGAACCCAAACGGTAATTACGCTGCAATTACCGAATGATTTTAAGTATTTAGTTTGGGTGTTATCGTTAAAACGTCGACAAAGAGCAAAGTTGCCATTTTTGTTGAGTTTGGCGCTCAATTGTTGGGCGACGTTTTGAGTGAAAAGCATTTCGATTCCGAGTCGATAGCTGATGTCCAATTACTCGATCCCTTTCTTGGGATCATACTTGATGCTTTGCGTTTGAAATACGAAAAGGTGAAAGCAGAGGGTTAAATGATAAATCTTAACGTTCAATTTAGATCACAGCTCTTGCACTTCGAGCGTTGAGTATGCTGTTAAAATTCCCGTTGCCATCACTTGCGACAAAGATGTCAACGTTGGTTGATCAGCTTTTTATTCTTCTTGGCGAATATGCAAGTGCCAGTGGAACTACGCGACTTAACGTCATTGAGTTGAATCAACATCTTTTTAAGTGTATGGTTTTGGTTGTTCGACAATCAACGACCCAAACGTTCAGTCGTCTGCGACTTCAAATTTTGTTGAATTACGTCGAATCGGACGTGCTTGACTCACATAAACAAGCAACCGCATTCAATTTGGCTAAAGCTCTAATCGTAAAGCAAATTCGAGACGAAAAGATTGACGAATTGATTCGTTATTTGGCCGAACTGTCCATCACTTCACCGTCCGATCAAATTCGAACTCAATGTCGATCAACGATGCAAACATACTTCCGTTCACATCCTGATGGACCAGCAAATGCAAAAAAATGGTTGCACTTCTTTTTGGATCAATTAGATTACGAGTTTTCTCATGGAAGAATCTCAGCATTGGAATCCATTCACTCAATGTTCTCGATCTTCAATGAGGTTCGTTTTTGGTATCTTGAGTTTTGTTTATTTTCATTTAGAGTATCACCGACAAACTTGGAATTGCCACCTTTCTACGTTTGGTCGAACGTTTTCGTGAAGATAACGATGAAGAGGTTTTGAAATATGTGAGTGCTGCAGTTCGTGAATTGATTGCTTCGGTCTCCGATGGTGTTCGACGCGATGTTTTCACAACCATTGAAGAGTGGCTTGGAAGCAAGAAGTTGGGACTACGTTTTACTGGAGCACGAGCATTAACTGAATTGGCGAAAACTCAAGAATTCAAATTGAACGTCGAGCAAACGAAGTCAATTATTATCAGATTGAAGAGATGTTTTACTCGTGCAGTAACATCAAAGTCCTCAAAAGCTGTTGAAGCATCAATGATGTTAATGGTGGAACTGATTCGCAATCATCTCGATCTTTTCCGTCGTGTTCTAAAGAAAAGCCCAAAGATGCAAAAATTGATTATCGGTAAGAAAAGATTTTCAGTAGCAATCAACTTTTATTGTTCAGGCGGTCTACCAGCATTACTCACTTCTGAAGAATCCAAAGTTCGTTTTTCTGCAGCCGTCTTATTGGAGCACTTGTTAGCGTCGACTGAGTCTATTTGGCCACTTCTTGCGGCACATGCCAATTTTGACGATCTTTGCATGGCATCCTTGCAACAGCTTCGGCAAGACAAAGTTCTTGATCCGTTTTCCGAAGAAGCAGTCAAAAATTTGGTCACACTTTCCGTTCAGTTGGATGAGCAAACTTTTGACGAACTTTGTGAGAAGTTGGCGGCCTTCGGACGAACGGAACTTCGTAGAGACGCAGGAATTACAAGAGTAAGTAACTGTGTTATGCCTCCATTGACATTGTCCAATTTCAGCGAGTGAATCTGTTTAAGTTTATGGCTGCTCAATTGGCACATTTCGAACGAGAGACCGCACAATTCGAGTCGTTGGTGCGACATTTGAGCTTTTCGCTCTTTCGTGAACTTACTGGCAAATCAGCACGACATGGAGAACAGCTTCTACAAATTGCTACCGAATTGGCGGCCATTCTGCGTGAAAAGATCGGAGTCACAGAGTTTAATGATCTTCTGGCTGCTCACCAGATCGAATCGAGTAGACGAACTACGAATCGTAAACGCGAGCGAAAGGAATTGGCCTTGGCTGAACCGGAAAGAGCTGCACGTGTACGACAAAAAGCCAACTTACGAAAGGCCTCAGGAAAGAAACGAAAACTGGACGAGCTTCGACCTTATCGTATTCAAAAGAGACGACGAGTCGAAGAAGCACGTGAACGCTATGATTTCGACTGAAGAATTTGTTTTTGTTGATTTTTGTTGTTACATTTGTTTAAAGTAAAGTTGCAATTCATTAACAGTTTTCTAAGCATTGTTTGCACTTTAAGAGTTTTTACTTTTAAACGAAAAAACATTGCAATTCAACATAACGATAATTTAAAATTCCTTATACAAACTCGACGAATAAAATGCAAGTCAGAAATTTGAATCTGACGTTCACTGTTTGCTGCTGGTTTTCGCGTTCACCGTTGACAAACTAAAGGTAATATTAGTAAAAAAGGGTAATTGAACTTACATGTTCAATTAGCCTGCGTACCACGATACATGACATTTCGTGGCGGTTGAGGTCTCGAGCGATGTTGTTGGCCATAGCAAGTGTCCATGTACTTGCGCCACATGCTCAACAATAATACCTATTTCTGTTACGGTGACTGAGCTTTGACACTGGGCGTTTTCTCCTCATCAAGCATCGACTCTCCAATCGGACCGACTGAAGACAAAATGACGAACTCTTTAATTTTCTTTGGACTTCCTTAAAATGGACCTATTCTGGACCTCAAAGATTTTATTTTAGATGTTTACTCCGGCGAACATCTTCTGCTCGCAAAATCACTTTGTTGATAAATGGGCTTACGTCTACTTGACTAAAGGATCCTCAGGTGTCTATCAACCGACAGTTCGATAAACATTTCCGCTCATCGAACTTTCTGTTTCTCTCAACTTCAGTCCCATCTTCCAACCAATCCAACTTTTTCCTACAGTTTTACTTCGCACCAACAGTCAACAACAGAGACAAAAAAGAATATTGATGGCGGATTCAGTGTTCTTTGGGGTTGATCCTTGGCTCCTTGATGTCGATTCCGAGCAGTCGCGCACAGAGAGCCACGCGAAGAAATTCAAGTCGTCAATTTGCTTGGACTTGAAGCGAATTCGATCCGCGTCTTTCGCAGTTTTCTCTCCGAAGACCGTTTTGTTCTGAAACGAAGTGATGACTGGTGCTGCGAAGAATAAACTCACCATGACTTTGAGCTTTTACTCCATTTCTCTGATTGTTCGCTTCAATTCGGTCAGTTGCTCTTTGCTGATTCCTTCATTGCAGGCGGCGAAAATTTGCTGTGGCTGGAATAGCATTCCAAATTTCTCGTCAGATTGGAAGGAGTACGGTAGACGATACTGAAAAGATAATATTTAATCAAAAATCAATGGTCAACTCACTTTTTCCGCCGCTGTCTTGGTCGCTGACACTTGGTCAGCGACCATCTCGACTTGCTCCAACTCCTTCAGATCTTCGTCGACGGTTGCTCGCAAGATCGAGTCCTGAAAATAGAACGATTAGTAAATATTAAAGGTCAAATGCACTTACCTCAGCAAAGCTGTTTCGGTACCGGATCAACCGTTCCTTTGCCTCCTTGATCAGCGGACAAACAATTTCGACTGGCATGTCGAAGTACAAGTCGAATCGTTGCCACCAAATCGGCAAAGAGAGCAGATGAGTGATGACCTCAAACTTCGGCTCAACCATGAGAGGATACTCGAACTCGACTGCGGCTTCTCTGGAGCGAAACTTCTCCACGGCGGTGCGAACTGATTCTTCTTGTGTGCGGTCCATGAGTGGGCTCCATGCCTTGCCCGTGTTTATGAGCTGCTTGTCGGTGAGTGATTTGAGTGGCGCCTTGGCGTCGACGGAGTACTTTTTGCACTTTGGTTTGCCTCGGTTTTCGAGGAAAGACTCGTGCAACTTGGGATCTTTTGGCAATTCCAATCCCAAGAACTCGGCCCGCGACTTCGCCCCTTCGATGCGGTCTTCGTAGGTTTTCGACTTGTTCTCTCCCGGTGCAGCAGCTGCCATCTGAAACAAGAACAAGGGAATCGATCCGAGGTCTTGAACGTTCGCCTTCATCTTTTGGATAACTTGCCACTTTTTCCATCGACACTTACCTTCTTGTTCTTGCATCGCACCACGCAGCACCAGACCACACCAACAACAGCTGCGACAATCACCGCCAATCCAACCCTAAAAAGAGAAGTTGAGAAGACAATTGAGTGACTTACAAAACAGCCACGACGATAATCACCACAAGGTAAACCGGGATCTTGTCCTTGGACGGATCGAATTCCGTGGCATCAAACTGAAATCGAGACCTTTAGACGGAAGTCATCTGAACGCACTTACGAATTGGAAGTTTAAGGCCGTGAGATTCGCATGGCCCAAGTACTTGACCGTGGTAGTGTAGCCGATCCATGTTTTTTCGAAATTCGGCGCTCCTTTGACCGCTTGTGTAAAATCCGGCTTGCCATCGCTTTTCAACTTGATTCCTTCACCATCGGCTTTGCCGCAGATCGGGTAGAAATACATGATACCACCTGAAATCAAAATTTATCGTTGTAACGGTTTGTATTCTTACCGGTTGCGAAGTACTTTGAGCCAAGTTCATTAACAATCGCGGTCCCTGACATTGAAACTTCACCAACTGCATCTCGTTGGCGTTCAAGAAGCGATTCGCTGAATTAAATAATGAGCAACTGCAATATTCAAGCGATCACTACAGTCAAAAGAGTGAAATAGAAGTAACCTTTGACTGCTATGTCCAATTGGGTTGTTCAATGACTGCAATCAGACTGATAGAAAGCCTGGAACTCTCGAAGGCCAATTGCATTGAATAATGATAACCGCGGACGGTTCTGATATTCAAAGATTAGTGTTTTTATAATCAGGAAACCCGTCATTTCAACGACGTCTATTTCTTCCTCTCCAGCACAACCAGTTCATATCCCAACGGAAAAGCCAATCGAAAAATGGATTTTTGAGACTCAAATTTTCCTCCGACCTCAGTTCCTCGTAGCAATAAAGAAGCGTATCAATGATTTGGTACAATTTGACGTTGTCGTTTACTTCTAAAGTAATGTTTTTCAACTAAAAAAGTGTAAGAGTAGAATCCAAGAAATGTACACGTACGTAGTTATCGTAATCAGGCTTCAATGCTTTCAGTTTTTTTCGTAATGCCTTCGCTTCCTTACGGTTGAGTGAATAAATTACGAGTATACCTCGCACGTCGTATTCGAGTTGGTATTGAGAAATAATCGTCACATCGAGAAAATCCATTAAATCGTGGCAAAGCTCGTCGAACTTTTTATGAACTTTCGTAAAGTTCATCTCTGGGCGGCTGTTGCGCGAAGGTACAAAAAGCGGTTGCTCCAATTCATCCATGAGCTGATTCACTTCGTCTTGTGTATTGTCGGTCTTCGTCGATCGCTGAGTTCTATCCATCACGTCTTCGGCGGCCAACTGGCCTTTCTTTGCCTCATACTTACTCTGCCCGCAACCGTTCCATACGATTATTATCGAACTTAGTAAAAACATTGCCATGTACGCTTTCGTCGGTTCTTCTTGGTCTCCTTTTTTTGCCTATAAAAGCGTAGCATATCAGTTTCTGAAGATTTACCTTTTCTCGTACGACTTTTTCCCAATGTTTGTATTCATCTACCAACGCGTTGTATTGCTGATCGTTGAGTGGATTTATTAGGAGGAACTTGACTAGCTCGTCAAAAAGTTTGTAATTTGACCAGTTGAAGACAGGAAACATGTCGAACAATAGATGCCAATAGCTGATCGGATATGGTCCAGTTGGAAAATCACACTTTTCATACTGTAATCTGGCCTCAGCTATCACTCTCCTTTTGTTCACGACACGATCTGGCAGCTTTTCTATGGCCGTATTCACGTCCTTATTTCCCGCCATCTTCTTGCCATCTTTTGGTTTGACTAGCAGCTTGATATTCGGCTTCCAACTCTTTTGAACTTTCTCGTTCTTTTTCTCTTCGTTCTTTTTCTTTTTGATTTCCTTGTTCTCTTTGATTTCCTTGTTCTCTTTGATTTCCTTGTTCTCTTTTGCGAGTTTGCCGTCTGGAGCGATTGGAGCCGTTGCATTGACTATCTTCTGTTGGTTTCCATTTTCTAGATTTGCATTGGATGCTTTCGGATCGACTTTCTTTGGCTTCTTGCGGCAGCAACAGTATATGGCAACGATCACAAAGACAATAACAGCAAACACAATAAGACTGAAACGAACAGAAGTCACTTATATTTATCTGAATACTAACCCTAAGACGATCCAACCCCAGAGTGGCATCTTGAATGCATCTTTCTCATGGTTTTCTCGGACCACTTTGACCGACGAATCCTGAAATTTGCTTACAAGCGAAATAGGCAGAAACCAACCAATTCCACACTGACGATGTTTTCCGTGTCGACGTGAAGTTTGATGGTCGTTTTGGCTTTTCCGTCTTTCCCGAGTGTGAACGGCGATTGACAAACAGAACCTTTCTGATTTGCAAACTTTCCTTGAAGCGTGACTTCTGAACTTGTTGCAACGATCTCAATTGGCGCATCAAATGAGCCAACAGTCCCTTAAATTGCAGGAACCAATCAAGATTTCAGTTAAATTTCAACATACCGACCTTAAAAATTTGGGCACCTAAAAACGTCCCCGCAATTTGGCAATTGCCGATAGTGATTGAACCTCTGAACAAACGACAGTTTTGTTTAGTTCCACTGTAGACTCACTCAAAATCTTTCTCTCCCTTCTTGATCTTTATAGTCGCTTTGATCGTATTCGATGCGCTCTCCACATCGACAGACGAGTCTTTGCAAGTACCCGTGATTGTTCTGAAAACACGACCTCCGGCTTTGATTTAAACAAGAACTTACTTTCCATTCAAGCAACTGGCCTTCTTCTCCGCCGACAACAACCACGAAGAATCAGCCGCCACGAACATCGTCGCTACAACCACAAGCATCAACATCCAAGTAGTCCCGGAACCCGGCGATTTGGACATCGGCTTCCAAGCGCCACGAAGCATAAAGTCGAAGATCCCCATCTTCGGGAATGTTCCCGAATCCCGAAGAGCAATAGACGGAAAGCAAATCGAACACTCACCTTCGACTCTGCATCATCACTTATACTAATTTTTGTCAACTGTCCAGAAATTTCGTATCCAAATGGATTTAACATCGTACTTGGAAACTAATGGTTAACAGTGAGATCCAGGTGATTTGATCACGTTTGAATAGTCGAAGTGTGCCATTGTGACGACGATGTTTTGTCGCGTTTGAACGCGAAAGAAAAGGGCGAACGATTGGCGAAGTCCCTCACCTCTCTCCTTTCGGTCATTCACCTCCTTAGCGTTCAGTTTGGCCTTGGCGGGCGAGATGTCTCACAGGTTGTACCCAAAAACATTAAAACTATTGGAGAAATTAGTCTCTTCGCTTACGTGCTGATAATTCGATAATCGAAAGATTTCCTACTTTACGACCAGCTGCGTTTCATTTTAAAAGCTTCATGAATTGTCTGTAGTCTACAACTGATTTCATTGCGCCTTTCTTCTGGCTCTCTGATTGCAAAAACAGTTTCAAACAAACTGAACGTTTCCAATTGATGCTTTCCTTGAACATCATCTGCATCGTCCTCATTTCATGAATTCACGATTCCTTACATTTTAATGATTAAAGGTCTTAGATTGAAATTACTCACCTAAAACAAAAAATTTAAAGCGCGCAAACAACAGGGAAAATAATCAAAATTGGTTAAGTTCAACAATATGTATTTTTTGCTTGAATGTACTTTTAGTACCTAATTTATAGATATTTGAGATTTAATTGAACAATATCTTTAAAGAAGGTTATCTTTCAAAAAAACACCGTAGCATATACAACACCGAAGATTTTTTGAGCGCGGAAACCCCTTTTTAGATCTGAACCCTCCGGATCTTCTCCAGGCGAGCGGAAAAGTATTTTAAATGTATTACCGGGTTTACTTGTTCTTAGCACTTTGCTCTAAATTTCTTTATTCATTGAGTATATTCGTATTGTTTCGTTATGGGCTTGCGTTGTCTACATTGTGCGGAAGTTCTATGCACAGCTAAATATATGTGTCAAGTCTCATCGTGATGGCAAGCGATGGAACGTACGTTCAGCCGCTCAATCAAGTTCCGGGACGCCGATAAGTCTCTCGACCCAACACGACGTTGTCGATCCTAACCGATACTTTATCACTGTCGTAAATATTGGAAATAAATGAAGTCTCATCACGCCACGCGAAGACTCGCTTTGTTCCGATTGATTTTGCTGTCTCCAGTGCAATTGCTAAGAAACTTACGATGGCGTATAACAACGAAAAAGAGTGTCGCGTTAGAACGCGAAATAACCAGCAAATCGCTTAAATTGTTGCGGATCAAGAAGTCCGCCTCTCAAGTTTGAGATTATTTAAAACACCAGTCGTTTCGTTGGTATTCTCACATTGAAATGTGAAGACTACTACAAGAGTAACTTTTAATTAAATGGTTCATGTAACCTGCATTGTATTTAGGGCCCACAAGAACTTCTATCGTCCCGAGTTCTTAAGGTCGGAAATAGAAGAAATGAAGACTAGCATCGCATTTTTTGCGGCGGAGTTCTCCAAAATCAGTCATGCCAGAGTCGGTGAAGCGCTCAAATCTTGTGTTGAAGACAAGCTGGCGAGACACGTGACTTCGAGTTCATCGTCTTTACCAAGTGTAACCCTACGAAGAGGATCGGCGACCAGAGCTATGTAGCCAAGTTTGTCGGAAAGTAAGCAGTTGTCCATGTATATGTTACGGTCTTTTTGTGAAATCGGAATTTTCATGAAAAGTCCGGACCTTTTGTGAAACGGGCCGGGAAAAATGTAAAACAGCGCTTTCAAAGTTAATTAAGCACACTCAACAACACTCTTGATCGGAATTGTATTCTTGGGCATTCTCATGAATCTATAGAAACCGGGAAATTAGAGTTCGATTTTCCGCCATGAAAATGACTGTCAGCGGAGAGTCGGCTCCTCATTCCCTTGCCTTTTTTGGTGTTTTGTTTTCGTTGTTGTTTTGGAATGAATGTGATCTGCTGGTGAGTGTTACAACCGATTACATGCACTTGAATAAGATTCTAGGTTGTAGTGGAAACGTGAAGAGAAGACGAAACGGACGGTGTGGACGAAAGGTTTCGGTTAGAAGCTGCGCAACCTTTTGGACTGCTTCTGTCTTCATTCATAAACAAAAAAACCTGCGGCGTCAAATCTGTTGACGAATATAAACGCATGTTGCGTGTTTTGAAGCAAAAGGCCGACGGTCTGAAAGTATATGAACAACGGGACTACAATCTTATAAAACGGTATGTTGAGGTTTTGAAATTACGAACTCATGGCTTCTTTTTAGTTACAAACGAGAACTTGTCGGTCGAAAATACAAGTTCAAGAAAAGCCTTCTCGTCGTTCGCGATGACAAATGCTTCTGACTGCTCTGGTCGATTCACGCATCGAAAGGTCATTGTGGTCACAACATTATGATCAAGAAACTGAAGAGTCAAAGATATGGAGGGCTGCGCAAGTAAGCTGAGCTCTTCTTGTGCTTTTACATCTCAGCGTTTCAGGGATCTGATATTATCGTTTTTCAGTTGTTGTGAACTTTGCAAGTTGGAACAATCGAAAATCAAACGCGGAGTAGTTGTGAAACCAATGATCGTAAAGGAGTATAACTCACGTGTTCAAATGGATTTGACATTCTGAAGCCCAAAGATTGATCGAACGGGCAAATCGTGACGTCGAAGACTTGATCGCACGCGCGCTTGCCGAACGTTTTCTCTACCCGTTGGGTGCCATTACTACCGATGATCCGATAGCAGAAGAACACGAGACATTATGCGGGGATCGGAATAACTCCATATCGTGCACTTTTCGGTATAGTTCAACGTTAGTTGTCGTAATGAGTTTTCTGTTTTAGGTATCGATCCAACTACTCAGCCACTCAAACTCAATTTAAGTTCCGAAGCAAATGACATTCCACTTGAATCGGTTAAGCCAGATGCCGATGAAATAAACGGGAATGCACAAATCGAGCCTTCTGTAGTGGTCGATGAACTGATTCTGGATTTGGACCCCGAACGAGCGAATTTAGTGGAGCAGACGATGGGTCGAATTAAAATTTGGGAAGCTGTTTTACGGGCCACACAAAACCAAGCCGAACGGATGCTACGCGCTTCGCAAAGACGGTAAGTGCTTCGATTTTCTTGTTTGTTTTCATTCAGTTTTAAGGTTCGGAACTGTTTGTGTTGGAACAACAGTTTGATCAAAATTCTCATGTTGATTGTCACAAGAATGCGAACATCGCAACATTTTCAACCGAAAACATCAAAACACACTCAACTCTGACAAGCTGAATTTCAGCAGTAATCGTTAGAGAAGAAAATGAACTCGTTTGTTTTAAAAGTTTGTTAAACATAAGAAAAACGCCAATTAGAAAAGAGACTTCTTGAGAATAGACAATCTTTTATATAGCAATTCAATCACAAAAAAATGTAATTTCAGTCTGCAGAATGGTTGGTTGTTTTCATCATCTGAGTTGCCATCTTGGGATGCTTGTGGAGCCGGTCGTTATTGGACAATAGTGTATAACGCGATTTTGTAGGGAAAAGCTCAGTTGAGAACGCTTATCGTTCGGTGTTGAAAGCTCGAACTTCTAAAAGATAAGATTAATGAATTTATATTAACTTACTTTGTGTCTCTGCCAAAAGGTGCTTCGCTTTCAGTTCCAGAGTTTTCCTTTGAACCTTTTTGATCAGCTTCCTTGCTTGCTCCAGGATGTCGGCTTTTTGCATCTGAACTTCAGGGTAAAACTCGATCTCTTCGATAACACTTCGAAGCTCCTGGTACTGCAGTTGGAGTCGATGAAGGCGAATTGCTTGGCGGTCACCTTTACCCATCTAAAAGAAATTTAATAAAAACAGAAATTTACTTACTTTTGGATGATGAGGCCCATCGTTTGAATCGTTGTAGCGCTTGGACATGTTGACTAGACTTCAAAACGACTTGCTCTCGACACTGATGGCTGTGGTTTGTATGTAGCTTCCGATCTGTCAGTTGAGTCGCTTCGATTCATCTAACTAGATTGATTGGGACCTCGAGGTATTTTCGTTTTGAATTTCAAAATGACATTTGCAACCCAAAATGTCCCGAAGGAATGACTGCTGATTAGTGGTATTGTTGTCACAATTTATGGTTGCGACCACCGGGTCGATCAAAAGATCGGTCGAGTTACACAACACTAGCAATTTGGGTTGTAAATGTGAAGCGCCGATCAGTGACTGTCAACAAAGTGAAAGAATACCGCGATGGTGTTTCTTACTATCGTCGTATCCTGCAGCTGATTGCAAATTTTTTCAAGTCATCGTCTTAGAATTTCATGCCGTTGATCAACACGTTCAAAATTAGCATTTTTGAGTATGCAAATTTTGTGTCACTGTTCTACGAATCAATCAAATTCTTCAGTTGGAATCTATTCCGAGCTTTCGAACAGTCGTCCCAAATTATTGCTGAAACGTTGAATCTTGAGATGCCAACGACACCGACGACTGAGGGATCAAAAGAAGGTAAATCGAAAGAGTTTCGATGGAGGACTTTGCCGGACGATTTGGCGGCTCTGAGTTTCTACGTTGGCTTTTTGCCTCGGTGAGTCCAATGGGAATACGAGATTTGATTTGCTGTTTCAGAGATGCCGTTGAATCACTATTGAAGAACGACGGCGACTACGCTATTTGGGCCGAAAAACGCGAGAGCGGATCACGTTGGTGTTTCATGTTGGCAGTTCAGACGAAGCCTGGAAAAGTGAGTTCCAAGTCACTTTGTGTGTGGAACGACCAGTTTTCTTTTTCAGGTCCGACATTTGAATCTCAACTTCTCTCCGACTGGTGGCGAAAAATGTTGGACTGTTGAAATGATGAAGGAAGCGGAGAAATACCGTGCCCCGACAATCACAGAGCTTGTTTCTGCTCTTCATCAGAAAGCAGACATCTCGTTCACTGATGGCTCCGCACCAATCAAACTCGTCAAATGCGTCAAACGTTCTTCAAAACTCTTCGGTGAATGCAAGGACTTGAAGGTCAAAGGTAAACGTCTTGGAGAAGGTAATGAGTAAAATTCTTTGATCGATTAATTGATTTTCTAGGAAACTTCTGCAACATCATTTTGGGCGAGTTGATAACGCCTTCAGGTACGCCTAAAAAAGTGGCGATCAAAGCGTGCAAAGATGCTATGCCCAATACGGTCAGTTTTTCTTCTCTATTCCATTTACTGTTTAAGTTGCAGACTGAAGATCACATTGCACTTGACCAGAAGGAACTCTTCATGGAAGCAAAGACACTTTCAAAACTTCAGCATCCCAACATCATCGAGTTCTTAGGAATCGTCTGCTTCAAAACACCAATCAAAGTTAGTTTTATGCGAAAGCCATAGAACAAAGACCCGATTCCAGATTGTGATGGAGTTCTGTCCGGGTGGAAGTTTGTTCATTCATCTGCAAAAACACGCGGAGAAGATCTCAGTTGGCGAACGATTGCTCTACATGTTTGAAGTCGCACGTGGAATGTACTATCTGGAACAACGCGAAACAATTCATCGTGATCTGGCGGCTCGCAACTGTCTAATCAGCAAGGATTCAACGATCAAGATTGCCGACTTTGGTTTGAGCATCACGAAGAAAGCGGCCGTACATGAACGTTGTCAAAAGCTTCGAGTGCCAATCCGCCAAATGGCACCGGAAACCATCGGCCGACAACCACGGTTCTCCAACAAGTCGGACGTTTGGGCCTACGGTATGTTTATTTGGGAGGTTTTCAGCAACGGTCAGAAGGCGTGGATAGATGTGGAGGTCAAATTCATCGCCCAGAACATCAAAGAGCGCAACATGCCAACTTTGCCAGGTCAGTGATGAGAACGAACGAGTTTTCATTTCTTGTTTTCAGCCAACACTCCTCGTGAAGTCTTTGACATAGTCGCCAATTGTTGGAAACTTGAGATTGAAAAGCGTCCGAGTTTTGAACAACTTACCGAGGTCACCAGCAAACTCGTCCAGGACCCGAAATTCGCGCTTCCACCGATCTCAGCACGTACCATCTGTGTTTACAAGGGGTTGAATCCACGCAAAAGCGACGACTTCGAAATCGAACCAGCAGTCAAAAATTCACCTCGATCGCTCCATGTAATCTCAGAGTTGATGATTCTTATTGTTGATTTGCAGGCCCAAACTGAGACCCAACAATCACCAGATGATCGCCGTCGCACTAACAAACCGGACGGCACGGAATAACCGTCGATTTCAATTTTGTCGGAGTCGTTCACAAATAAACATTTCAATTGAATTCGTTTCCTTGACAAGAAATTAAGGATTTCTGGCATGTTTACTTTTTGTAAAAATGTGCACTTAAAGATCATTAGCTTAAGACATAGTGGTCAGCAAAGCCTGCTCGTTTTAGAGAATGTTTTTGAAAGTTTTAATGCTTTGATGGCTTCAACATCTACGAACTTTATTACAACAATAGATGGCCGTAGTTGATCGACATGAATCGAAATGCGCTCCCCTCTTGTTCATGATTTCTCGTTATTGCGATTACCATTTACAGGGTGTCTCAGCCAAAAGGCCGATTTTCGTGAGCTTATTACTCCGTTGTTAATAAATTGTTTTTGATGCGGTTTTTGTATTCAGTAGCCAGTTCCTGGGCATTTTGTTTTTTATCATTTGTCCGTCAGAATTCATCGAAAATGCAAAATTCTGAAGTGAGAGCTTTTTTCTTGCTTATTGATCCTCGCCTCTTTACTCTTAAATCTCCACTCTTTGCCCGTTATTACCCAACAGTTTTTTGAGGCGACGTTAGTAATCTTCGACCGACCGTTCGATCATCTCTTGTGGCAAGTTATCGAACACTCGCACGCTTCGCCCTTGAAGATCCTCGAGATTGTCCGGTTTGGTCCGGTACACGAGGCTCTTCACGAATCGAGTGCAGAACCTCTGCTACCGTATCCTCCGTACGCGGTGCTAAGAAACAAAGAGATAAAGAAGCACGAATCAGATGACTAGCTACACTCAATGTTCGTCGTCTCATCGGAGTTAGTGCCAAAATGGTAAGTTTATAGACAACGATCTTACAACCAAGAAAGATACCTGTAGGCTTTCAACTGTTCTTTCAGTTGATTTCTTTACCTCTATTTTGAGGGACAAAGTTAATGTTGATGTTTACAGGAACCATTGATAATCGCGCTCGAATGTGTCGGCGGTAGTTCGTTGATCGAGTTTCTGAATTAAAACCGCGACAGCTTGCTGTTGCCAACAAAGCAATATACTGTTCAATGTGGCTTGCAGTTTCGACTATTTACACTCTTGCAATTGCATTCGCGTGACATTGCCGCCCGAAACTGTCTTGTTTGTGTGAAATACGGAATCGTGAAGATTTCGGGTTTTGGCTTTCGAGTGTTGACAACTTTTGGACCGTAGATCGCACAAAACCGGCTCCTATTCATTGGTGAGCTCCGAAGGTTCTCGGTTGGCTATATCTTTTATTTCTCTTTTTTAATCATGAGTTTTTAGGTATGACGAAATACTCCAAAGCCGCCGATGTCCGGAGTTTAACGTAAGTTTCTTTGCTTATTCATGTTTGTAGCTTCAACTTTCAGAATCACCTGATGGGAAATCTCTACGTGCGCACAGAAGCTTCCGTTCAAGAACTAAACGTTGGCCGAAATACTACAGACGATTCTTCAAGACGCCAAGTTTCATCCGAATATGTCTGCCGATTGTCTGATGGAAATACAAAAGTTGTCGCTCAAATGTTTGAGCAAATATCCGACGAAGCGTCCGGCCTTGATGCTTTTTACGATAAAATTGCGAATGTCTGCAGGGACAGACATCACACGAAGATTCCAGGACATGGTCTCGATTTGTCTGGAATGAAGAGTAAGAAGATGACCAAGAATCAGCCCACGACAAAAGCGTCCACTGTTCAAGCATCAGAGAAAAAGGAATTGGCAAAACCGAGTTACAAGTCGAGAGTATGAACTGTGAGCAAACTTGATGCTAAAATAAAAAATAATCTATTGCCGAATCATTTAAAATGTAAAAGTCTAACGTGCACTACAGGATTCGAACCTGTGCGGGCGAACCCAATGGATTAGCAGTCCATCTCCTTAACCACTCGGACAAATGCACGACAGTTTCGCAGATGGAAAATCGATCAATGAACAACATTTTTGGTCAGCAATCTCGACAGTCACTTTTAATCTTCGTGGACATGCCTTTGAAGTGAGAGTTGTGAACGAGTTTGTGTGTCTTCATTTATAACCCATACGAAATAGCCATCGAGATATCATTGACGTCGAATAGTTAGAAATTTGCATAAGCTTTTGAAAAGAACTGAAACTCATAATTTAATGGCTTAGTCGTTCAGTTTTCTGTGCTCCAACAACCGTCTCTTCAGCTATGAATCAAAGTTCAGTTGGGCACGAGAGTGCCTTCACGTCGATAAACCTTTGGCTAACCAACTATCTGTGGGAGTTCTCGATAATCGTCTTGTTAGTGATCTTCATCTCTTTCATTAGTGCAATCTTCTGGGGCATTGGAGTGATCAGTAGTCGGGTTTGTTGTTTTCTGTTAAATGAAAACTTTCGATTTTAGTACGTTGCAATCAAAGAATTGCTCGAAGAACATCAAATGAGAGTCAATAAGAAGATGATGTCGGCAGAGCTTGCATACCAACAACAAGTGATCGATTACACTCACGGAGCTTTGAATCGCGAATTGGGCAAATGGCGTGAAAGTGTGGGAATCGGAGATTCGTCCCGTCGAATGCACTCTCGTGGATCAAAGTCATCAGTAAGTGCAAACCTCACTTCCACCAAAACTCTGTTCAGAAGCGTCAAGGCGCTGGAGTCGAATCGATTTATGTGTTGGACGAAATGAACGAGGGTCCAGAATATGAGACCACTACAAGCTCTTAGACTGTCAGTGATGCCGAGTAAACGGTCGTAGAATCAAATTGTATGTTGAGAATAAAAGTGTTTTTGAAGTTGCGTAATCACAAAGCAGTTTTCTGAGAACCTCACTTCTTCATTTCACTTTGTGCTAAGCAGTCGGTTTCGAAATGAGAAACAGTCGACGTCGTTCTAAACTTAAGCCGTTCGTTCCATCTCGTTGTTTCTCGTCTTACAGTCAATCGAGCTCAACAACCGAAACTCCGAAGTCGTTGGAAGCGGAGGTTCTTCCCGATGGATTGGATCCCGCTAAACATCCGGGAGAATGGCGTTCAAGTTCATCGGCTGCAAAAGGAAGTTTTTGGGAACAACAAACATTCAAACGAAGTGTGAACATCAATCAGGCGGCTGCAAGTGTTGAAATGCGAACTACGTGGATGACCGTCAACGGAGTCGACCACCCTACTTCACTTCTTGACCTGTGAGTTCTAATCAACTGTTTTCGTATGTGAGTTTTAGATCAACGGATGTTGAAAATGTTGATTTGTATACACGTCGAGCTGACAATTTGCCGTGTTCTCGTGAGTGTCTTCAGTTGGTTCTGAAATGGCTTCCACGAGGTCGATACGCCGTTTGTCCGACTCACAAACGCGTAATCCGTCATCCACTTCCACCGATTCAAAATGAACTCACGTGCGATACCCAAGACGAGAAGATCGTGACGTGTAAACTCGTGAATTGCGTTTCACCAATCTATTTCACGGTCAAACGTTTCTCTGATGCAATGCGAGTACTTGCTAGCTTCTCACTTATAATCAGTAGTTTTTAGTTTGGGCCACAAGTTGCATTCTGCTTTGAAGACGCGTTCTAATCGAATCAAATTGTATCCAATCGATCATGTAAGTGTTTTAATGCGTTTAAGGAATTGAATACAAATCGTAGCCAGTGGAGGGTGGTCATGCTTGTTGTTTGTATCTAAAAGAACTTCATCGCTGCAAAATTGAAATGATTGGCGCTAAGATGGTTCAGGTGGAATTGATCGATTTGGGCGAGAATGCGATTTTGGAGCACGGCAATTTGTTCGAATTGCCAACCGATTTGGTTGAAATGGCTCCCGTTTTGGCTTTTCGTTGTTCCCTTTTTGGTTTGTGAAGATGATCGTAGTCGACGTCATACTATTTTAGGACAAGATACCCGTCTGCTGGATTTCAAGTACGTGGAAAAGTTCAAGCAAACGGTCATGAATGTA
This sequence comes from Aphelenchoides besseyi, assembly GCA_024699855.1. Taxonomy (NCBI): domain Eukaryota; kingdom Metazoa; phylum Nematoda; class Chromadorea; order Rhabditida; family Aphelenchoididae; genus Aphelenchoides; species Aphelenchoides besseyi. The sequence goes on from JAMPIQ010000003.1 coordinate 3,245,683, forward strand.
GAGATGGTTCGCTTAGAACGTGAGTTTACAAACCAGTAGCCGAGTTATATCGTGTGTTTAGCGGGCGAATACGATGCAAAACATCAACGACATTTCGTCACAATGATCGATCCAACTCCACCGGTTTTACCCGAGAACTCGATGGCCGGCCGTGGAACTCGAAATCGCCAACGAAAACCACCACCAGAAGTAGCAAAAGAAGAATTGGATGAGGACGTGAAAACGGCCGAAGAAGTAGAAAGTCATTTGATGGCAATCAACATGGACGAGTTGGAAGAGTTTATGAGCTGTTTGACAATAGAAACCAAAAACGATGTTGACCAGTGACGTTGAATATTAACTTTCTGTTGTTTGTAGTCTATTTATGTATTTGAAGCTATAATAAACTATGAGGCCCACTAGTTTGTAGTTTGTAATTTGGAACGAGACGAATCGACGGCTGAAAACATTTGCAGCGCCGACTTGTTCTTTTTGAGCAAACAAACGTTTTGGTATAAAAGCAACTCGATTCGTTCATTTGTGTTTACTACATTAAAAATGTCCGTTTACTTGGGGAAACACGTTGTTATCACTGGTGCCAACAGAGGTTTGGGTCTCGGTTTTGTTCGCTATCTGCTCAGTGATTATCCGGAGGTTGGACGCATTTTTGCCGGAACCAGAAATCCGTCAGAATCGAAAGTGAGTTGGAAGTCTAGATGTGATTATTTCCGATTTCAGGAATTGAATCAAATCGCAGCAGAATCCTCAAAAGTCAAAGTCATTCAATTGGACGTGACTGATGATCAAACTATCGAGAAGGCGGCTGAATTGGTGGGCAATGAAGTTGGTGACGAAGGAGTGGACCTGTTGATCAATAACGCGGGTATTGCAATCATGGCAAGTTGGAACTCAACTCCACGACAACGCTTTTTTATAGGAAGGAAACTCGCCTAAAGAACCCAAACGCGACGTGATTCTGCGTGTTTACAACGTGAATGTTGCGGGAACTGCAATTACCACAGCCGTAAGTTGCGTTATTGCTACCCGAATCGAATTCGTTTTCAGGCTTTTCTCCCATTGCTCAAGAAAGCAGCTGCTAAAAATGGGCGAAAAACCAAAGTCTTGAACTTGAGCTCCGGGCTGGGTTCCCGTGAAATTAACAAGGGAGTCGCAGCAAACAACGATTTTGCCTACGCCGCGTCAAAAGCAGCTCTGAACATGTACAGTCACATCTTGTCGGTTAGCGATTATGCCCAACACTTGGTTGTACTTTCAATGTGTCCGGGACATGTGAAGACCGACTTAGGAGGTCCAGAAGCACAACTCACGATTGCCGATTCGATTCCATTTGTTTTGAAGACAACTGCCAAAGCCACAACCGAACAAAGTGGGCAATACACGGATCGACACGGCAAAATCTACGTTGCATAGTGATCTTTGTATGAATTATCCAAATGAACAGTCCAATCAAATATCGTTTGTCTCAGTCTAAAAATTGAACGGCGGCAAATCGACACTTTCGTCTGGTGGAACAGGAATCCATTTCTCTTTGGTTTTCATGTACTCGCGTAGTTCCTCCGCGTATTCAGATGAACTCCAAAAGAGACTCTAAAAACACAAAGTTGAGCAGGATTGAAGTTAACCATCTACCTTCAGTGTTCCCCACTGGGTAAGTTTGCGACGAATATACGTGTTCTGATATTGGGCTGCTTTCCAACGACGCAAATCATAAGTCACTTTCATGTACTGACGGCGATCTTCATCCGACCACAATGCAAAGTCTCGTGGCTCTTTGGCTCTTTTCGGACGATGGTGATGACCTCCAGTCGAACTGCCACGACTACGACGAATCTTCGCAGGTTGAGGATTTGGACGATCAGTGCTCGTTGGAATCGATTCAGTTGTTGGCGTTGGGTTCTGGCCTTTGACTTCAGTTAACGTCGATTCTTTTGCTATCTGAAAATAGAACTGGAGTTTGTGAGTCGGGGTTGATACGAACATTAGTGGCCATCTTTGGCAATCAGTTCAAAACGGAGAGCTCAATCAACCGACCGCAATCGACAAGCCGAACGACGAAAATAACAACAGAAACTGTTTCATTTTGATCCAAATGCAAATTCAAAATGAAAATTTATTGTCAGTAAAAGTCTAAGATGAGGAAAAACTCGTTAAGGATAGACAGAAAAATAGGCCGATTTTTGAAGGCCTGCAGAGTTCTGCGTGTCATCTTTCGGAGTCTGCGGTTTATTCGTCTAAAACACTTTATCTGAGTTTCTTGTAACATCGAGCTCACTTTTGCAGCCGCTTCGGCTTCTTCACGTTTCGTTTGAGCTTCGATTTCGGCCAACTTGGCCGCCATCTCTTCCTTTTCTCGAATCTCACGCTCCAACGCAGCTTTTGCTTTTTCAGCACGTGCATTCGCGATCTTTTGAGCTAACTGCTCCTTCTCTTGACGTTCGCGTTCGATCTTTGCGTGAGACTGTTCGATTTCTAGTTCCGTCATTTTTGCCAACATCTGTTCCTTTTCCTTGCAAACTTGCTCACGTTGCTCTTGAGTCTTTCCTTCGTCTTTTGCAGCAAGAAGCTGGGTTTCCAACTCTTTCTTCTCACATCTAATGCGTTCAAGTTCGGCATCTTTTTGTTCGGCTTTCTGAGCATTAAGTTTTGCTACTAGTTGTTCCTTTTCTTTACGTTCACGTTCTATTTCAGCCTGTGCTTTTTGCTCTTCGATTTTTGCCAGCTTGTTGGCCAAATCTTCTGTTTCTTTACGCTCACGTTCGATCGCTTCTTCCTTCCTTGCAGCAAGCAGTTTAGCCGCCGTTTCTTCTTTTTCTTTTCGTGCACGTTCCTTTTCATCTTCTTTTTTCTTGCGAATGCTCTCCTTCTCTTTGTCGCTTTGATGTTTGGGACGCGGAGCTGGTGAAGTCGTGTGTGGAGTTTTGTCAGTAACCTTCTTGTCAGATTTGCCGGATTTGGAATCTGTATCCGATTTGGTGTTGTCTTTGAAGCCCTGCAAAGTCAGAATTAAGAAATACTCAATATCCTTGATTACTTTGCGTTTCTTCGGTGTTTTGCTGGATTGTTGAACAGGCGGAGGAGCCGGAACTTCTTTCTTCGAATCAACAACCGCCAATGCAGCTTGTTTCTCTTTTTCGTGCTTTTCTTTCTCTTCAACGGTCGGAGCTTGCGGTAACTTTTTGTGCGGTTTCTACAACCGTTGAATCATAATCCTGAAGTTATCAGCCCACCTTTTGGAAGTCAAACGGGCCAGTTAAGTGGAACTTTAAAGATTCTTTCATTGCAACAAGAGTCATTCCAATGAACGTGTAATCCGGACGTTGTTTGTCCTCGTGCTTGTCCAAATTGTTCATGATGGTAAGAAACTGACGTGGCACGTACTTGTAACATTGATCGTCTGAAAGCTCAAATTAGAAAGGCCAATTTCGTTAGTCACATACATCCACCGCAAAACAAACGTTCCTTGTTGACCATCATGTTCACATCGGAGAACTGCTCGTTCCACGGCAAAAGTTGACGACCGAAGAGATTGAAACAAAGGTAAATCTGAAATTACAGTTATTTTTGTTTGGCTGCTTCTGATTAACCCATGACTCCAAATCGTCTTTGCGTTGAATGTCCTTGTTGCGGTGGTAATTGCGTGAAAGATAGGTTCGTTCCTTGAGCTTTGGCAAACGGCGCGGACTGCCACGTGGTTTGTTGTCGTAATGTTGTTCGAAGTGATGAGAGCGAGAAAAATCGATAATGTATACGATTTGCGGATTGTCGATTGCAAGTACGAACTTCGTGGGTGACAAGTTGCGATGGAGATAGCCAAGAGTATGCAAATCATGGACAGCCTGAAAGGTTTGCATCGACAAACGACCGGCATCACGACGTCTAAATGCAACTGAAGTCTTAGCGATCAGTTTTGAACTCACGAGAAATCATAATTCTTAAGAGTGATGTTACGAAGTTCGTTAAGATTCATGTCGCCAAGAGTCATCACAAGAAAGTTGAAGCACTTGGCAACACGTCCTTTGTTTAGCAAGCGCGGGAAATGACGAGCAAAACGAGGTTCGTGTTTGGTTGCATCGGAAAGTACGTGGATTTCGCGCTACAGACCATTAAATAGGTTATTAAACTCTTGAACTTACAATCAACTGTTTCGAACCTTTTTCGTCTTGTAACCATTCAATCTTCGTACCATAGAGTCTTTGAGTAGCCTTACTGCGAACGACCATAATATATTCCGTAATCGATGCTTCAATCTTGTATCTGTTATTTGTCGGTAAGTATTCTCTATCTCCACAAACTCACCGATCGCCACTGCGGCAAATGATTTCGTTGCCAATTGGAAGCGGAAATGGAGTTCCCTTCTTCTGACCTTTCTTCGGACCAGCTCCACTCAACGTCGCTTCGCCACCCTTTTTCATTTTGCTCGCCAACTAAATCAAACAAATGAACTATGTGTTCAGTTGCATTGACTTACGGCAACTTCTATTGGTTGATCTTTGCGATTCGCTTCCTCTTCTGCAATTCACACCAATCAACGTGAGAATCTAATGATGAAACTCACTGCGCAAACGTTTCAACAGATCGCCATTGTCGAGTTCCATTTTGCTGATGGAGTCGAGAAAGAAGAAGAAAACAGCCGACTCGTAGACCGCGTAGCGGTTGAATTGCCGAGTCGAAAGAAGTTCTTTAAAAGTGAAATTTTGCATCGACTCAAACGACTTTGTCTACTACTTTGAACCAGAATCAAGTACAAATAACAGAAACCGAAGTACAAGATTGACGATTTAAAGTTCTTTTCAATTGTTGATTAAATTCGAATACTCGATACGAACCTTTTAAAGACAACAATTCAAACTTTATTTTAAATAAATAAAACTAACGAGATCATTGAATAAGAAGTTGAACTGATTTTGAGGTTATTTGCCGGGACCAACTGGATTGTTCAGTTGAGCTTCGATTAACAATTGACGCAGACCACGAGTCATTGAGTTGGCACGTTTGCTAAGGAAAAGACAATAAAACATTGTAGTATGGCTAATGACTTACTCTCGATACGAAATCGGAAGACCGTTGGTTGAAATGAACATGAGAACGATGATAAAAAGCACAAGACGAATATTGAGCATATGCATGGTTGAGAATAAACGTTGACTTTAGTTTTAAGCTGTTTGTTAAACTGAAGACACGATTCGAATAAGTCGTTTCGATCGTTCGCTTTTATACTTCCCAAAGTGCATCAACAGTCGCAATCGAAAAGTGGGTGGCTGACGTTCTTTACTTGTAGAGATCGATTAATCGCTTTGATGTGACGTGCAAAACAAACGAAGAACTTGTAAAAATGCGTGTTTAACGTCAATAGCAGCTCTTCTGTAATCACCACGCTCAATACGTGATATTTTTTGTTGCACACGAACTTGATTAGCTAACTTCTACGTCAATTTATTCGATCAACAATCAACTCAACTCTACAAGTTATTTCCGGAATAATCATTGATGAAACAGAGTATGATCGCTGTTCAGTTTCACTATTTTAAATAACTAACGATCAACGATTGTAAATTCGAACGTTGAAAAGACGAAGACATAGAACAAGATCTCAAGTCCAACAGAACTGCAATTAGAACCAATTGGTTACAAGCCATTAGAATCCTCGTACCAAATTCAAACCAACTGTTCACCACCTCGATCACGTTCGCCCCAGCAAAGTTGTAAGCACTCAACTTGATAACAAGCATTCGACTCAGTGCAAACGGTAACCCATTACAAATATGAAAAGAGAAATAGAATTGCTGTAAGACTTGCATGCAACGTACAATTCTATCGGTAATAATCAGTAATCAATTCACAGAAAGCTTGGATAATTTTATAATTGAAGTCGAAAGTTATCAAGAGCTCAACTCGGACTACTTTCAATAATCTTTTCAACGACTGTGACCTCTTGTTTCCGTTTGAATTTAAAGAAGCTAAGACAGAAATAACCACTTAGCGTTGTTAACTGCATAATAAACTGTTGGTTTAACCTTATCGATCACAAGTCATAAATTCTTTGTATATAGTCTGCTAACGTAAACCTTACATTGCAGCTGCCTTCAGAAATTCGGAAAAATGGTTCCGAAGTTCAACCTTCTGCACGCTATCATTCCTCCAGACCTAATTATCAAGTCTAAACGTTTCAATATCTAAGTCCCATTCGGATTTTCTTGATTCTAATATCGACCAGTGCTCTAATTGTTCTAAACCACTTCAACAAACCGATTCGTTTGATCGTGTAATTTCTTACCCGCTACACTCCAAGCATTCTTCTCGTTTTGCTCTTGGAATCAAATTTGTATGTTCTCAGTATTGGGAACTCGTAAAAATTCCGTCTGGCGCAGTCAGAACTAAGAGGATTTGTCTTGGCCCTGTGAGTGCTCAAGAACCGCCGGCAGGTGATCCGAAGATCTCCTCTGCGACACCAGCGGTCCCTTAACACTCGCAGATATACGGCGGTTTCGGTGCATACCGAGTAGGGATCGACACCACCGAAGTGGCGACGACCAAAGAAAACGACACTCGATCGTCTTACCTGCGCAGCAACAACGAAAACCCCGATGGGATCACCGCCTTTATCCCACAAAATCTCTTCGTCCGACCCTCTACTCATGTTTCGCGCTATTTCCACCGTTAGCCCGGAGGCATTTTTGTCTCTACTGTCATCATCACTGCGCATTCAATCAAGAAATCATTTCGACTCAGCAAATTACACAAGATTAAAATTAAATCAGAACTTTTAATCTATTCGTACAAACCTGTAGGAATTCACATGTAAGAGCTTGTTCCGTACTTTCAGTTCTAACTATTCGATCATCTTAACATTCATCTGTCTAACTCTAATTCGATTCTAAATGAAATATTCGTTCACAAAAAACTCACAACTTGAATCAACACTAAGACAACAAAATTGAAGCAATAAGCGACTCTTCAATCGGTTCGGCTTCAGATGTAATTGAAATCCATAAACGAGAACTCAGAAAGGAAATTGAGTTCAATTTGTCAAGTTCCATTTGTTTGGTTGCAATTCTATTGAACATAAAGCCACTTACCGAAGCCGTTTCAATTCAATAACATTAATTGGCGTCAATATGATGCTATAGAATACGTTCTTGTCCAAGATATTAATCCGAGTTTAGCGAATCCGAACTTGAAAAGATCGCTAAGTCAATTAATCGACCTCACAACCAACGTTGAATTCCAAAATGAATGGAAGAAAACTGACTGACCACTTTTGAACAAATTTCCAAACGAAACAAACTCCAATTTTCAACCGATCCACTCAATCTCATTTCCAGTCATCCAAAAATGAAAATCCGACTCATTTTTCCAACACAAACTTTGCATTCGATGACAGACAGACGAACAAACGGAATAGAGATTGGGGAGTTTGAACGAGGTTCAAGAGTACGTCTTGGCGTACAACTTACTGTTAGCATTCAACTCTTGATGATAACCCGAACGTGTCAATTTATCTTGATTTTCAACCACTCCAAATGCATTGATTGTTAGCAACCGAAGAGTTTAACTCATTAGGTTTATTTATTGTCAATAATAAGTTAGTTTCTTGGGAGACCAAACGAAATAACGTTAACTGAAACAAAGCGACTGGGACGTTAATGCACATACTTGCAGTTAAATTGACCTCAAATGGGCCTTACACTTCGAAAGACAAACAACTCCAATTAGAAATAGAGAATGCAGACCGGCTGCTACGTACTTTACACAAAACTATTGTTTATCGAACATTCTGAAAATAAGCGTTGCATTGGATCAAACAAACCCAAAAGTTACTTCTTTTTTCCGCTGTTAAAGTTGTACGGATTTCCGTCGAATCCGCCACCGCCCATATTGTTCATATCTCCGGGCCCCATTGGCATTTGACCGTAGCCATTCATGGGCATTCCGCCACCGTAGCCGTTCATCGGCATCATCGGACAACAAGGTCCCATTCCCTAGAAAAATCGTCAAAACAGTACTAAGAACAAAGAACATACATTTTGACAGCAGTTTGAACCGAATCCGCCCATTGGATTTCCATTAAAGCCCATTGGTCCGCCGCCCATTGGCATTCCAAAACCGCCTGGACCACCCATGTTACCGCTCATCCCGCCGAAATTACTAGGACCCGGTCCGAAGCCATTTGGCCCGCCGTTCATTGGCCCCATTGGCATTGATCCGGGACCATTCGGTCCACAACCGGGTCCATTTCCACCTTGAGGGCATCCGAATTGAGCTCGACTCAAATGCAATGAGGCGCTAAGAAGCAAGAGAAGAAATTCAACGGTAATCGTAATCTGCCTCATTGTGGCAACTGAAGAGCTAAATCAACGCAAATTAATGATTTGATCTATAAGGTAGGAGACATGAAATTATTCACGTATCTATCGGAATAATTCAAGGACAGACAAAAGGTAAAATGACCACTTCATCAAACCCCAACATCTAAAGTTGAGTTTGTTTATGCGGACGCTGGAACGGAAGATGCGCAAATAGTAGAATGAAATGACGAGAGAAATTCCACGACATTTGACGGTGTGATTAAAATTGGACCGAGAGAGAAATTTGCGGGTTTACATGATCTCGATCGAGGAAATTTAATGCTGAGACTTCTGATTCTTTGTGTTTTGGATCGCAGTTGACGCGCAACGATTCTCCTTCCGATTCTCGTCCGACCGCCTTCTGTTGGTGGTCACTGCGGAAGCGAACTCGCGCGATCGCAATGAACTTCTGTCTGTCTCCTTCCGCCTTGTTCCATGGACAGACGATCGAATGGGCTACGAGGTGGAGTTATCGGCTTTCTTTGCTTCTTCAGTCGAAAAACCTTCCCGTGAACGGTTGCACGTACTGATTGTAACCACAAGGTAATGAAGAGCAAGAAGATTGTACGTAGATTGTTTGCTTAACGAATCTATTTTGGTTTCAATCAACACCAGAGTTTTGAATCATTGTGACAATGAAGTTAGCTATTCAAGTACTTCAATGAACATGTTTCTTTTCTAAAGTTCAATACACAAGTCGAACGAGTGCACAAAATTGCAGTTGATAACAAAGATCGCAAACTCATGAGAAATCAGTTGACATGTTGATCTGCAACCTTGTTAGTGGGATTTTAGTTCCTGTTCTGCGGACAAACGAACGCAAAAGGTCGCACTCAGTTGATTGATAGTCGGAGATTTTGATGCTAAAAAGAAAACGTTGATTGTGACATTCGTTTGATTGGAAGCAAATAAAAACGATAATAGAAAGATGATGAGAATTAGAACGGGAATTCAGTTTCTCACAAGCTTTTGAGTTTTTCGCTTATTTCTGAGCTCTCGCATGATTTTAAAGTCCAATTATTTTTGCAAATCGACTGTTTGTTTTGGAAGAAACGGAAGTTTACTACGAGAACGTTGTCTTTTGCGTAACGAGATTGAGAACCGTTGGAGTTTGTTTGTCCAAAGGATAGAAAATTAATCAGGTTCACAAAATTTTGGTTTGATTTTGAGATTTTTTGTGCCAAAAAACCGGAATCGTGTTTGCAAGTTGGATTCCCGATGCAAAACACTGAAATTTCTACTCTTGATCTGGAAGACAAAAATAACATTTCGAATCGAAATTGGGTATAAAAACGTTGAATTCGTAAACCAGAACTCGTTTTGTGTCTTTAAAATCTCGTATTTCTTCATAATTTTCGTCGATTCGGTCATTTGAACCGAGGTTCACTACTCAATGAGTTTTTTGCTCGTCGACAGAAACGCTGAAACATCGAAGTGTAAAGTTCTCTGCTTTTGCGTGCCTGAAGATTACAATTAGGATGACAACCGGAGTAGTGGTTTTTGATTGCAACCGAACGTTTCGCCTTACGCCCGCAAAACTTCGTCACGCTCCGCCATCATCCGATTCCATTTGCTCTCGTTCTTCAAAAGTCCGGGAGAGTAAATTCGTTCAATCGGATGTTCAATGAATGGTAGTCGAGAAGATTGCTTGATTCACAACGATGAGTCATGAAAAAGGTCTGCAGATAATGAGTGTTGTTGTCATTAACGAAATAAGCACGAAACTGAAACTTTGCTCAGTTACAGTACTTTCTTGCTTGCTCCATAGAGTTTCTTCAGTTCACCACCTACGTAGTTATGAATATGAAATAACAATTGCAATGTATTGCGCAAATGTTTTTTGGTCTAAGTGCCAAGTGAGAAGATTGATTATTCTATTGTCCTCGTCTACTCGCCCAATACTTACGACACAATGGATGCTTTCAAGTGGAAGTCCGTTCGTCGGCGTTCCGGTCAGATTGTTGTTGTATTCAGTTCCGCTATAAACCCAAATAGTCTGCCTATGGCTTTAACTATTCTAACTGAGTTAAGATACGTTGATCTGCTATCGATTATGAAACGTGGGCGTTGATCGTCGACTAATAAACAAAATGTGCGTGTGTCGTTTTTGTAAATGTTCGTTTCATAGGTTGCAATTTACACCGTAATTGAGAACCGGGTTGCCCAATCCAATTCGCCGAACACTTTTCATCGTTGACTTCGAACCGCCCATCAAGGTCGATTCCGATATTTGTTCGTAATTCTATCCGCTAAGACAATTTTTATAAATGTGAAAAAACTGATGGAGTATTGGAACGAAAAGAAGTAGTTCATTAAACATCGTTGCTGGAAGTTCATTTGCTGTTCGAATGATGTCATTTGAGTGTAAGAGTGAAATGATCAGTACAAGGATTACAATCGAACTTGAGTGTTCAACAAATAAAAGTGAATCGAAATGGGCAAACAACTTATTCGATTGTGCTGGCGACTTCGTACAAAGCGATCTCTTTTGTGCTAACGATAAGCGTTTGAGTTTTGTGTCGTCGAAATTCCCAAGATTTGTTGGATCGACGGCTTTATGGTTCCTGGAGTGTGAAGCAAACAATTTGACTGTAGACCTGCAAAGGGTTTTATCTTAAAATGCACGTATTTTGTGGTCTTTTCTAAATGTTTTGTTTATGACTACTCGTCGCAAGTCGCATTTGTTGATTTTCGTTCTCTTCCATCAACCCATTGGTTGTGAACAACGAACTACGCAATTAAGGTCTCGAGCAACGTGATTTCTCAAATCTTACGTCACAACTCATTACACTCACTGCTCGTGATAACGTTGCGCGTGACGGCGGTATGTCCAAACTTCTTTTCAGTATATTAATGTTTATCATTCGAGTTTCTGAAGCGCGTGGATTCGTCGCGTTACTCGACAGTAATATTCCGACTTGTTTAGAAAAATGGAGACGACGGTAGAAGCTGAAAATGTATCAACGGAAGGGTCGGCAAATCAATCGGCATCATGTTGGACACGTTGGCGATCGTGGACGTGGCTTCTACCGGCTTATATCGTTTTCTTTTCTTTTATTAAAGAAGTCAAAGTCGGAGAACCATTTTTATTCAAGTAAGTTTCACAACTTAACTCTATAAGCATATTCGAATTGAAGATATCAAACCGAGGTATTGAATTTGACATCAAGTCAAATACGCTCAGTAAGTTTTTTTGAGTAATTCTAAGACTGATAGTGAAATTGCAGGAAGTGTATCCAAACTTTCCGTACAGCTATGCAATTGCTCTGATACCAATCTTTCTGCTTACTGATCTACTTTTGTACAAACCGACAATGTTACTCGAAGTTTTGGGCCAAATTGGCTTTCGTGCTTCTCTAGTTTTTGGTGGATCTGTTGACAGTCAAATTTACGGTACGATCTCTTATGGTATTGCAAGCGCTTCAGAAGTCGCATTCTTTTCGTACATTTACGCAAAACTGGAAAAAGATCAATATCGACGGTGGGGTTGATTGGAGCTGAATTTGACGCAGTTCACTTTAGACTAACAAGCTGGACGCGTGCGGGTACTATGAGTGGAAGAACTTTGGGTTATATGGCATCTCAATTGATTATTCTTGCTCACTGGGGTGACTATCTAACCTTGAACATCATTGCTTTCATTCTCCCATGCATTGTTCTTGTGTTTTGCATTTTCATGCCTCGTGTTCATTGGAAACGGATGGTCGACAGGATGGTTGAAGCCAAAGGTAATTTCGGATCAATCAAAACTTCTCGAATACAATTTTAGCTCAATCGAATCATTTGAAACCGAATAGTGTCGAAAAGAAGATGCCGCAAACTTATGGACAATACGTAATGAAACGAATTCGAACACTGCGATCAGATTTCGCTAAAATCTATCGCTCAACATATATCCGAAGATGGTCCTTTTACTGGGCATTGGGTACCGCGATGTCGTTGCAATTTGCGTTGTTATCGCAAACGCTGTGGGGAGAAGTTCAGACAAAGGATATGAAAGAAAGTCCGTTGAATGGTTTAGCAGAAGGTATGTTCGACTAAAATCAATGAAACAAACTCATATATTCTTGGTCTTTTATTCTTAGCCGTCGGCCTTAGTCGATTTAAAATCACATTAGAGTAACCGTTTGTCTCATCATTGCATTTATTTTAGCCGGATATACGTTTTTTGCGGCACTACTAATTTTGGCCTTGAATTCGTTTGCTCTTGATTGGGATAAAGTAAGAAAAATTAAGATGTTTTGATGGAAATTGTTTTCAGTACGGAGAAACCGCTTTGGTGATCATTTCGATTATTGATGCGATAATCCTCGTCATTTACTCTCAAGCACAATCTATCTACGTGATGTATGTGTGGTAGGTTATAGAGGTATAGTAATCGTATGGTTCTTTGATTGCAGCTATATTGCTTATCGGTCTCTTTATCAAGTGATGATCACTATTGCTCAATGGAACATTGCTAACAAAATGGTTTGTGAATCCTATGGTTTGGTTTTTGGTTCAAACTCTTTCATCGCACTTATCATGCAATGTCTTCTTACCGTTGTTGTAACCGACTCTCGAGGTCTTGGAATGGGAATTCGCGAACAAGTAAGATCTCTATAGATATTGTAAGCTAAAGTCTACTTTTAGTATTTGGTTTATGCGGGCTGCCATTTGGTTATTGCATTCATTTTCTTCTGTTCAATTCTCTACACTCTTTTCCACTACTTTACTCGACGACCAAAAATTTCGGACACGAGCAAAGATCATGCTCATATTTACACGACAAACACTCCAACTTTGGTTACTGATGACGATGTTGAACTTAGAAAAGACGCAATTCGTGATGGTGTGGACATGATCGAAGATACGGACCCCGTTTCATCGACGGCAACATCCGATACGGAAGGCAGTGCAAAATCGGATACCGAAAGTGCAAACGCCGTTGAGGTTTGAATTCTTAGACTCTCGAATTAGGTTTCGTTATTTCGACTTTAACACTCAACTTCGTGCTCTTCGATTGTTTACGTAGATGTCAAATGCATTTCTATGCGTCTGATAACAAGCAACTTGTGTTCTTTCGTTCACTTCTATTTCAACGAGTACTTGCTGCTCAATCTTTTGTACATATTCATCATTGTTTTCAAACGCCGGTTCATTAACCGAAGCATATAAACGCTACACTCTTTAGAACAAGTTTATTATCATGGACATAAATTAGAAACAAAACAGTCGGACACAAACTAGTGACTGTTAGGATGTAAACTAGATTATTGAACAGAAAGAGGACTTAAATGTGGTGCTTGAAAGCACGTTCTTCTTCGACTGATTCCAGTCATTGTGGTGCAGCTAATCCGATGACGCCGCAAGCAGAACGAGCTCCGGCATTACCGGTTTTCAACGATTCTTCTTTCGAACCACGAGTTCCTTTTCCCAAATCGTCTTCTTCGGCGTGAACAACCAAAGAACGACCGACGATGTTTGTTTCGCCACTGAAATTGCGATCAAACTATAAATTTCGAGATAAAAAACACTTACGTCAACGAGATAAGATTGTCCGTGAACTTGAATTTGCACGAACCATCTTGTTCAACCTTCACATTTCCTAAACGATCGGTTATTGTCGTTTGTTCCTTTACGAACCCAAATCCCCAACATGACGATCCGAATCCTAAATAACATCAATTGAAGACACAAAATCTATTTTACCTCCGGTGCGCCGTGAGTTTTCTTGTACGGATTGAAATGCGGTCCAGCGGAAGTACATCCATTGGTACGATCGCCGTATTGATGAACGTGAAATCCGTGAAGACCGGGCGACATTCCGGTGAACTCGCCTTCGACTTGAACGGGACCATTTTTCTTTTCCTTAAGCTCCGAGTATCAAAATGAAGTTGTTGGGGGAACCTACTTGAGTGAACCAAACGGTTCCGTTCACGTCGTTTCCTTGCAACACGGCAACGGCACGGTTAGACATCGTAGCAGCTTCGACCTAAACTTGGAAGGTTTGATCTTGAAGAGCGAAAACAATTTTTCTGTCAGCCAAAAAGCCGTTGAATTGCGAGCGAAAAACGACGACGAGCAAGAGAAAAAAGTGCGGACCACCGAGTTGTTTTGGTTTCTTTTATGTGCGTGTGCTTTTGCCATGGAGAACGCGCACGAACGATAAGCAATCGAAATGCACAGGTCGTTGTCGACTGACAATCGAAAGCACAGGGTCGATTTTCGTGGTACACAGCGGAGTTTGTGCTGATCTTGATGATTGAAAGTTGGGGTATTACGAGAAAAGTTCTCGGAAACATACCTTGAAATATGAGTGAACCAACTCGGAAAAGGCACCGAGCATCGAGAGCATCAATTAACGACTGAAAGTAGACCAAACGAATTGATCTCCGGGCAGAAAAAAAGCGACCAAAGTGATGAGAAACAACAACAACTGATGGCGAAAACAAGTCGAAACTGCTGCCACAAGAATCAATAAAACGATAATTCTGATGCGTCTTCTTCGCACAACAAGAAGTTCAACTGAATCCTCAATAACGTTTGTGCTTCAATCAAATGCTACAAGGTTGTGCAATCACTGTGCCAGAAAGTAATTGTATCTTGACGTACAAAAGATGTGTGCCAATGATGCTAATTTGTTCAAAAACAACAGAAACATTCAAATTTCGTTGTTTTTCTGAGATTGCGCCATCTAATTTGCATATCCTTTTGGATATAAAAACGAAGTTTTGGAACGAAATCTGCTCAGTTGTGTTTTGGTTGGATTCGTCAAGGAATTACTCTCTTGCTCTTTTTCTGTTTCAACGATGCGTTTTGGTCTTTTGATCGTTCTTGGTGTTCTTGTTTGTGTCGTTATGCCGGAGTTGGTAAGTTTCTTCTGTCCTACTGTCTCTCAATCGTCTGTTTACAGGGCTCTGCAAAGCGTCATCGCAGCTTGTCCGAGCGTGCTTCCGATCATGCTGAGCGCGTTGTAAGTTCTTGTGTTCCTTCGTGTTTGATGTCTTTTCATTTTAGCACAAGAACGTGAAGCATGGACATGGACATTTGCCAATGATGAAACGCGACCTTCATCGTCCAAAAAATCAACTCGATCGTCATCGCACTCAAAATTTGATCGGTGACGAGGATCAAGCTTCTGGGGATGAGGAATACGCTCCACGTCATGATGGCAAGAAGGCGTTCTACGAACAAACACACTTAAATCGTCAAGATGCGGTTACTGCTGGCCATGCAGTTCATCAAACGACTGCCGATTCGCATGGCTCGGGAAGCGAAGCAACAAAAAAGCCCAACTTTTTTGAGAAAACCGCAAAACATGCTATGAGCGGCATAAACAACATTTTGGGCAATGAAGATGAGCATCACAAAGAAAGCACTGCCGGCCATGCATCTTCCAATAAGAAACAAATGGTGGTCGATGCAAGTGGTCCATCTCGTCCGATTGTTCGCCGTGCTCGTCGCAATCATCGTCGTTATTCGGCTAAAGGTCGTGCCTAATTGGTTTGATTTCTCGCTGTTTTTTCTGTTCTTTTTGCTGTAGTCGTGTCATCTGTAGAATAAACTTTCTTTCGTACCCATTTGTCTTTGAAATGTTCGGCAATACAACAAGATCTTGGCAGATCAAGCATCAGAAGTGGGAGTAAGAACATACTGTTTGCTCTGTTGTGCATTCTTTGAACGTTTCTCAATCCAAATTCCGCAGTTTTTTTTGAGTGTTCGCCTCGACCTTTGCTCCTTCTTGTTCAATCTTCTTATTCGAATTTAATCTGTTCACTTCTTGGTAGTTGGATTTCAGTTGACAAATTCTGTCGATTGTCCTACCGCTAAAATGCCTTTTATAGTTCACCTTTTTGTTGTGCACCGTCTTCTCATCTTCGCCCTCACCTACCACTACGTCCTTTTTGCAGACAATAGAGAGTTCGCGATCTCCTCCTTTTGCTTGTTTTTTCGTTAGAAACTTTTGGCACTTTTCGTGTAGTCGTGTGAGTTGTTGTGATGAAAGAAAATTCTGAGAATAACCGCAAAAGTTTATATCCTATTTGTACAACTGAAAACTCTACTCTTTTGTCTTTGAATTGGCTGGTGCAAACTCCTCTGGTGACTGAACGAATTTACCGATCTCACTCAAAGAATGTGACTGTGATCCTCGTTTCGCTGGTTTCGGCATATTCGGTCCCGGCTTCCATCCAATAAAACTAAGGACTTGGAAAGTGCACGGTAAATGGCCATCCGATTTTCCGTACATTTCTTGATAGATCGCTTGTGCAGCAATCAACGTGTCACGACGCAATGGCGATCGACGATACGAAGCGTTGGACTCGGCCATTGACTGAAGATCGTAGAGAAGAGCGAAAAGATTCGGATAACCGATCTACAAAATGTTCTTGTTACTTGAAACTGAATATGTAATACCTCTATTTCTTCCAAATCCAAAGTTACCATATCGAAACCACCGCGATTCATCAAACTGCCGATGTCTTGTGGTTTAACAAAAGGTGAGACGTGAGCAGCCAAACCACCTAATCGTTCCATTTCTGCCAATTGCAACGACACTCGAACTTCGTGAATCGTTTCTCCGGCCAACAACGAGCCGATCATTGCGCCGTCCGGTCGTAGAATCTCAAAACATCTTCGAAACCAACCGGGCAGATCGTTGATCCAATGAGCAGCAAGAGATGAGAGTACGAGATCGACAGAGTTTTTGTGAAATGGAACATTTTCTTCATCAGCAACTATTCTCAGAGTTGGGAACTGAAAATGACTGCTAACGACAAATTTTTTTCATTTAAAAACCTCATCGTTTGGAGCTCCACGACTTTGCTTGACCATCTGATCGCTAATGTCGCATTGAATGAGAACTCCGACGTTCTCTTTAACCAAATGCGGAGCTATGAATCCGGCTCCACAACCCAAATCAACGCAGACGTCGTTGAATTTGGTCAAATCGAAAACTCGATCGGCAATTCGATATCCGCACTCTTCGCGCAAAGTTTGTGCCGCTTGGAAATCCGACGATTTCGCTGCCCAATTTCGTTGTCGACGTTTCATTTCCCGATCAAAGACCTAAAAGACAGCTGAAAAATGTTCGATCATCAAACCTTTATGTTTCCGGGAATCGTTGAGGTTGAAGCATTTGCATAGTTGCGAAGGGAAGTTGCGATTCGAGTCAAACGACTTTTCATGTTCCCGCTTAACATTCTGTAAACTTCGAGAATACAACAGAAACCAAAAAAACTTGAAATAAGTTCAACTGTCAAGAGAAACAGCATTTGTGTTCGAAGATATTTGCGAACTGAGAATTTATTGAGCAAAAGAATTGCACTTTATAACTAATAACTTAATATCGTAAAAATAGACCAAGTGAAATGATAACACGTAACAATGAAAAAATAAATAAGCTACTCAGATTTCTGATCTTTCTCTTCCTTCCTCACTGATGTGTACAGAAGCCACGAAACAATTCCGAAGTGTTCCGCGAATAGCAAGACAGAAGTGAGTGGACGCGGTGGATAGACGTTGTAAACCAATTCGATTCCAAACAACATCAATGCTCTAAATGTATAATTCAACAGGGAACTGGATTTAAAGTACTCACATGAAAAGCCAACCAATGATACGAATCTCAAAGTTTTTGAATTGCGGTCTAAATGTCAGTCATAACATTCGACTTCCTTTTGAACTTACACTTTAAAGTCGAACGCAATAGAGGCGTAAAGAAGATAGAAAAGTGAGTGATAGTACCAGGTGTAAAATTGAAAATGAATTGAACGAGCAAACACAATGCCGGCTAAATTGGCAGTGAAAAGAGCGAAGAGCACATCTGAAAGATTAACTGGTTTTCTGGATCCTATTAACTGAACAAACCGTGAACATCCAAATCGATATGCCGATTGTGTTTCACTGCGTCGTATGTTAACTGAATCAAATTTCCGTGTCGTCGAAACCAAGTTGTGAACATGAAAATGCAAAGCAAAGTAACATGAGCAAGAAGTAGAATCAAATGGAAGTTTGTGGACAGGAACAAGGACTCGTTTACAAATTGCCAATTCACAGACCATCGAAATTGGAATACCCGCCCCAACTCAAACGCCCGACCAATGTATGCCAATGGATCGTAAACCAGAAACTCGAATCCAACTGCCAATTGAACCAACGCACAAATTGCAAGATGAGCGATCGTACGAAGAGGTCCATTGGAAAGTAAGAGAACGAAAAACAGTGCTGGTGCAAACAAGATGATGTTCATCTTCACAGAAACTGCCAAACTAAATTCCGTAGGAATTAAAAGGTATCGTAATATAGAAAGTTACCTATAGAATAAACATGCAATTGCAAACTGTTTAGATACCAAAAAGTTTGTAGAGATGAAAAATAGAAGCATGGCAATCGGATCGTTGAACAATCTCAACATGTAGATTGAGTGAATGCGAAATGACAAGAGAGTCATTACGATTAGAACTCCGCTACCAATCTGAATAGGACTATAATCGTACAAATCAACTGAAACCAACTTTTCTCGAACGAGCGAAAAGAGCAAAAACCAACAACTGTGTTGAGACGTAAACACCAACGAAAATCCATTGAGCTTTTCGAACGTCTCGACCCTCATCAGTTATTTGATGTAACAAACTGTAAATGTGGAGATGTCCCGCTGGGTATCTACATCAACTTGATTACTCATATTGCTAATCAAAACATACACCAAAGGTCCCGTATCTCCGCGTATTTTAAAGTAATTTCTTTCGCCGTTCTTGTAAATCTCAACCTGCTCCATATACGCAGTCCAGTCGATATTCGTATCTAAAACCAGAATGAAATTCATGAAAAATGGCAACTCACATTTTACGTTCTTCATCATGTACCAAATAATACCAATCTCTACTGCAATAGCGATAGAAACCGAGAAAACATATCCAACCCAATCGTGAGTTACAAGTGTTCCAACCATCGCTCGGCCGTAGAGTTTCAGCTTTTCAGTCGATGTCAACGTCTTGTTTTTTGACACAAACTGACTTGTAGACCCCAAAAGCGATGATGTTGGATCTCCTTTCACATTTCGATCGATCTGCCGAGTTTTCAACGGGGGCATCTGAAAATTTGCATACAATCAATTTGAATCGGTGAAACGGGAACAAAATCATTTGTGTTTGATTCAAATGGACGCTACAGTCGAACACGAAATTACGGAGTGTGAACAAATGAACGAGAAAGCCGAACAACAGGAACGTCAGTTACCGTTGGTTGTTAACGGGATCCCGCATTTTGATCCCGGATACAAATTCAACGACAAATTTGAGGTGAGAGACGAGACCACAAAGTTAATGAACCGATTTCAGATTGTTGAACGTATCGGATGGGACGATGGAATCGGAGCCACGTACTTCGTTCAATCGATAACCGATTTGCGTGCTTTAGAGCTTGTGATGCGTATTGACAATTTTCGTGACAAGGCGACTACTTTGCCGTTGGAAATCAACTTAATCAAAGAGGTTTGTTGCCGCAGAGTTTAACTTCTCATTTGAATCTTCAGGCAGAAGAAGAGAACAAGCATCAATTGTTCGCTCAACTCTACGGCAGCGGAACGTTTTTGCATTTCGGATGGTACTGCACGTATTTTCGCGGTGGCCCATCGCTGACTCAGATCGTCGAATTCATGCGCAGCAGTCGTTCGACTGGAGCCAAGTTCACGGCTTCAACGGTCGGACGTTTTGCAGAGAATTTGTATCAAGTAAGTGCAAAGAATAGACGACAAAAGTGAACGCATTTTGGATTCTCGAATTTGTTCACCAAAAAGGAAATGTTCTATGTGGACTGAACAAGGACATGTTCCACTTCGATGGTGCCAGTCGTACGCTTTTCCTTAGCGATTTGAGTACAATTCTCCGCGAACCGACTGAACAACACGGGATGAACGTAAAATGGAAAGGATCATTGCAATACATGCCGGTCAATTGGAACAACAACAAGATTCCACAGCGCAATTTGGAAGTGGAAGCGATTGGATACATGGTTTTGGAGTTTGCACTCGGAAGTTTGCCGTGGGATTCGTTGCCATCTGACGACTGTGTTGCGGAAATGTCCGCAATTTATAACGCAAAAGAAACACCCGATGTTCTCACGGAGCTACCGGAAGAGTGAGTTTGTTCAACCTCAGGAACAAACTCAATCCGAATGTTTTAGATATCAAAAGTTCTTTCAAATGATCAAGGAGATCTCCGGTGCTGATGAGCGGTACGAGAGTTTGTCGAGTGTTTTGGAACAATGCAAAATCATTTACGAGCAGTTGGGCGGTTGCAAAGACTTGGACGAAGATCTGGATTTCGAACGTCAACCGCGCGACGACGAGCTTCCTCGTTTTGTTTTGGAGCGCGACGATTTGGAGTCGTTGAAAACCGCGGAAGAATTGGATACTCAAACCAATTGAACAGATTTCTGCTTGTGAAGTGTTTTTAAGAAATAAATAACGTCTGTGAAATCAAGCGAATGAAATACGAAGTAAAATTGAACTTACTTTTCTTCGGTGTTATCCTCGATTACAATCATAGGTTTGGAATAATATTGTCAAAAGTTGCGAAAATAAAACTATTAGTTAACATCGTTATGCCAAAGACTGCTGGTCGAGAACCTTCGTTGTGAAGAACGGCTGTTGGAAGACAATTCTTATATTGAATACATTCGCTTATAGTTAGTGCTTATGTTCTGATGTTCAAAAAACATCTTCGACAAATCGAATAACAGAAACGGTCTTGTCCACCACTTTGTTTATGACCGAAGATGAGCGTTTGAAACTAATTGGGTTATGAGACGACTGACAGTTCGAACAAAAGTCAATGAACTTTGTTTTCTTCAAATTTGGGTTCCGAACGAACGTGCAGTTTCAAAGAAAACCTGGAAAGTCAGGAATCAAACTTCTCGTTTTGGATCTGACTGTGTAATGCATTTTAAATTGTTTTACTTTGGGAGTGTAGAGACAATTCGAGTGTCTCTGTCAATCTCAACGTCCACGTTTGTTTTGGTCGAAAAACAAGTTCAACGAAACAAACACTCGTGAATAACCGTTTGAGTTCTTGTTGTTATCCGGAAATCTCTACAACTTTCAATCTCTAATACCCGGTTCGGAGTTCAAATACGGAGAAAGATAAACGACCAACGAGTTGATGGATGTCCAGAACCATCAGTCGAGTTGTTTTTCTTTTGATATTCACGCCCTTTCTCATTTTCTTCAAACCGCATTCGTGAACAGTCGGAGTTGCGGTAACAAATTCGCAACATTTGACGCCCACATCTCCAATTCCCCAATTGCACGAGCGTTTAACCGGCAATTTGCCCTTGACGGATGGACCGACGAAGATAAGAATTCGGCTATTTGATTCCAAAATACGCAAAACACGCCGTCTTTTTTGACTGTCTTTCGAAGTTACTGGTTTCCAATTAGGTTACGATATTCGGCTTCTAAGTTTCGTTTAATAAGCAGTTCACTCGATGATAATAGTCGGTAGTTCGAAGTGTTTCTTCGCGAAGTTGTTATCGAGCGCTTAACTTCGCTTCTTGACCTATTGCTCCGGATGAGTAATCACTTTCCTTTGGATTATTCGTTACGTCAAGTTGTGAGTTTTTGTTCGAGTGTCTGCCGCGCAGTTTGTGATGAAATTTGAAACGACAGATCTTCTTTCATCTTCAACAGTCATCACTTTTCAGATCCAGTTCATCTCCTCACTCACAAATCAAAAAATATGCGCGAATTGGCTTCACGTTCTGATCGACCTGTTATCTTCTTTTGACTGTTAATCGTCCATTCGAACACTATGGAGAGCTGTCAAATGGTCGCTACACACTCATTTCTGATTAGCTTATGTGAGTCTTTAGTTGTGTTGGTTCGAGAACGATTGTTTAGTTTTGATCTCATTCGTTGATGGGGATTTTCTGCGTCATTGTGCCGATCAATCAGTTTGCCAAAATGGCGGTCGATGTTTCCTTTCTGCTGGTAGTTCAAAGACCGCAAATGTTTCAAATTAACGGTTCATTCATTGTAGCAAGACAGTCAACTGATCGATGTTTAAATTCGAACTCCGAATTCTCGGAAACCGATCAAATGTGTGTAACAGGCTATGCAAATTGGTTGATTACATACGACGAAGCTCAGCAAAACTGTGCGGATAATCTCGATGGCCAGTTGATTCGATTGCAAAGCGAAGAGAAAAGAATTTGGGTGCGACAGAAGTATTCCGAGGAGCTGAGAGCAGGAGTATGGATTGAAGACTCCAACGACAACTTCATTGTGAACGATTTTGCTGCTATCAACAACTCTTTAGAAGGTAAAAGTGGCAAGATAACTTGTTTCACTTGCTTTTAGAATCGAAATGTTTATTGGCACAAGAAATCGACGGTACCGTGCAAATCGTCTATCAGCCGTGTGACCATCGACATTTGGCGGTTTGCGAAAGAGAAGCAGATCGTTTCAATGGAAGTGACTACTGGTATGTTCAGTGCGAATGTCCACGTGGTTATGCGGGTCGATATTGTGAATTCGCAAAGTCAGAAGACAAAGCCTTCGATCGAATCAAATGTGCAGACGAGAATTTGAACGTTCTCTGTGAAGAAAACAGTGGAACTTTGGTTGTGGATTACGCTCTTTATGGTCATGCAGAAGTATGTTTGTTACCTTAACAGTAAGTACATTCGTCGCTTAGGATTTGCGTAAGAGCACTTGTGAAGAGAAAAAAGAAACGCACCTTGATTGTATCGATTCAAGCAGTTTGATGACTTTGGTAAACCGATGTCAAGGACGGAAATCATGTAAAATCGACCGTATCGGAGATCTTTTTCCCAACACAAATTGTACCGGAAGTATGAGCCTTCAGCATCGAATGCGTTGTACGAGAAAGCCGGAAACGATTTGTCCACAATCCACGACGTTTATCAACGAACGTTGTTACGAGCTATCGAAAACTCAACACAAACTGAACTACGCAGAAGCCAAACGTCATTGTGCTGCAAAAGGTGGAGAACTGGCGCACTTCGACAAGAACACGAATTTGTTTGAGTTTCTCGAAGCCAAACCTCATCGAGACTACGAAGTTTGGGTTTACAACGATACGGACATTTTTGTGCCATTGAAACGAAAAGCCGAGTGTTTGGCGATTGCTTGGTGGAATCGAAATGTCGTTCAAATTCCTTGTTTTGCGTCGTTGGGTTACATTTGCGAGTTCTTGCCAACGGGACGAACACCCGAAAGAATACGCGGAACACCACGGTAAACATTCTAAAAAGATTTATTTGCTTACTGAATCTAATGACTCATTTTCGTGAGAGTTAATCTCTTTCTTTTTTGTTTGTTTTGACAACATTGAAGGGCAATTAAATTCGAAGCCGAAAACGTTCTTCAATTCACCGTTCAATTTGTTTAATGGACCCTCGAGTGCCAATTCCCATCGACGTCGAGAACAATTGGCTGCGGTTTTCATCCAAAAATAGGTACTTCCATTCGTCCAGCACCGTCGACTGTTCGTCTTATGATCAACATTGAACTAATCGCTTTTATTCTCGACCTTCAATTTCGTGTTTGAATTTCGAATTTGCCGATTGCAAACCTTCGCGCGCTGAATCATCGCTTCCTCTCGCGATGTTGTTTTTTTTGTTAAGAGACAGCTTTCTTCTTCAAAAACGATCTGTCACTTCGACGTGTTCATTCACTTCCGAAGTGCAAAAGCGTCCTTCGATGTTTTCGAACACGCGATGCGTAGAACCTGTCCAAAATAATTCACGTGTCTATTTTCGGAGACGTCATCTTTAAAAACCCTCAGATGCTCTAGTGTGCATAAGTTTGTAGTGTGGCAATTGCACATTTGATTCTTTTCACTGCGAGAATACCGTGAATGGTTGTCAATAGTGAAGGCTGTCCATTTGCAGAAACTCGAAGTCTTTTGATGCGCAAACTTAAGCGCGGGTAATTAATTGCTCATACAGCAAGTGAGCAGTCAGAACGCTATGAAAATGAGTCATTGGAGTTTATTGCTTGTTAATCTATTCTTTCTATCCTCATGTTTAGTGTATGGTTGAATTGAAGTTCCCTTCTAATGCACTTAGTTTAGAGCTCAAAAGACGAACTCGGTGACTAAAAAGCCGAAATGCCCGGAACAACAGTGGAATAAACTGACGATTCCCGAAACAAACGCTTGTGAGATCGCAACCGTTGAATGTCCGAACAATTTGGACGGAACTTTAACTTGGCTTTGTGATTGTAAATCTGCGACGTGGACGTCCAAACCTGACATGTCTGATTGTTTGAATCCATCAATACGATCGTTGAAAGAGTTGATCTCAATTGGAGAAGAACCGTTGAATGTGATGCGAAGATTTCAAGACAAACTAGGTGAACTTTTTGACTCGGGATCGTTGACAGGCGGCGATGTGATTGCGTTTGTCGAGAATCTTGACGAGTCGATGTTTCGAGTTAAAAACGTTCTCAACGATCGTCGCAAATCGGCCGAATGGCGTGGCAACTATGGACGCGAGTTCAGTAAAGTTGTTGGCAACGTTGGCGATCGCTTGTTGGATTCAGAGGCGGAAAACGCGTGGCTACAACTGTCGGATAAACTTCGAATCGACAAAGCCGCCAAGATGATGATGTTGTTGCAAGACATGATGGTTGTTCGCGGTACAGGACTAACAGCTGGCTCAAAAGCTATGGTGCAGTTTAGAAATTACGGTCAACTTTTACCATGAAGATAAAGTAATGGTTTTTGTTTTCAGAAGGTCAAGTTCTGTTGAAGGAGCAAGTACCTCCGGCTGACGATGTTCCTATGATGATCAATCGAGCGATGCGAATTCAAGGAAATCCTATTCAATTGCCGCATCAGAATGTTCCTGCTGATCATATTCAATTCAAAGTTGGCGGTTCAAAGTCAGGAATGCATTTGCCAAGCAGCGACTTTTTGAGTTCATTGGCTCCACAGTTTTCCCAACCGACGATGCTATTCAGCCACAGTCGAGGAGAATCAATTGGACCGAATGTAAGATTTGCTAAGCTAACATCATGCATTAATGATTGTAGGAGAATGAAGGAGTGTCTCCAGTTAAATTGGGTTATTTTACTTTCATGAAGTTGGGCAAATTAATGAGCAATTCAACAACCAAATCTCGGATTAACAGTCAAATCTTCGGAGCTTTTGTTAACGATCCGAATATAAGCGTAAATCTGGCGGTTGGAATGGCGGCTAACTTTACGTTTCAACATTTGATTACCGAAGGAGTTTCGAATGCTAGTTGTGTGTTTTGGGATATATTCGAAAGGTAACTGACGACATTGAAACTGAAGTTTCGTTCTTCTAGAACGTGGTCGAGAGACGGATGCATTCTAATCGAAACCAACAAACAGATGACAAAATGTTCGTGTTCCCATTTGACAAGTTTTGCCGTTTTGATGGATTTTACTGACTCATTAGCTGTTTACAATGGGCAATTTGGCCACTCGAAGAGTGCAGTCGGTATTGCGCTGGATATTATAACTATTGTCGGCTGCATCATCTCTATTGTATGCTTGTTTCTTTGTGTCGTTGTATTTACAATCTTTCGGTAATCGCAATTGATTGCAAGTGCTTTCAAAATAACGTTTTTTCAGGTCGTTAAATACAAATATTCGCGTTGTAATTCATCGAAATTTGTGTTTGAGTTTGTTGGCCGGAGAACTTCTTTTCCTTTTTGGAATCGACAAGACCGACTCAGCAGAATTATGTCGAGTAGTAGCCATCGGATTACATTACTTCTTTCTGTGTTCCTTCTTATGGTTAGTTGATTTTGATACTTTGCATGAAATTTATTATACGATTTTTATAGGTGTTTCTTCGAAGGATATCAACTTTATTTAATGCTCATCAAGGTTTTTGAGTCGAGCAGGAAACACACAGAGTTACTGTATTGTTTGGGTTTTGTTCTGCCTGGGATTTGGGTTGCAATCAGTGTTTTTGTGGAGCCGAGTAACTATGGAACTGACGAATATTGCTGGATCAACGTTCGGTCTCCGACCATTTGGGCGTTTCTTCTGCCAATTGGTTTGGTTATTTTCTTCAACATTACGACATTGGCAATTGCATTCCGAACAGTTTTGTCCGTTCAAAATCGAGATCGAAGTTTGGCGTTGAGAGTCTACGGATGGCTCAAAGGTTCTTTGACGTTATGTTGTCTACTCGGAGTTACTTGGGTATTCGGCTTTTTAACTGCCATCCAAATTGTTCAACCGTTTTTTGCATTTGTTTTTACGATACTCAACAGTTTACAGGTGGCAATCAACTCATTAGATTTACAAATTGAAATGTTTTTAGGGCGCATTCATATTTGGATGGCACGTGATTTGCAACGAAAAAGCTCGACAAGCTGTTCGACGGTGTGTTCACAACGGTGTTTGTGGATCGCAAGTGTCTGAAAATTCGAAACAGTCGAGTTCATCATACAATCAACGATCGAACAACTTCTTCGCATTAAACAAAGATCGACTGTTACAATGGTTGCCGTTGTCCAAGTCTCGATCCTCAAATTCATCACGCAGCAGTCAGAAGAATAGTCATGAATTGGGTAATTTCAACAAAGAGAAGTTTTCTGATCGATTCAAGTTTAGAAATTCGTTTTAAACCAATCGCTCTAATTCACCAACTGGCCACTCCTGAAGAAGAAGAACGTTCACAGTCGCGATGTGAAGAAAAAGGACAGGAAGAAGACGAACAGGTTACGCGAAAACGTCTCTTGGCTGCATCTCCAGAAGTTACGGTCGAACGTTTCTGATCAATTCGGTCGAATATTTGAATCTCAATTTTAGTCCTTAACCTATTTCTGCAATCTCTTTTTAAGTGCATTCAATAGTTGTGCCATTTCAGTGTAAATAAAGTCTACTACGAACGCCCATGTCGTTTTCCTGTTCGACGTTCAACAAATGAAAAGCTCTCTATAGTGGTTTTTACAACCGCCTGCAGCAAAATTGCGCATAATTTTCACGATCATTCTAGGACAGGACATTTACACGTTAATTTCCAGTCTGTTTGATACCATTACATCGGAATTACAAATCATCAGTATCTACTCCTCCGAAGACCATTAAAACCGCAAAAATGAACGAACAATTTCTTTGCATATAAACACATCAATCAAACCACTTTACGGTATCAGAATCAAACGTAAAGGGCAATGGAGTTGACTCCTCAAATCCTATTTCTATTGCTAATCAGCATTGTGAAAGCGAAGAGGTTCGAACAGTTAGGACCGATAGTCGCTCATAAACAGAATGTTCACCGAGATGTTTGTTTAGGTAATCGTTTTGTTCTTGCTCTATAGACGTTTCGTATGTCGCTAACTGTGAGTTTTCAGGATTGTGGGTGAATGGTGTTCATAACCAAGGAATCTGCATTTTGGATGTTCAAGATCGAATGACATGCGAAGAAGTGAGTGTATCGTAAGATATTAGCAGAATAGTTTTTAGGTGAACTACTTGTTTCGACAACAAAGTCATCAGTACCGACCACTACCGTTAGAAAAGGTAAATAGTCATTGCAGATTAGTTATTTGATGGTCTTCAGGTCCCCAAACTTGTGCTGCAACGTGCACTTCGTGAACACGCTTTGAGGAACAACAAAAATACTGTTTTGTGTGCTAACGGTAAGTGGGAGATCGAAATAACAAAATGAACTTGTTTCAGTTGATGAGACTTTTAAAGCACCTGAAGACTATTGTCCACCTGGATTTTATCCTCATCACAATAAATGTTATGGTATTTCCACAAGAAAAGTTCATTTCCAAGTTGCGGAAAAAATTTGCAAAAAGTTGAGAGGTAAACTGGCAAACGAATTCGAGGATGCTGATGTTCTTATCGACTTGGTCAAAAACTACGTAGATGAAGATGTCTTCACGGGTTTTAATCGCGTTATAAACTTAGGCGATTGCACTTAAACGAGCACTAAAATAACATATTTCTGTTTAGATGATGTAAAGCGCACTCGATTGGTGGAGCATGCACATGTAGTTGTCGAGTATCGCACAGGAGAATTGGAATATGTCGTTCCGAACGCTCGTCGTGGTTTCATCTGTCAGACTCCAACGCGTCTACTGGAATTAGCATTACCACAACCATCCATGTTGCCATCATATGAAGACGACGTAAAGGTTCACGATTTGCATCCTCTACATTCCGAAGTCAAATTGGATCGTTATCTTGTTGACTTGATGTCATTCCATTGTTACAGTGCCATTAATAGAAACGGAGAATATAAGGATCATGAAACTGTGGTCACTGATTTGGTCGAAAATCCACCATTTGGATGTGCTTTCAAAAGTAAGATTATTAAGCAATCCGACAATAGATCCTGATTGTTTAGAGAGTTTGGGAAAGGTTTACATCGATATAGACAACATCAACGTCTTGCCGTCGAGTCTGAAGCACGCATGCAAACATTTAGTGCCCTTGTATCGAGTTTATGATCATGTTAAAGCCGAATATTTCTTTTTGTCCGGGGAACTGTCAAAATTCTGGCAAATCATCTACAACAGTGAACGTTTCAAACTTCGACGTATTGGATTTTGTTCATCGCGACGTGGTGATTGTGAGGCCGAAATTCCATTGAGAAACGAGAACTCTACGAACGTTGTTTGCTACTTGTCAAATCATACTCTCGATCTTCGCGATGAATTAAACAAGAATCGTCCACTCCGTTTCATGCAAGTGGCCACTCGACTAAGTACCATTGGCAAAAGTCCTAGCAGTGTAATCGAATTGAAAAACAGTCTTCTTGGACAAGACCAGAAACTGGAAATCCTCGGCAACACGTTGGACAGCCAGCGATACAAAGAGCTCGAACATTACTGCAAACAGAAACTTCGTCCGTTGTACCGTCTAATCAACAAAAAAAACAGTTGTATTTCATTTACACGATCTTAATAGCAACGAACATTTCAGAGGAATTTGTTCTTACGACAGATAGTGAGAGAGTAAAACAAAGTCGTCTAAATCGAGACACTGACTACGAAGAAGAACTGTTGGGATATGTCGCTAACAAAAAAGACTATTGTGGTAAAAGAAAAAGTAAGTATGCACAGTAATGTAACTTCTAGGAGCTTCACTTCCACTCTATCACTACGTGTATCCATCGCCGTTTGATTCGCGTAGGTTTGAATACAGCTATCAAGAACCCACTGATTTAGAAAACGTTTATTCGGTTCGTCATGAGGAGAAACGTTCGCTTGTTCCTTTCGCGAAGAAAGAGATTGTCGGTTATCTTTTCTAACACCATTTCAAATGCATGTTGACATTCGACTAATAAACAAGAGCATTAAATTGTGATAATTCGTGCGAGCAATCTTATCAGATAGCATTGCAATTGGATAAAATTCATACAACAATCCATTGAAATGTTTATTCGGAGTTACTCGGCGGTTGATTCGGATCGGTTTCAAGCGATCGAATGTCTTTCAACGTCTCGTCATCGTTTTCATCTTTAGAAGTTTTCTGAAAGATCGGAGATAACATTTTCAATACATTCGACTCACAGCATCTGGTTTTATCTTTTGAGTTTTCTGCAGTGTGAGTTCCTGCTCTTGAGCCATGACCGTCATCTGCTTCTCGTTTTCCGTTTCAATTGCTTCCTTTGGTTTCACCTTCTAAACCATCTCATTCACTGATTGCCATAAACTTACGTTTTTGTTTGTTTCGCCAACAATCTCCTTCGGTACTTCGATCGGCAGTTGTTTCTTCTCTTCCGAGTTGGCTTCTTCTTTTGCGATATGTGATTGAGCGAGTTGGTGTTCTTGTTTGCTCATTTCAACAACTTTGATGGTCTGCAGATTTGTGTTCTTGGTTTCGGTTGATTGCTGCGGATAGAGAGTTAGCGAATGTGGCAATTTGGTTGGACGTTTCTGTTGTAGTTTCTTCAGTCGCGTTTTATTCAACGGCTTTTCCTAAACATAACTTATAAGAAATAAAGTTGAAAACTTACTGTAAATTTGTTTTTATTCTTATTTGCGCACAGTTTGAGAGATGCAAAAGCGACTGCAAGAGTGACCACCAGATGTAACAAGCAAAGTGAAACCATGAAATCAATTGAAAAGCCGGCGAAGTTGCATGAGCGGCCAATCGATTAAAATGACCACTAACATAGTAGCTTATGCAAATATTATCAATGCCAATTGCATTAGAATTACGAGGCACTACGTTTTGAACATATGGACATCTGATAAAAGCTCTTACAAATTAGATATAGAAGGCTGCGTTCCTTGAAACTTGAATGTTTATAGGTGCTAAGAACTTTTCTATTGTAAATTTGGATTACAAGATCGTTATGCAAAAGCAGATACTACGGTTGTGCACAAACGAACAAAGCAATTAAATTGTGCAATGTTAATTGCCATGAATGTTGAACACAAGAATGCAAATGAATTGGATCATAAACCGACAACGATCAACCGAAGATGAGGTCTCGCACGTTCAACAAGAACACTCGTTGTGATTCCAAAATTTCCTGAAATGGATAACCGAGTGGAACTTCTAATTCTACTCTTTTGTTTAAATGCTTTTGGTCTTCAAATTCGAAATGTTCTACATCAACAAGCTTGTATTGGACTGCCATTTGATTCGGTTTACTTGCAGGTTAGAAACAATTAGGGTTTCAATTTGAAGTTTTTTAAGGGGTTTTGTGTTCTGAATTTGAACAAACGTGCCGACTGTGACACCGAAGTTCAAGTTTTCTTCAGCAATTTAGACAGCAAATTCAACCCACATGCTTTGAGTGACCTGGATTCGCATCTTTTAAAACGTCTTCGACAATCAGACGTATTTTGTGAATCGCTTCATAATTTAGATATTTGCATTAATGGTCTATTAAGTGCTTCAGTACATCAGAAGTATAATCGACCTTTATTTTCAGCCGCAAATCCCACTCAACAACCAAGCAGATGTCCCTTCGGATTCCTTCAATTCGATGAAATGTGTTATACGGCAACTAATCGATTGGTTTTGTATGAAGAAGCAGCGTCTGAATGCACCGTAATACGTGGAACATTGGTCGCAAATCAATCGGCTGCTGTAGTCGAGTTGTTGCAAGAACTCGTAAAATTTCATATTCATCAGAGCGTTTTTGTTGATTTCAACTTGACAACCAGCAAAAGGGGTACACATATGTTTGAAGAACTCATAACGAAAACTTACAGCAGAAAAACCAAAGTCGTTTAATCTTGAAATTAGTTCGCAAACTGGACAATTGGAATACGTGGCACCGAGTTCGAGGTTTGTTTGTGTCAAACAAGCTCTTGAGATTCCTTGATTAGACGTGGTTTTGTTTGCGGTGTTGCCGTTGGAGTCGCGAAATTTGGTTTGTACAAACCAATTGACTTGCCTTCGCAGCCCATTCATTCGATTGAACACGATCACAACAAACCAAACTTGCCGCCAATTTCCAACCTTGCCCACTACTTGGCCGATGTCTTCGAATTCGAGGTTCATTTTGACGAAGAGAACGAAGAGCCGGATCGTGTAGTTTATCGCACTGATATCATCGAGACTCCGCCCAATAACTCAACTTATAAGAGTGAGCTGAATATGATAACTGTGTTTTAAGAGATTTAGAAACATTGTTTAACGTTGTTTTGGCCATAGAAAACGAGACGGTCAATGGTTTTCCAGAAGAAGTCGCGAACTTCTGTCCGGAATTACGACCACTTTATCGTCAATTCACGTCTTTCGATGCGGATGTCATTGACAGTCGAGTCTTCAAAGACGACTCTTTTTCATTGAACCCAATTCAACGTCTTCCGCAGCAGGAATCAAAACTAATTGGTTATTGTGCTCCTTACTATAAGTACTGCGGAGGTTAAATTAAGAAAAATAGAAAAACGTTAGGAATAGTTTTCAGCAACGATTGGCATTTTCCAACGTCCTTCAACTTCGAGGTCTTTGTATCATAGTTCAAAAAATACACCACTATGTTATGGTTTCAAAATTGATCGCAATCTAGTGGGCAATCATATCTTCACGGAGTTTACAGTTTGAATTTAGAAACTGAACGTGAAT
This sequence comes from Aphelenchoides besseyi, assembly GCA_024699855.1. Lineage (NCBI taxonomy): Eukaryota > Metazoa > Nematoda > Chromadorea > Rhabditida > Aphelenchoididae > Aphelenchoides > Aphelenchoides besseyi. Next base: position 3,278,056 of record JAMPIQ010000003.1, read on the forward strand.
GAAACTCTTCGTTACGTCCAGATTGCTTCTCGACTTCGTCCAATTTACAGCTTTTACTACGAAGAGAAGACAAATACTGATTACCAGTTGACGCCTAGAACGAAATCAAGTATCTTTCGAACATGTGAGTGGTTAAAGAAAATACTTTAGAGCACGTTTTCAACCTTCTGAATCCACTTCAAATGCACGAAATGGACGGTTTCTGTCGAAAACGCTCCATAGCCCTCTACAAAGTCATCGACTTTGTCGAAAGTAAAATGATTTGATAGAATGAATACGCAGATTCTAGAAAACACGATTCTTGTCACGAACATCACACTTCTCGAAGAGTATCGAAATAATCGCAATCGCTACGAGGTGGAGTCAATTTTGGGATATTGCAGTTTACTTCATTTGTATTGCGGAGCAACTTTGCCAATTAATCATTACGCTGTTTACCACGAGAACGGCAATCACATTGGTTGGTTATGCAACAGAATTCATTTCCATATAAAAACTTTCAGATGACGTGTACACGGGCGGTAAACCATCTCGACGGCTTGTTCAAGAAGCCAGTTCAATCATCTACAAACAAACGTTGTGCTACGGCTTTTGAACTGACTGATCGAATCGGAATAAACTGTTAACTTCTGTCTCTAGTTATCTACTTGCAGTCAATTGCTATCATTTGAAGAAGTTGACAAGTGCAATTAAAGCAAACAATTTCAATCGTTTCGTTTTTCTTGATCAATTGTCGAAGCCATAAATCAAGGATGTCAATGTCTGTGCTCATTCTTTAATCAAACCCATGTGTGCATACTGTTTCAGTACGTGCGTTTGGAGTTGAAACAATCAGACGGAAACCTGTGAATTGCGTACTCAACAAAGAAGGGATTATAGTCGATTCTCCACAGCCGCCAAGTGCACTCAATTTGTTTGTGAATTACATGTCATCCATTACTCAGTGCTTGTACTCCAGGTTCCATTTCAACCGCACGTCTTAAAAGTTCGGCCATGAAACAAAAAACGCGAACGCGGAAGTTCAAAGAACTTTGATGTTTCTTTCGCACTCAATCCATCGACTCAAAACCGCAAAAACGAAAGGGGCGGAGAGGAATACATCTAACGGAACGCGCCATCCATTTCGTGGCCTATCCACTGTTACGTGACTTTGTAGGAAAGAACGCGCAACTCGTATGTTCGAAAATCCTCGTATGCATCCAAATTCGAACGTTTCTTCGCTTCATCGCAAAATGGGCGGATTCGGTTGACAACGTTAATAACACCGTTTAACTTCTGATTTAGTCAACTGTTTGTGTTGAAATAACGCTGAGCTTCCTGTCTTACGGTAAGCAGCTGTAGAAAGTGAGGTTTCTGGTCTACGAAGGAGTTTTAGCTAAGGGCACTTGACCTCTTAATTTTCTTATGGCAAACATTTTTTCCCTTGAATATTAAATTAAACGTTCGGCTTTTACATGGAATCTATTGGTCACTTATTGTTGTTCTTTTCAGTTTTCTCTTCAACCAGCAACCATGCTCGCTGTTTTCTCTCGTGGATTTGCTCCGGCTTTGCGTCGTCTAGATGGTCATTCGCTTTCGATTCAAATTCGTTTGTTGTCCACTCCCATTGCTACTGGAGTTCCAAAAGCTGCGTTGAAGCAACTAGCTCTTGACGATACGAACGGCTACTTTCACTACGAACGTGATCGATCTCGTGACAACAAGGCACCAAAACCACAAAAACTGGGCGATACTCCTGCTCGGTGAGTTGACTGTGAAGTTTGACTTCATTTTCTTGCAGATTCTTGCTCCGTAAACTCGGACACGCCTACGAAATCTATCCGCTTTTCGTCATCATTGGCGGATGGTTTATGATGTTCATAGTGGCCGTCTGGTACTCCTTCGGTAAAATCGAAGTTTGGTTTGATCGCAGTGAGTTCCTAAACGCTCGACTTTTTTCACGCTCGTTTTCAGGCAAAAAACTTGCACCGTGGGATTGGGAGCGAATTCGTGATGGCAAGTACGCAACGTTGCCGACCGTTCTGTTCGACTTGAAAGGACACACTCATCAGCGTCTGGAGATCATGGAGCAACTTCAAGATCAGATGTTGGAAGCGGCGAAGAAACGTGGAACGCGTTAAAATCCTTTACTTTATCACACGATCTCTTTCTTTCTCTTGACTACGAATAAACAGGTGCAATCTCGACTTATGTTCTTTTAGTTTGTTGCTCAGAATAAAGGATTGGTTGGCAAACATGAGTTCCTTTCACAATGACAACTGGAAACTAGGTTGTTGAGTCGACAGATTTCGAGCGCAGTTTGGACGCACATCGACTTCGAGTTCTTTGGTTGAATTTAGCCACTTCTTTTTAACAAAACTGTTCAACTTTTTCTTTATTTTTTATGTTGCTGTTAGTAGCATTGTTTTTATTCGTAGACTGAGGCTTCTTTTCTTTGTGTTTGATTACACGAAGTCGTGGATTTTCGTTTGTTGAAAAGCAACGTTTTCTATGATCTTATTCCCGAATCACAACCCTTTTTGAATTATGAGCTTTTCGTTCGTTTTGTTTGGCTTCGATTGTTGAAATCGTTTAATTTTGAGTTTCAGTTCACGATGGGAAAAAGAAAACATGAATCAAATGGAGTTCACGAGATCGTTCTCGACGACGAAGGCGAAGAGCAGACGTTGAATTCGACCGTGGAGGTTGTGCCGAAAAAGAAAAAGAAGCGTGACGATGCAGAGATCGAGATGGAAGAGCATGTGATCGACGTTTGGTTGGTCAAGAAGCCCAAGAGCGTGAGTTGATTTCAAATTTCGTTCTTGAGTTTGTCGTCTTTAGATGACGATCGAGGAGTTGGCAAACGTTCGCATTCCACGTAAAGTAAAGACGTCAAATCGCGAACGTTATTTCGAATTGCCCAATGGAAACTACGTGAGTGCGACGTTCGAGAATCCTTCCAAGTCGATGTTCTACTTCAAAGCACAAGAACGAATTCAAAATCTGAAGGACAACAAGAAGATTCGTAGTTGTAAGTTATCTGTTGAAATAAATATTGTCGTTGTATTTTCAGTACGAGCCGTGAAGGGAATTGCAACAGTGAGACCGTACATTCAAGTCGATGATCCGTTTCCATGTGCTGTAGAAGAAACTGAAGAGATGAACACTGAAGTGAAAAACGGCGATCTTCCTTTCGAAATCAAATCCATTCGAAGACAGCCAGGAATTGCCGAGGGACCGGATCGGAAGTTGGACGCCGCAAACGCAAACATTTCAACTGAACGGTCGAAGCTGAAAAAGCCGAAAAAAGAAAACGTTGAGTTTGTTTGAGAGTTTCTACGTGTTTCACAGTTTTTGTTGGATCTTGTATTGTTTTAATAGTAAACATTGTTATCTGACGGTGATTGCTTGTGAATTCATTTAACAAAGGTGCTCTATTGTCTACCACTAGTGAAGCTGTTTTTACGTTGATTGATCAGTTTGTAGCATTTTTTCATAACGAATAGTTCATTGAGTGTTAAGACGCTTCACAATAAAAACATTCCAAATCAACCAGTTCGTGATAATTGATAACGTCAATGAGAACAAATTCGTCAAGGTTACTTTCCAACAGACGGGTTTTTCTTCAAGGTCACGATTAAAAGTTCGAAACAAATTGCGGTTTGTGGGACCAAAAGAAACGATGAGTCCAAACCAATGGTGGACATCTCACAGTTACAATAAAGTCGATTACGGTCCGTTACCAAATTTGTAAGCGAACAGTCGAAGATGGTGGTGAACACGTTCGATCGAACGTAAGACGACAAATTTAATGGTTTTTTCTTCGCCAACCGCAAAACTGGAACCTTTGCTGTTACATCAATCAGGTGGTTTCTCTTCGCGATCAAACGAAAACCTCAAATTTGATTTGTGTCCGATCACTCGCGTCGAATTTAAATTCCTCACGTCTTGGAGATTCGGCGACCAATTCGAAAACAACGTGCGTTGATCACGCCCACACGATCGGCGTAATGAACTCGGACATAACAATCGTGCACTTTTTTGGGACTCACACGAACACACCAAATGGGCAACGTCGTTATAACGGTTGGCGGTTTTCATTTACAACGTCTTCGGCGCAATCAAACTCTCTAATTACGTCGCCAAAAATTTACTGCAGGGTTTTTTCATTACATTTGTTTATTGCAAGGTCGTTGATTGTGTTCGAGTTTTGATCGTTCAGTTAACGAGAACCGTGTGCTTCGACGTACCGAGTTGGCAGCTCGTGTTAGTCTTTCAACTTGAGTTCAATTTAGATTCAAAGATGGTACAAATATGGTTGATGGAAGCTTATCCCTACGGTGATCCACGACTTCCTCATCATCGGTTCCCGCCCAAAAAATTGAATGCCGACGAACTAACCAAAAAGACCGGAACTCTCTACTATAAGGTAACTAGGGAGTCTGAATAAGTTAACTTTTGTTAGTAGCTTGACATCGACGATCCAGTTGCATTGTCCAAACGTATTGCTGTAATGAAAATTGAACGAAAATTCAAACGCGAAGATACCTTTACTCTCGATGCGGCGGTAAGAGCGTTGCTCGTTCTATAATCAACAGCCAAAAACTTTAGTCGACCATTGATTTCGAAGACAAAGTTGCCGAGTTGTTCGAAGAAACCGAAGCACAGGAAGATCAGGCCCGAATGATCATCGAAGGTGCAGCTTATTACGATGTTGAGGCCAAAGATGGTGAATGGATTCGAATTATGTGTGAATATGGTGATTTGATTATCATTCCGGCCGGTCGTTCTTATCGCATGACCACCACTTCAAAGGTATGTTCGAATGCATTTACAACTTTTGACAACATTCTTGTGTAGAACTTTGTCAAAATCCGCCGTTACTTCAAGGACAACGAGTAGACTAAAAGTACAAAGAAGTAACTTTCTAATCAGCACCCACTTTTGTCTTCGTAACAATCGTTTTTTACCGGTTAATTGACTGAAATTTCTATTCTGTTGAGTTCCATCGGAGGTCTGTAAACGTCGCCGAATTTCCGTCGTTTTCGACGTTCTGGTCTTTTTCCGATTCGTATCGTCAGACAATTTGACTAATTTCAATCTCTTCCCTGTTAATTGATGGTGCAAATACGAATAAACTACCTAATACAAACGGAGATCGTTACGTTCGGTTTGTTGTCCATAAGAATCAAAAAACAAACTTTGTGAATATCAATTGTTTCTGATCGTTGTTTAGTGTTATTTCAAAAGAGAAAGCACTTCTGATTGAGCTCAAATCGACCAAACAACGAAACGTCATAGAAAATGGTTTTTCTGGCTGCCGATCAAAAATCGTGATAATCCCTGATGTCATTCCATCGCTGCAGAAAGAACGTAAACAACTCGAGAAACAGTGTACTTCCGAATTCTTGTGTCGGAATAAGTGGACAAAGATCTCAAGTATGCAATTGGAGATTGGCTTCAGGGTCATGAAAAAAGAATGGTACAGCTATTGAACTGTACAAATCGTAGACATCGGTGTTAATCTCACAACTGATACTCGTTCGCATTTTAGGAAACACACGACACTTTACGGGTCAGATGGATTTATTTACCGCCCTGCATTGTAATCCGATTATCATTCGGGTATAAAAGTTGCCATCACAGAACCCGAATCGCAAGTTCATTCTAATTATGAGTAACACTACGATCAAACTTCTTTTTTCGATCTGTGCGATTCAATTGGCTTTTGGTTGTGAGATTCAAGTCACAATCGTTACCCAGTCCACGACTCCATTCTTCGCACAAATCACAACGCCGTCCGGACAAAACTCACCATTGTAATTTGGTTGTTTTCGAACTAAGATCCGTTAACTGTTCCAGCTTTTTGTTCAACGCTCCGGGCGAAGCCGAACAATACCACATTTCTGATCTGTGCACTGGAAACACGGTTGTTACTCTCTACGGTGCTTCTGCCGATCGTCAAACTCCCACCAATCCAGTCGTCTCTAATTCGGCTTTCTTGGGTGGAAATGGAGCCGTTCAATACAATGCAAGTAACTTGAGAGTTCGATTCAACTTTCTGTTTCAGATTATGCCCAATGGAGAACTTCAACTTGGTACTCGTGTAGGCGTTAGTTGTTCGTTTGGCAGTTGCCGTGGTTGAAATGATCTCTCGGTCTTCAACGATCAGAATACGAAATACCCTCGCGCTTATCGCATGATGTTTATTTTTGTTTGCTATTGAATATTTCAAACAAACTCCGAAATTTGAGATTCTTTGGCGGAATGTTAAAGCAAATTCGTTCGCAATGTCGTGAATTTTCTCACCATTTTAGTCGTCAGTTAAACGCAATTGAACGATTTTCGAAATGTCAATCGACTTGGAATAATTAAACGAAACAAATGAGTTTAATCGCACTCAGAACAGCTACCACGAGCTTACGGAAACAGAAGCTGTCATCTTCTTCTTTTCGACGTTTCGAAAATGCCGTGGATTTTACTCACAGGAATTTTATTCTCGTTTCCGACTGTTGGACTGAAAACCGAAACTGAGCGAAAGCCACCGCTCTAGCTATCTTTCGCAACTGCAGTTTGGACGGTTGGGGAGCCGGTGGTCGGATAAACAATACGAAGTGTGTAGTTATCGGTTTCCCGTTACTGGAAACAGTCTATGGACGATTTTACTGCGCATTATGCGAATACTGTCCACAGCGTTGTTTGTTGTTATGCAGCTCCGGCAATCGCTATCAATCGAATGTTTCGATTGCACGAACTTTCCCGAAAACATTGTTTGCTCATCGAAAGCATCGTGCGACGGTGTTGGTTGCTATTTCGCACAAAGTAATGACGAAAAGTTCTGGAAAGCGAGCTGCTCCAATTTCATTTCCATAACCGATCGTCAGACTTCCTGTTACAAGCAGCCGAATAGCGAGTAAGTTGGATCGAGAATTTCTTTTTCATTTACAACAACTGTTATAGTGAGTACTGCGTTTGTTTTAAAGACTACTGCAATACACCTGTGGAAATCGAGAATGCAGTCGATCTTCGACACACTCCCTTCAACTCGGAGCCTATGCTCGATTGGAATGAGCCAACGACTCCCAATCCCCTGACCACAACGCCCGAACGAATGACAATCATGGTTATTACGATTCCAACAACAATCTTCGGGGTTGTGAAACCGGGTGTTAATACCAATACGACAACAGCCACTCCGTCATCGTTTTCAGTTGTATGTTCGATCTTATCGTGTTGAAATCATGTTGTTTAGAATCGAGATGCCAAGATTCAATCAGTCAGTTCAAAGAATTCCAACAACGAGGCAATTGAAATGACAACCGAAGAACCAATCACATCGACTGATATCCACGTTCATTACGCAAATCTAACGGCAAGAATTACGAACTCTACAAGTGGGAACGAAACGATTACTTTTACTGAAGAAGACAACGGAGCTGATGGAAACGATCAGTTGGCTGTTGACGAGACGGAAATGTCGGGAATCAGCGAAATTGATCACTCAACAACAATTGCTGTAACAAACAGTCTATTTTTCGTCACAATTTTGTTTCAAATTCTAAATGTTTGACAGTGTGTAAATAAACTTCTTTGTACACTTTACACTTGCATACTTTATGCAAATTTCCTGGACATGAAAAGTTGAAATCCCGCTCACGTTGCAATTTGCAGTGGATTGTCGTGAGTTGCGAGCTTTCAATTCAGAACAATGGGCGACTTCAAAACTTCTCCAAGTGCGGTTCCGCCAATTGCCGTTCCGTCCAACACTCCGACATTGCCAGTGGACATCACGCAACGCAGCCAAATTCCGGCTTTGGATCCGGTCACCGATCGAACTCAGCTCGAAACCGACCAACTCGTTGGTCCTGCTCCATCGAATTCAATTGCATCGCCGTTGTTAGCCCAGCAAACTCAAGTGGACATCGACGAGCTGAGCGAGAAAACTGGTCGTGGTTTCGAAGTGCGTGGAGCAATAGCCCAACGAATGTCTGATTCTGTAAGTAAACATGACAATATTCATTCCATCTTCTTTATAGGATGACGAGATCTTTAACGCTTCATCACCAAAAACTGCGAGAAAAATGAAGGAACCTCAAGTGGTGTCTAGACACAAATTCTTTCCTCGTTCAATTTTCGCTTCCGTCACACCAGAGGCCCCGAAGGAAATTTCGGCAACAAAATCACAAAAGAAACGAAGACACACAAGGTTTTGTCGGGCCATGAATCGCTACAAGTTTATGCCATCCGATCCCGTTCCATCCACACGTTATCACAAAAACGATAAACGCTTTTTGAGAAAAGTCGACGAGTACAAAGTCAAGAAGATGATCATGGGTGAGTTAAAGACAACCATCAGCAGACCATTGATTTCTTTGTTCAGAATGCAAATGTGCCGAACGTCGTTGCCCTTGGTTTGATGATTGTACTTATCGGCTGGCTCGCGCATTTCGATTTCTATGTCGTCTCGTTTACCTTGTCTGTTGTCCGCCTTTTCCACCGTCTTTCTTTCACAAGGTTAGTTGGATGAACAAGTACTGGTCGATTTCTTTAGCTGGCTTTTTGGCCTCCACCGCGCGAGTACTTTTTCTTCATCAACGAGGACAAAACCAAAAGGAAGGCGGAAGCTGTTCAAACTGCCACTTTGAAAATTCGACGAGCATCACGGTGAGGTTAATTTGAACTGAAAATTGTAACTGAAATTTAGAGAAGCAATGAACAGCAATAATAATTGTTATCGTTTCGGTTTTGAACACGAGTGTTTCTCCGAGATTGAAGGTGTTGAGTGTTTTATTGTGCGAACGAAATTTGACAACGTAAGTTAAATCAAGCACGACAAAGAGCTTGTTGCTAGTATTTGGCTTGCGCGTTCATCAAACCTGCAAATCCGAATCCGCGTTACACGTTGATTTTCTCACATCCAAATGGCTCAGACATCTCTGATCATCTGTCAGGTAATGGGCTTAATTGCCGTTGTTTAATCAAACACTTGTTTTTTGGGCATACCATCGCTTCAAGACACCGCGGCGTTTTTGAACTGCAACATTGTTGCATACGACTACTCTGGCTACGGGATTAGTTCTGGGCGTCACAATGAACGCAACTTGTACGCTGACATAGAGGCTGTTTATCAGGTTTGTGACCTAACTAAAGGTTTTGATCAAAGTTCATGTTAAGCACACACGAACTGAACGTAACATTCCAGACGAGTCGATCATTTTGTGGGGTTCGAGTATCGGAACGGCGGCGACAGTCGATCTCGCTGTTCAATTGGAATCGATTGCCGGAGTCATTTTGTTTGCACCACCAACATCTATTGTTCGCGCTTTGTGTTGGAAACGATTTTGCTTTTGCTGTCGAAAACGACAACCTTGTCGATCGCCTGATTGGAAATGTCGAATGGACAAATGTAAGTGATAAGTTTTTTTCTGCGCCATATTGCTGTTCTTCAGTCAATACGATTAAAAAAATACGTCATGTTCAATCGCCGCTATTGATCATTCATGGAAAAGACGATGACATCATTCCGATTGAGCACGGTGAAGCCCTTCACATCGCCAGCAAAACCAAAGTACTGCCTCTGTGGATCGACGGTGTCGGACATAACAACATCGAGAACTCGTCGCAGCTGTGGAAACGCGTTCGCTACTTTATTCGATGGCAAGTGTGGTGTCGATGTCTACATTGCTTATCGGCTTGATTTCAGCGAAGCGCGACCACCAGCAGTGAAAACTGCCATTGAACGTGGTGAAATGAAAGAAATCGTAATTCCCGAGAAACTATCGAAACTGAAAAAGCGAAAGACCGCTGATACTGAATCTCCGAAGATGTCCGTTCGTTCGAATAGATGGAGAAAACGGGCCGAAACTTCCGGAACACAATCTCGCGGTCCGTTTTCTTCGAATGCGGCAACCACCGAGTTTTCGATGGCTGATCTTAACGAACCCAAACTGAATCGAAATACGAAGAAATAAACACAAGTATCTTTCAGATATTTGTTCCCAAATTTACAATTGTCAGTTCAACTCTGCACTTTTTCTGATAATCGATTTTGTGACAATAAGTGGTCTCAACAGTTTTGTTAGAAGATTATCAAGTATTTCTTGGTATTTGTAGTTTCTACCGGTTACAATGTTTGTCGAGTCTTCTGATCCATCAGCTTCCGAAGAATTCGATCGGCCACGTGAACTCTCGACAGAAGAACATGAGATGCTCCGGAAGCAACAAGAAATGACTCAATTCAAGAAGAACAAACTGGAGATCGAAGCTCAGAGGAACTGGATTAAGTTCTACGTGCGTTCTCTTCATATTGATTGTTGGAATTAGCTTGATTTTGTAGAAAAGAAACGAAGATCGTTTCTTTCGAGATCGCCATTGGACGAGAGCCGAATTTGGAGAACTTTTCTCGGATGTTGATCTCACTGTAAGTTTTTGCTGTTACTCTCACTCGTTTTGTTTTAGCAAGATTTGGTGTTTCTGGAAGCTGGAGCCGGAGTTGGCAACATGCTTTTTCCGTTGACTGACTACTTCAACAATTGGAAGTTCTACGCTTTTGATTTCGCATCAAATGCCGTGGAAGAGATACGAAAACGAGCACAAGAAAGCGGTGTCAATGGTAAGTCTTTAGTTTGTTTTGTTTTATTTCTGGTTTTAAGTGACAGCAAAAGTCGTCGATTTGACTGCACCGACAACCTCCGATGAACAAGCGGATTTTCCATTAGCAGATTTGACGACGTTAATTTTCGTTTTGTCAGCAATTCATCCCGACAAACACTCTCAAGCAGTTCGCAACCTCTTCGCTTATGTTCGTCCCGGTGGATCGGTTTTTGTTCGTGACTATGGAGCCATGGATTACGCCATGATTCGATTTGGTCGAGGAGCCAAAATAGCCGATCGATTCTACGCTCGACAAGATGGAACTCGCGCCTTCTACTTCTACAAAGAAGAACTCTGCAGATTGTTCGAAGAGAACGACTTTGAGTGTTTGCGTTGTGAGTATGTTCTGAAGAAGACGACAAACTACGAAAAGAAAATGACTGTCGATCGAGTGTTCGTTCAGGGAAGATTTCGTCGCAAAATTGATTCTTAACGGTGACTGTTACATTTCTGTTGTTGTTGTGTTTGAGTAAAATCTAAAACAACGTCTGCGTCTATCGATTACTCGGTTTCTATTCCGATTTTATCTTTTTGTCGATGATGAACTTGGACAACATCGAGTTTTAGATACACAAATGAGCCCCAACAGCAACGAGTCGCCTTCGTGGTTGTTTATGTTGCACGAGATCGAGAACACACCGTCACGAAAAACCGCGATCTCTGAAGCGGACGAAGACAAAACACGACGAAAATCAGTTACGATGATTCGGCAACTATGTGGAGAGATGAAATTGTAAGTTCGGTGACTTTTGATGTTTATATTTCTTTTCAGAAACATGAAGGGTACAGGAGCAACGGCCAGTGTCTTTTTTCATCGATTCTACATGTTCCACTCCATGTCGTCGTATCCAACGAGAGTAAGTATCTCATTGGTTATGATCGCTGACTTTCAATTTTCAGATTGCCGTTCTGGGATGTTTGTTTTTAGCCGGGAAAGTTGAGGAAACGCCGAAGAAGTGTCGAGACATTATCGCCGTTGCACAAGCAAAGTTTCCGAACGTTTACGCATCGGACACAACAGTGAGTTATGAACTGAACGGAAAGCTGATTGGTTTGTGTTACAGCAAGATGTCATGAATTTTGAGAAAGTCCTCTTGCACACACTTCGATTTGATCTCCAAGTTGAACAACCGTACGATCATCTACTTGATTACCTTAAAATTTTCCAATTCGAGAACAAGGATACGAAAAGTGCTGTAGCAACGAAAGCGTGGACGTTCATCAACGATTCTTATTCGACGACTCTATGCTTGATGTGGGATCCGGAGGTAAGTGCTAATCGTATACATACATCAGTCAGCGTTCAGATCATTGCAATCGCTCTTCTTCAAATGGCAATCACGATGAGCAAAGAGGACCACGTACTTCCGCAGAATCTAAACTATACGAACAGTCAAAGGTACACGAACTGGTGGGATCATTTTGTCAACGGATTGACTTCGGACACACTGGAAATAATCAAGCAGATCCTGCTGAAATACTACGAAATTGCTCAAAGCGAAGTTTAGTTTGTCGTCTCATTTCCACATTTCATTTGAACATCATCTCTGCCAATTTTATTGAGTAATAAATTATAACCGTTTTCTTCTTATTAATCCAAATTATCCGTAACAATCTTCTCGACAAGCTGACCAAGTCGAGAGCATTTTTCACGAATCGACCAATCGGAAATTGTCGTTAAGTAATTTGAGAAGTTGCGATACTCGTTATCCAACTGTAAAGCTCCCAATTGATTGAACGTGCACTCCGATATCACAATTTCCAGTTGTTTACACGCTTCAACAGCAACAACACCCAAGAAATCCTGAAAGTGAGTTGATAAACACGCTTATCCAAGTGCTTTTATCACCTTGTAGTTGTCCGCAACGAGCAGATTGTTGAAACCGCCGATCAGTTTGTCCAACTGTTCAATGAATGCGTTCATAAACGGATTGTTCGCTTCGTACTCAGCGAACTGATCCTCGGTTAGTTCGTGATCAAAAGTAAGATACTCTTCGGCGCTAAATCAACCCATCAGTACGTTCAATAGAAACTCATCGACAAACCTTTTTTTCAGTTTCGATTTGAAAGCTGCATCGACCAGTTTTCCCAATCCAATTTGTACGGCATGCATGAACTTCTTACACAAATCATCCATTTGGCCGATCGAGTGTTCCAGTTTACCCAAATCACGTTTCGACAGATGCGACAAGTGTCGAGTAAACTCTTCTTTCAATCCGTTCTTCAATTTCACCAAATTTTCAACGGACATTCGCATGTTATTCAATGCGACAAGAAAAGCGGCACGTTGAGTATCAGGACCGGCTTCAGCGACCGATTTGCCGTGCTGAAGGACGTTGTAAGCGGTATGAGCAGTTTGATAGGCTTCAGCTGCAAACCCAACACTCGGATATCCGCCCTGGAATGAAAATATCAACAATGCTCAAAAAGTTGATATTACTTTAATTGCTTTGTTGATGTGTGCAAAGAAATCGGTTTCGAGAATACCACATCCATTATTCAACATTGCACAGACACAATCGACCGATGAGGACGTGATTGAACGTCGAATACATTTGCGTACAATAAAGAAAACATCGTCCAATAGAGAGCTGGTCAATGCACCTTCTTCTATGTCTTCCATTTCAATGGCTTTCTGGACCGATTCCATCATGTAATACTGTTCCATCAAGACGTATTTGCCCAGAATCTCCTAAAGCGAATTGCAAACATCATGAAGCCGTTTGGTTACCTGCATTTTTGTACTTAACAACGATCGATTAAGCAACGCATCCAATTTCTTGTTTCGTTCCTGTCGTTGAGCTTTTGCTTTTTCTGCCGCAATTTGTCGTTCTTCTTCGTTCAGCTCTTCGAACGCAAAAACTTCTTTGTCTTCTTCAGCCGACAGCTTTGGACTCAGAGATGGATGATCGTCAGCGCTTTCACTCAATGGACGAGTCGGTGCTTCGCCCAATCGTCTTTTCAAAAATCGCCAATAGAGTTCGCAACGGGTGTGCATCAATGTGACTTCTGAGAGCACAACATCCAAATCGCGAGCATCAATCTTCTCTGAAGACAACTATTTCGATAAAAAATGTTCACTACTAACCAACGACTTTCGTTGAACTTCTCATTGTCCGATCAACTTGTTTGGCTTTCACTTCTAATTGACGTTTTTGAACAAAAGCACTCAGAATACGATCCGATTGGTTGTCCGCTTCAACCTGAAGCACACTTAGACTTTGAACCCAACGGACTTCTCACTTGCAAAATCTCCAGCAAATCGAGCAACTTGTCCGGACCATAGAAATTGTCAATCAGTGCACGATGAGATTCAATCAAACGAGCAATTCCTAAACATTCGAAATAAAATTTCGAAAACAATCAACACCAACCTTCTAAAATGTTTGTCAAAGCATCGGCATAAAGAACATTCGCTCGTTTATCGTCCGTTCCTCCAGCCAACATGATCTGCAAATCGTTCTCTTACGATCGAACTTCTACCGATGCTTACATTGTACTGCTCATTGCCCATCTGTTCGACGTTCATGACCAAGTATTTTCCGAAACGTTGGATTCCCGAAGCGTGTTCGTTGATCATCGGGAAGATCTTGAAATATCTTTGCATGTTCGTCTCATCATTTTTTGCTTGAGCTTCGTCGAATTTCGTTTCAATTATTTTTTTTAATTCCGCAGTCGCTTTACGCAAAATCTCATAACTGTGCTTCATCGACTGCCCGGTATCTGAAATTGGAATCAACGAAGTCACAATAGCACTCAAATTCTTACCTTTGTTTCCAACCTGATCGCCCAAACGAAAAACGGCCGAATCGAGAGTCAGAAAACGATGAATGTGTTGAGCTGCTTCATCGTATTCTTCTGCTTGCATTGCTCGTTGAACACCTTCAGCACATGTTCTCAGGTCAAGAAGATCGTTGACTAACTGCAAACACTCAACCACGCGACCTTTCGCTTGATCCAACGACGCGACTCGACCGGAAATATACTCAGCCATGTTGGTGACCAAATTCAAACTGTTGTTCAATTGTTTTGCGTCGGTTTGAACACATTCGGAGTAACTGCAGAGACGAGCAACCGCCTGTTCGAAATTCATCACAAACTCTTCAGCACCTGAATCGACAAATCAAATTCGCCCAAGAATCCACAGACCTTTAGTTCCAACTGAAGTTTCCAGTTCTTTTCGCATTTCTTCCACCAATTTTTCTTCTTTTTCGGATTCGTTGTGTAAATCGGATCGAAGTTCGCCGAGCAAATCGCTAAAGTCGAATTCCAATTCTGCTGCCCGATCTTCTCTTCTCTTCGTTCCACTCGGCTTTCCACTCCAAACCAACGTATCCACAGACTAAAGAAGTAAAAACAAAGGGAGTTCAGACAAACCTCCAGGTAATCGTCGTCCATATAGATATGTACAATTAAACAAACAAATATAAAACGAGTCTAAATTACAACGCTGTGGAAAATGCGTGGTTGTGACGTGGGAGCCAAAGAGAAACGTAAAGCCAAACTGACAATCAAATCTAAACGCGTCTTTTCGACCTTGACCAAGGGCCGCATTGCCGGCCAACTGAAAACTTCGGCCACCAAAGTACTCCAAGACAATGGAGACTACAGCGAAGACTTCAAATCTTTTGTCAAAGTTTACATTGCAAAAAGACGATTCAACAAATTGAAACTTAATGCTCAGCACGAGATATTCGGGATCAATTGATTGTTTGCAAGATCAATTGAAGTGTTCACTTCGCTTTGTGGAAATTCACTCGGCATATCGACCGCTTTCAAAGGAACATAAAAGAGATTACCGTTTTGACAACGATTAATTCATTTGCCATTGCACAAGATAATCGTTTGCACTAAAGATCAGTTTTTTACGAATCGAAGGTTTGGTTTGTTCAATTGCATTCACTCGGAAATGATCGCAGAACGTTTGAACGGTTTGAGCGAAGTTTCATCGCTTTCGAGAAGCGCTCGACGACCATCCAAACTCGGAGCCAAACAAACGTGATTGTCGTAGAAGTGGAACACGATCAGAGAAATCGACCACCTCAACTCTCTTGAATTGGTGTTCTTCGAAGTCCTTGAATAAAAAGTTGAACATCGTAACTTCCAGTAAGTTTCGCTGCTAACTCTCCGTCTTCTTCCGCGAATTCACTGGTTGTAAAATCGATTCCATGAAAAGTTTATCGTTCATTTTCGTTACTTGAAAATATTTGAAACCAAATAATCGAATGAGATTCGTTGGACTTACATCTAGACTCGCTGTCTTTGACGTTCTTCGCCCTAATAGACGTGCAATCGTACCAACTGCTCGTTGGAGATCGTTCGATTCGTTTATCCACTAATCATCGATAGACGACTCATTGAACGTGTTTTCGTGCAACAAAGCGCTCATACTATGTGGGAATTTGAGATCGACAATCTGAAAACTCTTAAGCAGTGACCTGGTAGTCGAATTGAAATCTTACCTTTGATTCGTTGTTCAATAGAATCGTTCGTTCCGGAAAGAGTGTTGCGTGGTGTTCGGAAACCGATTGATTCAGACCATCCGTCAGATGCAAGTAGGCAAAAGCAGATCTAAACACTAACTGAGAACAACTCAATTGGAAGAAACTGACCGTTGAAGTCGAACAAAAAGGACGACAGAGAGGACTGCGAACCAAAGTTCTGACGTGATTTTGGCGTCTGAATGAAAAGTCAAAAACTAATGGAAGTGAACTCATCCGGCAATTGGAACACGCGGACTTTTGGCGAAATCACCAAGACATTTAAAGCAGTTGAAGCTGACCATTGCGCATATTCCTTCAAACGGTGACTTATTACTGCAGTCTGAAAAACTCGATTAAAATTCGTTCTTCACTCATGAACCAACTTCTTCTCGACCGTTGTATTCCATTTGATCACAAGCCACCATATCGTTCAAGGCTGCCGTATCATCCTGTAGAAGCGTGATGATTAAGATTCGGATTCTGACTTACGTTCGATCTACCAAACGATTGAGACCAACGAATCGAAGTCTCGCGGGTAACTCGTGGGCTCATCTCAAAATAGAAACCAACCGACTTCCGTTAAAGCAAAAACACGACCGAAAATTCCAAGTTGTCAATTTGGAACTTTGCATTTTCAGGTTCCGCGTTTAAAGTTGCTGTAATGAAATGACTTCAATTTCTTGTCCAAGAGCCCCAACGTTACTTCGGATCTTTGTAGTAGTAGAGCGGCTGACGATCAAACTCACTACTCCAAAAAACACTGCCAATCACAAAGTCGCACCACCTATCAAACCTCAACGAGTCGCCCAGAACAACGAATAACGCAAATCTTTTGTTTCAGCGATAAACGTTAAGTCGAAATATTTCGTAGTGAATGATCGCTTCCGCGGACAGTTATTACTCGTGAATCCTCACGCAAATTGTTTAGAAGTTTTCAATCATAACATTTGACTTCTACGATCATCCAACTTAAATCGCATTCGTATTCGGTTTTTATAATCAAAGACAATTACACCGTTATCTTCCTCTTGTAATTTCACGTCGATTGATGTGAATAGTGTAACAAGCAAAAACCTTGAGATTATTCATGCGTGACAACCGAAATCCCAAAATAACTTCTCTAGACGGCTCATCGAAAAAAGTGAGTTATCGCACGTCTCTGTCCGCTCGGCTGTTCTCATGTGACGTACGTCCGAACGGACAAAAAGCAACGTTCCAAAAAGAACGTCGAAACAAAGGAACTCGCAAGCGTCCTGCTCGCAGGAACTGACAATTGCGAATAAAAGATGAATCTGCTTGACGCGAAGAATCTTCAGAAGTTTTATCAAAATACAAACTAATTGCTACATAACTGCTTTTATTTAAAAAAATTGCAACTACATGTTTGGAATTTATGATCCAAAAAATGCTTATATTGATCCGCAACATCACAGGTTTGAAGTACCTTATGGCTCTCATCAGATGCGTTGACTTCAAATAGTTGATGACCACAATCAATGTCGCACTCAATTAAATCGACGTAGTCGTGATTGACATTGTCGAATTTCCCCAACATGGTCTTGGCCTTCTCGTCGTCGTTTAGCAGCAGTTCGGCAATTAATGCCTTTATTGCCCTTCGTTTGGCTTCTTCTTTTCTGCGTGCTCTTCGCTCTAAAATCGCGATAAATAAAAAATGTTGACTTACCAATTTTTTGAGGCGATCTCTTAGGGAGGTCAACGCAAATAACGCTGCGAGGACCCACCCTATCACGGCGATGAACAAAAAAGCCCACGAAGTTTGAGTGCGGTCGCCAATCGAACTCACAATCTCGACGTTGATGTGACAACGATAGCGTTTTAAAAGATATCAACTGTACGGAACCACTCGTCGATTGTCGTATTTGATTTCGATTGAGTGGTTGTTGTTCGGTCGTTTGAGAAATGGGTATGCGTGTTCGTTGACTTTTGTTTTGTCGAGAAATTGCTTCGGAAACTTGTGTCGACACTTTCCGTTGACCATGCATGGAGCTCTTGGATTTCGAACACCACATACTCGATGGATCATGTATTTGCTTACCAACTCTAAAAGCTCCAGATCGGTTTCAGGATTAGGGCAATTCGGCACTGAAGTATTTGTCGATGTTCGCTGGTTGTAAGAACTTCTGGCTGTCTTTTAAACTTTACAAACAGTAATGTGCGGGAGTCCTCGTTTTTGGAATTCTGTCACGTAAACGAAGCATTTTAGTTCACCGAAAATTTGCTTCTTGAACGCCAAAAGTTGTTCTTCGTCCGTTAAGAGCTCATTCAATTATTCCTTCATAGCAGTTCGTTTCGAAGCTTGTTTTCTTTGCGTCCGTCGCTCTAAAATCGCGATAAATAAAAAATAAAAATGTTGACTTACCCAATTTTTTCCTGATCACGTTCCGAAGGGGTGTCAACGCAAATAAAAATGCGAAGATCCACCCCATCAGGGCGATAAACAAAAAAGTCCGCATTGTGGACAATCTGCCCGAGCGCTCGTTGCAAGCACAGCAATGAAATATTGCTGTGCAGCTCCGAGACGCTGCGGACGAGATCATCCATAATTCTTAGGCTATGGCCATACTTTGTTCGCTGTTATCCGCGAACACAAAAAATTTTATAAACGTTATATCTTTTATATTAATGGACAAAAACGTGTGAAATCAATTTTATAAAATTGTTGAACACCAGGTAGTTTATTGAAGTATAAGACTACACGTAAATTGGTCTAATAAGATTTTGATTCAAAAAAAGGAATTTTTGACGGTGTTCGCTGATCCTCGGTACCAGCGAACTGTTTGCTAGCATATCGTGGTTTGAGTTTTGGCCATTTTATTGACCTTTTTTCTTCCTTGTTGGTGCCAAATGTTGAATTTCCATCAACTCGACGCCAACGAAAAGCCAAACCGAATGTTTTCCGTTGATGTCCACTTTTCTCTCACTGTAATTTTCGACGAACAGACATTTCATCGATAAATTGACTTCAAATAACAAAAATTTGTACATTTTCTGAATCCCCATTCATCAGTCTACAAAGTTGGGAACACAAAAAAATTGTCCAAATCATCAACAAAAATAAAACTTGTTCGTCGCTAAATATCGAAAATTGTGCGAGAACAACTTTTCAGCGAACGTGGGTGCCGGCGAACAAACTATACTTTTTTTCAAAGTATGGTCATAGCCTTAAATAAGCTGAAGACACACCGGACAATTTCGACTTTTCGCGCCTCCGCGAGCTGCGCCACTTTTCGCTTGTGGAGATAGCATTCGCGCTCGAACTAATGACGTCAAAAAATCGCTCGCCAGAAAACACCGTTTGAATACGCGCCCTCGTTTTAACGGAAAAGCGCTAAAAGTACTGTTACGGAAAAAATGATTTCCTAACATCAACCAAACGAGTTTGGGTTTAGATGTGAAGTCAAAAGTGGAGTCTAGATGGTAGTCCCAATTGACAATCAGAGTACTTTATTTAGTCATCAATCTACACGTATTTTACAGCAAAGTTAGCAATTAACTAATGGCGGAAACAAATCTCATGGATTTACGAAGCAACTAAATCGATTCAGATGTTCAACGGCGTCTTGGCGATTGATTAGACCGGGATTCCAAGAGGCCGTATTTTTGAACTGTCGGCAGTGTTGGAGGCTGGAACGGTGAAGACGGGCGAATAACAATCGAAGGAAGGAGCGCGGAGAATGAGTTCAGATGGCGGAGTTCGTGGACGACGTTCTTCTTCCGCTTCTTGTAACTCGGATTTGAGTTCGTCTTTTTTGTTCAAAATGTTCAGAAGAAGTTCCATCAATCTTCGAGTTGTAAGCACAAGTGAAATTAAATGAGTTTTATTTAGGGGAGCTTTTGTACAAGCAATGGAAGAAACAGTTTATATGATTTTTTTGTAGCCTCTTGGACTCGGGTTATCGATCACGCCTTCCATGAAGTCGCCAACTCTTTCGTTGTTCTCATAGAGAGCAAAGTGGTAGTAGATTTTGATTGGGCGACAGATTTCGAACTCGTTTTCGTCGTCGTATTCAGCTGCAAAGGCCATGAATGCATGTCGATTACCTCCTTTCTTCACGTGTTCGTAGATCTTCGTTTCGTTCTCCTTCCACTCGGTCATGTCGATCTGAAACAATCCAGTGCAAAAGAATAAAACTCCATACTCTTACCTTCTTGTTCACTGGAAAAAGTTGAAATGATGCCCGGGACCTCCTAGTCGTTTGTTTATCAATTGCAAGGCCCTGTCACCCGGAGCGCCTTCACGGACAAGGCGACAAGCAGTGTAATGCGTAATATCTGAGCCACGGTCCAAGCAGTCAGGATGAACTTCGGCGCTGTTGTAGATCACTCGACGAACATCGTCAAGATCACATTGTTGATTGTGCAGAATACTCACTTGATGTGCAAATGAACCAGAAAAGCGCTTCTCGCGTCGAATATTCTCGATGATCGGCAAAATGACTGACATTTCAAAAATGAATTTGCGATTTGCAATCAAAAATTTCAAGTCAATCGGAAGAACAAATCAGCAAAGAACGCAGTTTTATGTTCGAATATCGGAATTGGAAGACGAAGTTATGAGGAGACCAAGAGATTTTCACACGAAAATGTTCGCCCAAAACGTTTGATTAATTTCAGATCAAACTCTTACACACACGCGTTTGAAGTTTTAAAGCTTAAAACTCATCAGAAGTCGTCAAACCCACTTAATAAGAGCAGAAATCCAAACCAAAAGCACTCACGCAGCAGCCGAGCAAAACAAGCGTGTAGCGAAGTACCAAAATCGATTTCGGATTCACGTGTGCAAAGGCTCATTGAATCATTCGTTTTTCAAACGTCAAGTCCTTCAACCGATTCGGCGGTTTTCCACCTCGTCTGGTAATCTGTTGCGGAAGAAAAGTTGACCCAATCCTTACTGAAGACTTTTAATTGGCAATTCAATGTCCACAGCCGTCCAGTCGTTCTCATTTGTGGAAGACATAGACACGAACTCCCGCCTTTGAATACTCCGTGCAAACTAGATCCATTTACTTCAACTACCAACAACAACAACAAAGGAAAATGACAAACAGAAAGCGCATTGAAAGTAGCAGAAACAAGAGCTTTGGATTATCGAACCTGAGATCCTCCAAGAATGACATTCCATTTGTTTTCTTCTTATTGACATTCAAAGATTCTGATTGAGGAGCATCAACTCGGGATTCACAATATCAGCCCGTAAAACCGACTGAACAATGACAAATGTAACTGCCGGGTGTCTTCGCATCGATCGTCATTCTGCCGGCGGGCTTCATCGTCGTTGCATTCATTCCAATTCCTCTCACAGTATTTGCCCAAAAGACGAAAAGATAAACAGAACCAATTGAGTAACTTACGTAGTATCGCGACTCACAAACACAAACAAAACCGCCGTGCCGACCACCGTTCACACATTTGCCGTGATTGCACGAATGACGAGCACAGTGGTCAGGCAAGTGACAATGTCGATCTAAAGAGCGATCAAAAAGAATCAGATGGAAACAAACCCATGAATCCAAAATCACATTTGCAGGTCGGATTGCTATCAGAATCAAGAGAACAGACTCCATTTCTGCACAGGAACTCTTGACATTTCGATCCTGAAAGAGCGTTTGATGAAGTCGGTTTGAGAGTTACCTTCAGTCAATAGAGCTGTTGAGAGCAGAAGAATAACAGAAACAAACTAAACATTGTGACTGAAAAAGCAACAAGATGGTCCGTTGGAGTCATTTGAAGCCCCGTTTATGCACTCCAGCTGCCCATTGGGCTTATGAACGTGAGAGAATATGGCGATTGTGCGCCGACCATTTAGATTCACAGCTAATTCAATTGACATTGTAATCGAGAGTTAAGTGAAAAGGGGCAACAAAATCAGATAACCGACAGCTCGTGGGAACTTGCTTGTTACCCGGTTGTAAACGATTGAAAGCTCCGACAATCAAACAACGACTTTAGTCCAATCTAATGAGCTCAAGAGCTTTGATTTGTGGTCTGAAAATCCGAGAAGCGAAGTCAATCAGCTCGGTTGTCAATCACCTCTCTGGGACGCGCAGACTCTCCGAGAAGCGCATTTGACGGGCAATCCATTAGCATTAAACTATACAGTTTTATTTAAGACACAATCTAACAATCGCCATTGAAATTGATGCCACTCGTAGTCGCCTCTTGTTCTTTTTGTCTGCGACGACGAGCTGTTTGACGATGATTGGAGAACCAGACTCTGATCTTCTGAAACAACTGGACTCACTCGCAGAATATCAGAAGAACTGACTGTTTGTTCTAAACCAACTCTTCGGCCAATTGAACGATTTTTCTTCTGCGGATACTCATTCTGCGCAAACTCTTCTTTCAACTTGGAATTCTGCTCGACGGTCAAATGACGATGAGTACGACCCGCATTGCTTTCGTTCGCTTCTTCTTTTGGCTACTAAAGTGAGAATACGTGAATGATCAGTGTGTTTATCTTAAAGTCCTGAACAAAAAAGTCCACTGGATGGCGCGTGTCCTTCCATTTGGCCATAAACATGTTCATGGACTCTTTCAGACTCTTCATTGACTTCAACGATCCACGACCGTTTTCGAAGTCGGAAATTATTCGAGTCGAGTAGTTTGTTTCACAGAGTTGATTCAACGACTTCGCAAGCTCCGGTTGGGACAGTTCTACAAGCAAACTTTCGGGTCTTCTGAAAACACTTACTCAATAGATGACGGCACTCTCTGAATGCCACTCCCGCTTCTTGATCTCCCGAACTGGATTCGTTTTCTGCACGTGGTTTCTTGATTGTTGGAGGCGACGAATCCGTAGAGTCAGAAGGGCGTTTATTTGACGGCTTCGGATTCACGAGAAGACCCAATGGTTGTTGTTGGAACATCGTTTGCATCACATCGACTACCGTCTTGTAAACCAATCGCTCGAATTCATTGAGTTCTGAAGAGCCTCCGGTCGTTTGAATGGTTTGCTGAAATAAACGGATAATCAAATGGAAATATAGAGATCATAACGGATTGACGGCCGACAAATCTCTTGACTACTTTGAACGCACACCCGTAAAGGAGCGCAGCTCGCGGCGGCGCTAAGAGTCGAAATTGTCTTCAGGATATTTAGTAATAATGGATGATCTTGCCCGCAGCGTTTCGGAGCTGCACAGCAATGTTTCATTGCTGTGCTCGCAACGAGCGCTCGGGCAGATTGTCCACAACGTGGCCAATGTCCACGAAGCATTGAGTGCGGTTGGCGCCCGCACTCAAACTTCGTGGACTTTTTTCCTGATCGCCCTGATGGGGTGGATCTTCGCATTTTTATTTGCGTTGACCCCCCTTCGGAACGTGATCAGGAAAAAATGGGGTAAGTCAAAATTTTTTTTTTATTTATCGCGATTTAGAGCAACGGGCGCAAAGAAAACAAGCAGCCAAACGAGCTGCTATGAAGGAATTATTGGATGAGCTGTTAACCGACGCAGAGCTTTCGACGTTCAAGAAGGCGATCAATCGAAAGTCCGCAAAGGTTCGACCAACTACAGCGCCATTCGATGTCGACAAAATCTGTGAATTGGGGGCCGAAACTAAGAATGATGGCGAATTTGTGGCCTGCGAAGGAAATCGGTATCAAGGTGGATTGTTGTCTAAGAGTTTCCCGTTGACTGCTGTGGTATGTAGTCATTAACAGATGATAAAGATTAGTTGTTTAGACCGATGAGAACATTCGACCGGAGCTTGAAGGGTCAAAACACTTTCAAGATACTCCGAGCATTGATCCCAAATTTTTAACAGAATGTGAGTGAATATTAAGGAACATTAGTCAATGGATATTCTTTTTAGTGTCTCGAGCAAGAATCAGAGAAGATCTCAACGTTTTTGTTGTTGGCGACGTGGTTGAAGTTGCGGAGGGCGACTTGAGGAATCTGCGCGGTACCGTTCAGTCAATCGAAAAAGACACAATTGTGATTCTGCCCGATCGCGAAGAGCTTAAGGTCTGTAACTGGTAGTGACCACTGTTCAAACTGCTGTGTTTAGACGCCGTTGAAATTCAATCCCGGTAATCTCCGCAAATTTTTCAAAGCCGATGATCACGTTCGCATAACTTGTGGATGATACGAAAACATGACTGGTACCGTGATTAGCGTTGATGAGCGAGAAGTTGTGATTATTTCGGATTTAAATTTGGATCACGTATGTTAACTCCAGTTTTGTCGTTGACTAGCGACTTTGTTGAAGATAAAAGTTCGTCTTCACAATGTTTGTTTGGATGTTCAAGTCTCGACTGGCGTAGATCAGTTAAGTCAATTTCAATTCCACGATCTCGTTACGTTGGACAACGACACTGTTGGAGTGATCATTCGACTGGAACGAGAATACGTGGAGGTTTTGAACGCGCAGGGAAATGTTGTGCGTGCAAAGGCGATGAGTATCCAAACACCACAAGTAAAGTTCGCAAAAGCTTTTGATTCGTTGGGCAACACCATTCAAGCTAATGATCGGGTTAAAGTCTCCGATAAGTTTACAGTAAGTAATCAGTTGATTAAATTTCACGAGTACCTTTTTAGCGTGCATTACGAAATGACTACGATGAGCGATGTGGCGAAATCAAATACATTTTCCAGAGCTCAGTTTTTGTCTACTCACGAAAGTACATAAAGAATTCGGGTATCTTCGTTTGCAAAAGCAAAATGGTTACTTTGCTCGGCGCCAACAATGCACCAGCAGTCACCGAAACCACGAATAGTGAGCATTTTAAAGCATTTGCAATTATTAATCCCCAGTTTAGCTTCATTCTTTGACGGCTTGAAGAGACTTGGACATTTGCTAAGTGGTTACAAAGCCGCATCTTTGGTTCATTCTTCCGTGTTTTCCCAGAACGGCAGATCCGGAGGTTTTGGAGGTGTAAGTTTGGGAGCTCCACGTCGTGATACGTGGCTAATTGGCAAAACCGCATCAAGGACCAATGAAAGGCTGGAAACAAATTTTATGACTTTTGTTTATTTCAACTATTTAAGGTTATTTGGGAATGACGAAAGATGTGACCGAACTACTGTGCACATTGAACTCCATGGTCGACCAAATGTGATAATTATTTGATTGATTCCGTTGAATTCTCATTTGTAGATCATTAATGTCGATCGATCTCATATTGATGAATATCGTCGATGGACATCAAACAACGTAACAAAAAGCTCGTCTTGCCAAAAAATAGTCATACGATCATTAAGATCGTTCAGCTGATATCAATAAAAAATGAGGTTTTTTCGGACGATGTTCACGAGTTTCTTTGACCAATACATGAGCGTTGACAGCATTATGTTGACCTTGTTTTTGTACTTGTTTGCTAGACCTACGGAGCTGCGACTTATGACCAAACCTGTTGTTCGATTATTGCACTGAAAAATGTCCGCTGTTCAACCAATGATTTTAGAGGCCGTAGAATCTTGTAATATTTGACAGGCTAAGTATCATAAAAGTCGCTACGGTTGCTCAAGAGATGGTCCTTTTCTTCACGAAATGAGTTTGTACACACACAATCACCATCAACGACACTTATACTGAAAAATTCGGGTTATTCAGTAATTGAAACTAAACAGTTTTCCCGTTTATTTCAGAAGTGCCAATACAATAGCGATATTCGAAGCGATTGGTCGCCCGAATACTATCTGAGAAAAGGAAATCGCGTTGTTAGCGTTGATCAACTTCTGCGGTTCAACTACTCCAATACCCAACGTCCTTCTTATGCAATAGTTTCATCGTCAAGCTTGACCTTAAAGGACGAACATCTGAAGCGCAGTTGTTAAGTGTGCCAAGTGTATGGATGACAGCTAATCTTATTTTTTCAATTGCCGTTGAAGAGCTCGAACGAAGTACCAAACGCGAAGTAACGGAATCAAACGCTGAGCACCGTCCTATTGACTCAATTGCATATTGTATTCTATTCCTTGTAATGAGTCGGTGATGATAAACGTATTCGGAACATTTCACGAGCTACATGGTTTCTATCGACTTTCAAGTTGGCCAATGAACTCCACAGGACTCCTACAATCACCAAAAGCGATATCTTTGCGAGTTTGAGTGCTTGGACACGACTTTTAGTTTGTGTTATTCGTCGACTTCAATTTGAATTGCGCATCAATTTCGTTCACGTAAACACACTTCGATCTTCTCGCGTGTACAAGACGCTTTCCGGTTTAGTTTTGCGGTTAAGTTCGAACAAACAAACTGAAAACAATGACAATTCCATTAGCATTGCGGGTAACCGCCAATTTGTTCGCATTTCGTCTTTTTCGATCGTAATACGAAAAAAATTATGAAAGCGAACAATCAAATTCGAATCGCGGGTTTGCTCTCAACGGTTTGAAGGGTCTTTGAATTCCGACTTCTCGGAGGTCAACGGATGAATGAAAACAAAAAAGACAATCCATGTGCTCGTTAATGAGCGATCGTTGTTGTTTCTTAATTCCATAGTGTTTACAAAAATATGCGAAAAACACGCCAATCGAATTTGATTGTTCTGATTCTCGACGACTGAAAACTTTTCATTCGTTCATTTTTCGTCTTCTGTGAGCTTAAGACGTCGATTGATCATTTGGATTCGTTTGCGAACGCTCTTCGTTCTGCTGAGATCGAAGTCTGTTAGGTGATTAACTGCCCATCATTGCGGCTCATTACGTTGATCATCGAATTATGAGACTGGGAAACCGAGCGAACAGAACGTTCGGAGTTCTGATTCGATTTGCCGCCGACCAGAAGATTGGAGGACGAATGTTTACTAACATCTCAACGATCTATTGATGGCCGGCGAGTGTTCTCCCAACCCACTCATCATAAGCCACTTGGATGTAACAACTCGTTCGCACTCATCAGATGGCGTGAATTTCATCGCAGAAGCAACGACTCGAACTCTTTGCGTGCATCTAAACGCGATTTGCGGTTCGACTTGTGGTTCTTCGCGAGTCATCTGTTGATGCAACGCGTGGAAATCGCTTGCCTTCCAGAATTCTCTTCGTCCATCGACTCATTGCGCGGATCTCATTTCAACGTTGCGCAATAATTCGCGCTCATCGCTGCGGCTCGCTGTCACACGCGAAACGTGACGAGCTCGTGCGTTTGTTTGGGAATCTAAACCGACAAATTGACGGCGATTCGAACAAAAACTCAAAATGGTAATTGGATTTTGGGCTTATGAAGTGGGAACGGTCAAATTGCTTTCGACCCAAAGTCGTAACCGCGCCCGTTAATTAATCTAATCGTTCCACTCAAACGGTTTTAGCTCAATTGCTTTTAAGTTATTTCCGGTCTCACAGTTCGATTGGCGATTGGGATTTCCTTTTTTGCTTTCAATCACCGTCCGCAATTGCTTTTCGTTGTGAAAACGCACGTGAAATTCAACGACCTCGTCGATGTCTTCCCCAAGTTCGTGCCGTAGGATGGTGGTTGTCGGCGAAGTTGATTTTGGATAATTGGCTTATGATCGATCGACTTCCGTTAGCGGTTTAAACTCATTTCCAACGACTTGTCGGGATTTGAGTTTCTTGTTTCTCGTTGGTGCAAAACTCATCAGCTTTCCAGTCTCGACGAAACGTTCGCGCATTTGAGAAGTTTGCGTGCAAAAGTGGAAGCTCTCTTGTCAGTTTTTCTTTGTCGGCGGCAGGATGGTCAGTTGAAATTATTCCAATGACGATCGTACATAAGTGAAGGTGGTGAAAACAGAAGCGTTAACAGACACAAATTTTTTGTTTAAAGCTCTCGGTTCTTGCGGTTTAATTTCAAGGTCGTTGATGTTTCGATTTTGAGGTCAAAAGTGAGTAGAGGAAGT
This sequence comes from Aphelenchoides besseyi, assembly GCA_024699855.1. Classification (NCBI taxonomy): domain Eukaryota; kingdom Metazoa; phylum Nematoda; class Chromadorea; order Rhabditida; family Aphelenchoididae; genus Aphelenchoides; species Aphelenchoides besseyi. Next base: position 3,305,986 of record JAMPIQ010000003.1, read on the forward strand.
TGCTCGAACCGGTTTCATTGTCGAGAGCCGATGCGGTTCGACAGATTCAATAATGTTTCTGATGGATGGGTTTATTTAAATTCGATTGTGCTCCAAATTAGTGGAACAAAATCAAAGAACAATTGATCTTATCGTTTTTAGTTTCGTGTTGAAATCGCGCCTTGACTGTTACGTGAAGATAACGAGGGGATTTTTGATCGTTTCACGCGTTCAGCCACGGGCAACAAAACGATTGGAACTTGAGATGCGTAGGAGGAAGGTCATAGAGTTTTTTGGGCGTGATCCATCGTCTTCAAAGTCGTTTAGAATCACAAGTGGCAAATCCGTTCGTTGATGCGTAACTTTTGTTTGTGCAAAAGGTCATCGGGGTATCAACACCAACGAAGCGGATTCAGTTCAGCGATAAACTGACTCATTGATGTTGGCGGGCTGTTAATTAAGCCGTCGAAGTTCGCTGATTGTTTTCATTAAATGTCCGAACCTGCTAATTAATTGGTTATGGACTTTCGAGCTGAGAGTTTACGTGTCATCTGTGGATCTATTGCTCTTCACTTGAAGCTTCGATTGAACGTTTACGTATTTTCGAATCGTTCTGTTTCTGCAAATTTCATATAAAAGAAGGAATGGCGCAATATCCGACTGCAAAATGCTTCTAACAATCACGCTTACAAATTTGTTGGGAAGCCGGTTATGATTCTTTGCGCATTTGACCAATTCGTTTGGCATCACAATTGGATTTTCGCTGCTCGTTTTCCTCGTGATAACGACCAATAACTTTTGTGTTCACGGGCATTACAACTTTTGTGCTTCTCGGAGACGCGATTAGAATTCTCATTTGTTATCCAAAATGCTGAATGTCGATTTGCGTATACGGAAGTTACCGTAAGGTTCAGCATCAACTAATTACATTAATTGACTATTCTTCAATTCCGGTCATTTCGAATTGATCGCTAAGCTGTTAGTTCATGGTCGGGATTTCGTTGACTACTACATCGGCGACTTTCGATCTTGTGAACGAGAAGTAAGCTCGTAAAACGGACGTAGCTGCTGTGGTCTGATTTCGATTCGCTTGGTTGAAGGCGGAAGAACGGCTCTTAAAAGCAATTCGTGTCTAACTTACTGAGTGCGAGAATGGACGTTACTAAATGGATGAGCGGTAACAAAAGTTGGTCTTTTCTTGGAAAACAAAGTTCGTGGTTCTTGCGACAAGATCTCCGGTCCCTGATGTGCTAATCGATTTCAATTCCTTTTCAACCCCATTGATCATCTTCCGTCGTGATTGTCTTTATCAATTGGTCCAAAATTGGAGACTTTCGTTTCGATTGATCGATCAGTTCAACGCCGCGCGATCTAATTCGGCGTTTAACAGTCTCTTGAAAAGTTCCGCGTCTTTACCCTACGGCGTTTTAAGCTTTTGCTCTCGTAGCGGATGTGTTAAGATTTCAACTTACTGTAACGGCCGATATACTTTCCAATGACGTTGCAGTCTTTTTGCAAAACTTTTAATTTCTAACTCGGAGTCCATTAATTTGATTTGTAAATGTTCGCTGTTTTCATTACTTTTTTACATCAAATGTCTGAAGTAGGTGGACGGAAGAGGGCCGTCGGAAGCTCCGATGCAACAAACAAATTGGTTTCAACAAAACGAAAGTGTTTCGAGTTCTTTTTGTGCGTCATTTCGAGTTGAGGTCGTTGAAGGTCATTTGACGACAAGTAAAAAGCGTCGTGTTTACTGTCCACTCTTACCCATTCACCCATTCATTGAAGATCATTAAGGTCTTTTCGCTAGCTACTTAAGTTGGTCATTCAAACGTGTACAGACGTGCAATTGTGGATACTAAGATCACGGGATTTTTTAGTTTCCTTTCAGTACCTCGACTTTAAAATTTTAATTGCGAGAAAGTTCATCGAGAAGTCTAACTTTGTGTTAGAACAAGAATGAAGCACCCGAGTCATCACATAGAACGGTTTTTCTACTGGTTGGGCAAACATGTTGGAAAGCATCCGATACCCGTGATTGTCAGCATTCTCCTGTTTTCCGCAGTCTCGTCGCTCGGATTGTTCAAGTTCCGAGAAGTCAACAACGTTCGTTCCGAATATTCGCCTATGAATGCACCATCACAGCTCGAATATCAAGTGGCCAAGAAATTTCTCAAACAGGTTAATTAGATGAATGGAATATAAACGGGTTTTGTAGGAAGGAAGTCTTGATCCATGTTACGTTATGGCACGCGGAAGAGATGAGGGCAATTTGCTGCGCGACGAGTATCGTTGGACGTTGTACAATTTGACCAGAGCTCTTCAGTCGGAAGTTCGTGTTGAAAAGAATGGTCAATGGTTTGGTTTCACTGATGTTAGTTTGTTGACTAGGAAATTAATCAGAAAACCGTTTAGCTTTGCGAACCGTATTGTGAATTGAATACCGCGTTAGTCTTATCATCTATTACTTGTTTAATAATCGCTTTTCAGTTTTCTTGCCTTCCTTAAACTCTACGATCCAACCAATCCGTCGACATACACATATCCAAGCATTGAGCTTTTTGGTACTCAAGCCTTCATCGGCAACAATGTTTACGGAATCAAACTGAAACCCGAGTCCAATGAACTACTCACATTCAACACTGCGGTTATTCCGATCTATCTCGTTGCATCGCACGAAAACACGGATGTCATGATCGAATGGCAACATGCGGCAATTGAATTGTTCGAACGACCGGAGTATTCTCGATTGCTCAAGGTTAGTTGCTTGGAGAATAGTTTGATTCCCAAACTTTCTAATGGCCTATTCGTTTCCATTTGCTGTGGCTCATTGGGTTTGAATGAGCACAAAAGTAAGGTTGCGCTTTCTATCGAGACGCCTGACTGAAACCTGAAATAGAAACGAAATAGCTAATAAAAATAGTATTTTAGACTGGAATGACTGGTGACAACTTGGTTTCCTTTGAAGTTCGGCGAATGGGAATTGAAACGGCACCATTGATTATTGGCTCGATTATCTCGATGATCATCTTCGTTGTCACATTCTCGTTTCGGTAGCAGAACAATTCTACGGTCATGACTGTTTGGTTTTTTGCAGAGTAAACGCGGTACAATCAAAGCCATGGGAATCTTTTATCGGCTGTTTGATTCCACTTCTTGCTATCGTTACTGCTCTTGGATTGATGAGTGCTGTCAACATGAAATTTCAATCGATTGTTGTTGCCGCTTTGTTTTTGGTTTTGTCCGTTGGAATCGACGATATTTTCATTCTGGTTTGTTCTTACGAACTCAACATCAATGATTGTATTTAGACGAGAGCTTGGGATCGAACGGATCCACGAATATCGATTCCCGAACGTACGGCTCTAACTCTCGAAGATGCTGGACCATCAATTACCATCAGGTTATTGAAATTGGAGAAAAGGATTTACAAGCAATTTTAGCGCACTTACAAACATCATGTCCTTTGCAATTGGAGCTTCTTCTGATACGCCGGCAATTCGAACGTTTTGCATTTTCTCTGCCATTTCGATTACAGTTTGTTTCATTTACCAGTTGGTTCTACTTTCGGCGATAATTGCACTTTCTGGTCGTCGTGAGGAAAAAGGTTATCAAGCGATTTTGTGTTGTCTTCGAGCGAATCCACAAGCCCGATCACCTGTTGCTGAACGCTGCGGTCAAATCCACGACTATATTGTACATTGGTGGGCACGCACAGTCACAAGATGGCCGATGCGAGTTTTTTTGGCCATTGGAATGTGCGGTTACTTTTATGTTTCGTGGATTGGTATTCGGAGAATTCAGTCGAATATCAGTATCGATAAGATGGCACTTCCCGACTCGTATCTTCACGACTTTCAAGAGTCATTCGAGAGTGCTTTACGTAACATGTGAGTGAAAGTAATAGTTGATTCTATTGCTGGTTATTTTCAGGCAACCGATTTCGATTTTTGTTTTGAAACCTGGAGACCTGCGAGATCCTGATCAGTTGGCCAGAGTTAAACGTTTGGTTTACGATTACGAGCACTCGATTAACGCCTACGGACCAAACTCGACCTTCTTCTGGTTAACGCAATACGAAGACTTCTTCCGTTTTTATGGCGAAAGCGAAGAGTTTGCGTACACGGAAATACCAGCATTCTTCAAGTCGGCAACCTACTTCTATTTGAGTTCCTTCGTGCATATGAATGAATCGGCGTGTTTGGCTAATGAACCCGAATGTATCAGTTCATTTTTCTTTATTACCAACTTCCACGACGTTATCAAATACCACGAACTGGTTCCAACTGTTCAAGATTGGCGTCGAATTGCCGCCGATTATGCGGATCTTGAAGTCTACGCGTACAGCGATCATACTCCATTCGTCGATCAAACTATGGCTATCGACTCCACAGTTTTTGGATCGGTTATTGCCACCTTGTTGTGTACGATTGCGATCTGTGTTTTCTTCATACCTCATTATCTGTCTATTATTGCTGCTGCTTTTGCTGTGGTAATAAAATGCAGTCGAAAAATAGTTACAAATGTTTTTTATAGGGATCCACGAGTTTCGGAATCTTTGGACTTCTAAGTCTCTGGGGTTGCGATTTGGATCCATTGAGTTTGGCCGCACTGTTAATGGCAATTGGATTTTCTGTTGATTTTGTTGCGCATATTAGGTATTGAGTTAATAGCATTCTTTCAACGAGAATAATTACAGTTATCATTACTACAAGACACCTCCTGGAGTGAGTTTATCGACTTTAATGCCTTTTGACTTGTATTCTTAGCATCCACGTAAACGAATTGAACACGCACTGGGTGTGATTGGATGGCCGATGATTGAAGTTGGACTTTCAACGATTGTTGCTCTTTCTCCTCTTCTCTTTAAACAATCTTATTTGGCGTTGGTGTTCTTGAAAACGCTTATCATTATCGTTTTACTTGGCATGTTTCACGGTCTGATTGTTCTACCTTGTGTTCTCACAATGATCACTCCCTACAAACCAAAATCCACCAACTCATCAGCCGAATCTTCGGAACGCAGTTCACAACGATCGACGGAGCGAAAAGAAAGTTTCTACAAGGTATGTAACGATTGAAACAATAGAACTGAACAAGATGTTTAGACTCAACACTTGATCAAAGCAATGAGCAAAGATAAACTCGAACAAGGAGCTGGATGGTTGACAAAGAAGTGCAGTTTCAAACGAGATCGAGTAACACCGCTAAGTGTTGCTGAATTGGAAAACACGATACCAACGGCTAAAGGTCTTGGCTTTGTACATAAGATTCCACTTGGTAGAAGTAATTCGAATGCGCTTTAAAGATTCAAATACGAAGTTGTTTTAATCGAAAACGTAAGGGAAATTACAAAATGATGAAGCTGAACAAATTGTTTTAGTTTACTTTACGGGTAACATCTTTTGGTTATGATCAGCAATTTTGGTTCACATCGTCTTTTAACTACTTTTTGATCTCTTTCAAATTCAACATAATATCACGAAGAAGAATCTTGTTGTCAAACGATTAGCTTTTTCGAAAAGTGCCATGGAGTTTATCGTCCTTCATTTCTTATGAGATTTTTGTTTGTACAAAATAAAGACTTACTATCGAACTTATCCAAAGGAATGCATCAGACATACGAAACTCCAATGGTCATAAAAGAGTTTAAAACGTTCGAATTCAGACGGCAAGTCGATAAATGACGCAAAGGCCGATGGAAAAATGAATCAGTGGACCAAAAACGAACGTTAACCCCCGAAGAACAAAGAGCACGTTCACGTTTGAACTTTGCCGTTCTTTCTCCACCAGTTAGCTTGAAATTTCTTCTGACCTTCGTTCTAATCATCAACAGTTGATTTCCGAACGATATGGCCGTCATTCAATTTTATACGTGTATTTGCGCGATTCTTTTCATGGAACTTGTAGTCGGGATTTTTGCTTCTACACACGAGTTTGATCAAATGTGTAGGAATATGACATGAAGGTGCAAATAAAAATAAAAATCTAAGTCAAATTTGTTGTTTACATTAATGCACCTTCTGTTTGCTGTTCCAATAGATTTGAGTTCTTCGACTGTCATTCTTTACGGTAATGACCTGAACAAACAAGTGGATTGGAAATACCGTGCGATTGTTCTTCGTGATGCTGTTTGCAAGAGTTACACCTTTGAATCTTACAATTCACGAGCAATTCTGTAACAAATCGGATGTTTACCGTGAACTAAAAGTCTTATTCTCTTCGATCTCGAACTGTTTACTTTCAAGCACCAATTCGACTGTTTATTTTTGATATTGAATTTCGGTTTTAAGATTACGCACAACTTGTTATTCGAACGGTTTCGTGTTAGTGGAGTGATAGGACGAGCACTCTTTGAAAATCTCAACCTTCGTGCAGAACGGCAACTTGGTGCGTGCGAAGCACTTGAAAGACGGGAAGTCGTGCTCATCAGTTCGGTTATAAGCACTCGAGAAGCGGCAATGTCTAACGGTGTTTATTTCGCAAATGAATTTCGTGTTCGTCGCCCAACGCTCCCGAGGTCTCCAACCCAAAGTCGAGTGGTTTAGAAGCGCGCGACTGTTCATCCCGAAGACTTCGGAAGCGTTTAAAGATTGTGAGGTCACGATTGTTAAGTTCAAACGCGCAAACAAGCTGCATGGTGTACGTGATTCTTTGGTCCTGATTGCGTTACAAGCAACCGGTTGTTATTCAAAAATTCGAAAACTTTCAATACCCTACGACTTCTCCACCCCCAATCGCACTTTTCGAATTCCGAAACCGCGTTCTCACATCTTGTGATTCCGATCCCTCAAAATTGTTCATTCAATTTGGAACGTCAATCTCTTGCTACTCGAATCGTGACATTCGATTCGACGCAAATTGTTGCCCTTCGAACGTTCAGTCGGCCGTAAAACGATCAGTTCGCGCGTGTGTTATAATCGAAGGATCGTGTGAATTTCATCAACTGTATTCTATTTGGCTGATTTTTACGCTCCAATTTCGATTGTTCTCATGGCGGAAAACAACGCGGAAGACTTTCTTGTAAGTGAACGAATTGAATTAGCAATCTGATTTTGTTGATCACTAACGGTTTGTCGCTAACAAAATTTGGTTTGTAAATCTGTGTTGAACATATCAACGAGTTAAGAATGACTGTTAAGCACAAAGTCTATTGAGGTCCTGTTTATTTGTCAATCACTTCGATTACCATCTTTACGCTCTTCCCCCATCTTTTACTTCTGACACTTGAGGTGTGGAAGTGATTTACCGAGCGAGTAATCCGGACGTTAGCCGCCGACCTTTTCATGACTGAGGTTTACCGTTGTTCCGGTCGAGTCAGTCAACTGAGGCGGAAAATGAACAGAAAGCTGCACGACCACGGCTAACGGAACGGGCCTTCTGTTTCGGGATGAAAACCGGAGGGACGAACGAGTGGAAACGAGGATTCAAAAAAACGAAAGGAATAGACTCTACCGCCCATTACATCGCACAACTTCACTTTGCGACAACCAGATGATTACTTGTTATTACGAACTATCGTGCGTGCGCGATCATTGATGATGATGAGCCCAAAACAACGTCGTTAGTCGTCATAAACAGTCCGAGAGCTCGACTACAGTGCTAGTGTGGCCACCACTGAGGTTTCGTGTGTGTTCTAACCGTTCCTCTCTCGTCCTCTTCCTTTGTTTCGTCCGCCCCATCGCCGACTACTCACTTTCTTGCTTGTTGTTGTGTAAATTCGGCCCTTCGTCCACTTGGCCTTGCAATCACGACTTTGCACCACTCGATATCATCGACCCTCATCGTCGGTTGAACTTCGCCACGGCGTCCACTCCTCACTTCACTCTACGGTATTTTATTTGGCGACAGTTTGGATAGTAAATGTGGTCATCGAAAAAGATGGTTTTCCAGGTAACTTATCTCCCACATATCATACTCCTTGCTAATACTTTTACTTTAAACTTTTTGTTTGTCAAATTTTGGACCAAATTTCAAGCTTTTAGTTCTACTTTAAAATTCAAATTTTTGGTCATTTATGATTGGATTCTTCGCAGTTTGTGTTTTGAAGGACATTACCACGACGACCGACATTGTTTCCGTTAGAGGACAATAGTCACGGATTCACGGAAATCATCAGTTTTGACTGTTAAATTATTGACAAATGATAGTGCGAACAGTCTCTGATGACAATCCTGATCGAAAAAGATCTTAAATTCACATCTTTATTGAGTATTCTATTTGCAATACAATGCGCATTAAATGACCACTCTTAATGAGCTTTGAACTTCGAACAAAGACCGATCGGTCATTTGCTGTTCATTGAGTCCTGTTGTCCGTTTCCTGTCCCAATCTTCTTTAATGTACACGCTGAATAGTCCACGTGAGTGGTGAGCGTCTTTGAGTTGCGGTCAGTCTTTTGATTCTCCAGCGATCGAGCGGATTAACAGCCATCGACTACCCTTCGACTGTTGATTCTTGTGTTCGTTGCGCAACGACCAACAAAACGCGATAAGTGGCGGAAGTGTGGAGAAATTTTAATACAATCAAAATTTCTATTCGCTCCGGAACTGCGCAGAAATTGCTTTGGATTGGTGCACGTGATGTTGTGACCAGAAGCGTGAAGTCCAGCCGTTGAATTAACGTACGCATCAGAAAGTCCGTTGAGAAAGTGTTTTCAAGGAACGGAAATGAAATCTTTTGTCACGTGCTTTTTGCTTGTCCGGACTCAGACATCGAATTTGTAAGCCAGAAAGAAGGTCCGGGACTGAAGGGCGAACACCATCGATTATTTCAGTTCAGTTCGAAGAATGAAAGGTTGAATCACGACAAAAAAGATGTGTGGATCAGCCAAAAAAAAGCAAAAATGGAGGGCGCGAGAATTCGAAATTCGGTCGCAGTGAAGTGGAAAAGCGAAATCTGAGCCTTCTATTCCGAAACTTTGTCGATGGATTTGCAGTGAAAAGTGATCGATTGAACTTCGACGTTCTCTTCTTCAACTAACAGGCCGTTAACTGTGCTGCAAACAACGAAGATAAAAGTAAATTTGCAGTCTGTGGGCCACAATTTGGAAGATTGAAGGTTGAAGAGATTTTATTGCCCTTCATGAACAGTCGAGTGTGCAAAACAATTCGGTAGTCCGAAATTGGACTTGTGAACACGAGGAACGAAGTTCCTGTTGGTTGCATTTAATTGCAAAGTGTTGACATTGGAAGACAAACATTCCGGAACACGAGCGTTTCGAACTCAATCTGGTTGCGCACATTCATAGCGTTTACGACTTCAACGACTGTAGGCGGATTATGAGTTTTGGAAACGGTCGTTTTTACAGTCAGTCGAGTACTTGCAATCAAGCTGCGGTGTGTCATCAATATATTTACTGTGTGCGTTAAATCCGCACAGTCGGTCGTTTGGCAGTTGGAGCAAGCAATTAAAACTGCTGAGCTTTCGAAATGCTTTTCGATCTTGATATTCGCTTTTCGAACTCATACACGTGTCAGTTGGAATTGTAGTACGTTCCAATAGTTTGGTTTGTTTGAGACAACTAACTGGGATTGCTAACAATCGTGTGTTATAATCATTCAACCTCATCATTCACTGTTTGACCTTTTGTTTCAGAAAGTTCGCGACATAATGGGCGATCGTCGGCGTCGCTTCTCGACCGTTCAACAGATTTCGCCGGATACGCTCAAGGTTATTCGAGATCAAAAAAGTGGTCTTGATGCAATTGCCGACATCGAAGAAGGATCAACGGATCCTGTGCCACATCGTAAACAATCTTTAACGGCCAGTAAACTCTCATCAACTCTGGGTCAATTGGCGTTGTTCAAAGACGATGACGAAGAAGAGCGAAATGCAGAAACCGGTGGTCAATCATTCATCAGTGGATTCACTACACCCGGTCCGAAAGAACGAGCAACAAGTGCAAAGAAAAAGGTAGACGATTAAAAATCGATTGTGCTAATCGTAATTTAAGGCAAACCTTGGGGTTATGCTCGGTGTCTACTTGCCAACCATTCAACATATTCTCGGTGTTACGGTTTGTTTCTACTCAAACAAACCTCTGATGTTCGTCGTTGCAGATGTTTATTCGTTTATTTTGGGTAGTTGGAATTGCGGGCGTTTGGCAAACGTTGGTTTTGCTTTTACTTTGCTGTACCTGTGTAAGTCCTACAAAATTGAATGGCTGACGATCAGTGAGTTTAGACACTTCTGACGAGTATTTCGCTTTCTGCTGTTGCAACAAACGGAGTTGTTGAAAGTGGTGGCGCGTACTTCATGATTTCACGAAATTTGGGTGCGGAATTCGGTTCGGCCGTCGGGATCTTGTTCTATCTGGCTAATACAGTTGCTACATCAATGTAATCTTTTATTCCTTTTTTGTATTACAAATGTTTAAGGTACTTGGTCGGTGGAGTTGAGGTCCTATTGGTCAGACTTAAACTCAATTATGTAACTAACTTAAAGTCTTTAGCTATACATTTGTCCACAATTTACAATTGGCGGCGAAGAAGTTCATTCAGACACAGGTTAGTAGATAGCAAGAAGTTTAAACAAAAATAAAATCCGCTGACTAAACGGAAGTCTGCACAAAAGAACTTTCGAAAAATGAACACTAATCAAGGCATGTATCTATTCATGACTTTTAATTCTCGTTCGTATTTTCGCGCTTGAAAGCCTTGAATGTTGAATTGTCCATGTAATCCACAGTTTTCGCTTAAATAGTCGGTTAACGATGCAAGAACATCTTTTCGTGGTTCCGGCAAACGGTCAAAACGTGACTTGTTGGTAGCCGAAAAGTTGCATTGCTTCAGATCTACGATCAGTTGCGGAAATGAAGTTGCGTTTTTTAAAATGAGATTTGACTCTGAAATCAAATTGACACCTAACGGAATTTGATGGATAGAATCTGAAAGGTTATAACAAACTAGATTGTATAAGGGAAGCGAACTGCCGAAGTAATTTTGTTTACAACCATTTTTGCATTCTATGAAGTTTGAAACATTGCGACAAGGTTTCCATTTTGTCGATGTACACGTATTTTGGAGTGTCTGACAAAACGATTGCAGCACCATACGTGCAGTTCAATAATTCCGATTGATTCTGCATTATGTGCCGGATTGACCCATTTGAGTGTGTGAAAAAGATGCGAACATTCGATTCGATTGCCGTAATTAGAACTGGGTTATTTACAAGATCGCGCATAAATGCACTGGCAGTTCGACAGACCTTCTGGTTAACTCGAAAGAACGTTTAAATGATGTCAACACGCGAATTATCCGCGTGTTTAAAGACGAAGTTGGGCTCGTTTACATTCGGTTCCACTGAATAAAAGCCAACAATCTTTGTGGTTGACTGTCCTTAAGTCAAGATCTCGTACAATTCGAAGAATGAATGTGATCTTTCAAGAGCACCATTTGTTGTTGATGAATCAATCCTTTCAAATTCCGAACATTCCAATACAAATTTTCGTTTGTAAGGTCAACAAATTGCGATTTAGAATCCTGTAAAATGAACCAGGATTATAATTCCGAGTTCATGTTGCTACGTTTTCGTCGACTTCAACCGATTCTCCGATTGCTGATTCTTCCATCACTGATCCTATTACTGCAATTGATGATCGACTGGAAGATGTCTGGAGAAAAACAAATAAGCAGCAACATTCAATGAAATTCTTGTATTCAAGCGAACAAAAACTTACCGTCTGATCTTGCAATACATATAGTTTCGGACGTTTTACTTCTATTCGTAAAGGTCCTGGAGTATCGGAATCAGAGGCATGTGGTCGTTGACGTCGACGTTCGAACTTCAGTGGAATTTCCTGTAAAGTCAAAATAAATCTGATGAATTACTTGTTCCAAAAACGGACACAATCAGAAATGGCTGCGTACTTTCTTAAACTGTACAGCCGACCATCTGTTTGACGATTCGGGTCCTACTGAAATTTCGCGTAGTCTCTTTTTCGCTGACATTTAGATTCACATCAAAGAGTAAACGAAGGGAAAACGTAAATTAAAAGAAGGACGAAAAGAAGAAGACTAAAGACTTCAAGTAAAGTGTCACTTGATTTCGAAATCAACAGTAATCTCTGTGTTTTGTAGGACTTTTTGGGGCCATGAGCAATAACTATCGTATCTATGGCACAGCTCTTCTGTTGTTGGAAATGGTAATCGTGGCATTGGGAGTAAAATTCGTCCAATTACTCGCTCCAATTTCACTCGCTTGTGTTATCGCTTCATTGTTGGCATGTTACGCGGGTGGAGTGGAAAAAGCAATGACTGGAAGTGGCCAACAGTAAGAAAATAAGAACTGATAGAATCGATGTGTTTTTAGTGTTTGCATGTTGGACGAGCACCTACTGAACTCGCGTATTCTGATGCCTGAAAACGCCAGTATCACAGACATTTGTCGGTACTGCGTGAAACGTGAAGTGTAAGTGCATGAAATTAATCAATGGTTATTCGTTGATTTAAGTGTCGGAGATCAATTTTGTGAAATGAACTCATCGTCGAAGATATGTCAACGATACACGGGAGGTGATTTGAAGTGTATGAATGCTTTTCCCGGAATACACGGAGCATTACTTCGAGAAAACATGAATCCGATGTACTTGAGAGAAGGCGAAGCAACACCGGGAAACGAAGCTGATCGTGTGCACGAAGTTTATCAGGACGTGACCACCGGTTTCTTCCTTTTGCTAGCTATTTACTTTCCTGCTGTGACTGTAAGTTCTGCGCAATCACATATAATAATAACATTTGTTTTAGGGAATCATGACTGGAACGAACATGAGTGGAAAGTTTTACTGTCGTTTAACTTCTAGACTGCTTGATACTTGTCTTAAACCAAAGGAAAATGTCTTGAAACGTTTCTAGTAATTGAAGACAATTCACAAGCATTAGAAAGTTAAATGGCAGTCAAAACGAATGGAATGGTTTTAGGTGATCTGGGTAAGTACTTTACGTTTACAAACGAATTGAATTTATGAGTTGAAAAACGTAACGTAAATTTTTCAGCGGATCCACAGAAAAGCATACCGTCGGGAACGATCGCTGCAACGTTAACGACCTCCATGATTTACATTACTTTGGCTCTTTTGTTTGGTGCATCAATCACTGGACCCGTGCTGCGTGATAAGAATGGAAAGAGTATTGACTCACACATGATTGTCGCAGCGTTGGCATGGCCATCACCGTGGGTTGTTATTGTCGGCTCATTTCTGTCAACTTTTGGTGCCGCTCTTCAATGTTTGTGCAGTGAGTTTACAGGAAAATAGATGGCAATAACTATTTGATGTTTAGGTGCTCCGCGTCTTTTGCAGAGGTTTGTTATTACACATAACCTCAAGGTTCAAACAAGTTGAACTACATTTTAGTATTGCAAAAGATGATGTGATTCCGTTTTTGAAGCCATTTGCTCGTGTCACCAAAAGCAATGAACCATTTCTTGGTCTTTTGATTACGACTTTCATCGCTGAACTTGCAATTCTTCTTGGCGCCGTTGATGCTATTGCCGAAGTCCTCGATTTCTTTTTCCTCATGTGCTACGCTTTCGTTAACTTGGTTTGTGCTCTTCACTCGTTGATGGCATCTCCAAATTGGCGTCCACGTTTCAAATATTACCATTGGTCTTTGTCGTTGACCGGTGCATTTCTTTGCTTCTTCATTATGTTCGCATCACATTGGTATTACGCGTTGACCGCGTGCTTCCTCACTGGTTGCATTTATAAATACGTCGAATGGAAAGGGTAAGTGCATGGTCGTATTTTCGAATAATCAGCGTGTTTAGAGCTAAGAAAGAATGGGGTGATGGAATTCGTGGATTAGCACTTTCAACGGCACAATATTCGCTTATGAAAGTCGAAGACAAAGACCCGCATCCAAAGAACTGGAGACCACAAGTGAGTTTAAGGATGTAGAATTTATCCATTAAGTTCACACTTTAGTTGATGGTAATGGTTGATGGAAAATACTCAAAAGAAATGATCGATTTGCGTTCGTTGAATTTACTCAATTTGGCCGGTCAGTTGAAAGCAGGTCGTGGATTGGCGTTCACTGTGGCTTTTGTAAACTCAAACGGTGTACACGAGGAAGATCGTCGAAAAGCTGAGGCAATCAAAGAACACGTTCAACACGACATGGAATTGGCTCGATTACGTGGTTTCGGAAAGACCCTCGTTTATTCAGAAGATCAAATTCACGGTTGTGTTTCCGCATTGTTCCAGAGCATTGGAATCGGAGGTTTACGGCCAAATACGGTCATGTTGAACTTCCCGCGTATGAACACGTACGAAAGTACGGAACAACAAATTTTCGCTGAACAGTTGCTTGTTGGTGTTCAAAATGACAATTGTATGATCATTGGTATGTGTAATGCGTCTAATTTCTTATTCAATGGTAATCATTTAGCTAAAGGAATCACCGATTTTCCTCGTCCAAATGATCGACTTCGAGGCGCAATTGACATCTGGTGGATTGTACACGACGGTGGTATTCTTATGCTCATCGCTTATCTGCTTCAACAGCACAAGGTAAACACACACATGATTGAATACCAATTAACTGGATTTGAAGGTTTGGCGAGGATGCAAACTTCGTATCTACGTTATTGCTCAAAGCGATGACGACAACGATGAAATGAAGATCCGACTACGTAAGCATTGTAGTCGTGACTAACCACTTCGATTTGTTTAGAGAAACACATTTACATGTTGCGAATTGATGCTACAGTTTTCGTAAGTTTACTTATTAGTCTCATCATTCAAGTTCGTGTTTAGATCGTGAACATGATCAATCCGGACGTACGTCTTATTCTTCTTTTAAATTAGTTTTTTGCCTAATTTTAAGGTTTCTGATGACGCGGTGCAAAAGACGATTAACATGGAGCAGCGAAACAAACTCATCGTACGTTCTAGAATCTTCAATTGTTAATCGGATTCTTCAGAAAAACATGTCCAATGGTTTTTCCAACGGTGGTTTTGTTTCGGACGAACGAACTCCATCACGCGATAGTTCAATGCGAACACGTGAAGCCAGTGGTAACTCGTTGGATACGCCGCCATCAAGCAACCACAACACAATGAACACGCCAATCAATAATAACAACGTTATTGAGACGAGTTTCATTCAGTAAGTTCGAATGAGAACGAAAAACTTACGAACACAATTTCCAGAAAAACATTTGAAGGAACTGACAATCAAGACACATTGAACAGTCATGGATCTTTCAGTATCAAGAATCTTGACGATTCAAAGGTTGGTTCAACAAAGAAATAAGGTGAAATGACAATGTTTTAGGTCAAAAAGATGAATGCAGCCGTTCACATGAATCAAGTCATTTTGGAGTACTCGACCGAAAGTCAATTAGTTCTTCTATCGCTACCGAAACCGCCAAAAACCACAAGACAGGTGGTTGAGAATTACATCGCATATGTCGAGGCGTTGACCGAAAAGTTGCCTCGAGTTATGCTCATCGGTGGTAGTGGGAAAGAAGTTATCACTGTTGACTCTTGAATTGCTTTCCGTTTTCTCGAATTCTTATTGTCCGGTGTTAATCGGGTTCACTTTGTGTAGATTTTATTGTCCGTTTCTATTTAGTCCAGTTTATTTGTGTGTTGTCTTATAAAATATTCGAACAATCATAAAAACAAACAAAACGGCTTATCTTTTCACAACGGTTATTGTTGTTTTTTGCATTATAATCACTTGTTGTATATTTCTTTATTTGAAACGAATAAATTTGTCTAAGATCATTGAGATCAACTGGATTGGATTAGTGGAGAAAATAGATGGACGAGTGGAGTGGGATCTCAAATTCCATTTGATCGTGAGTCCTGAGGCATGTGAACGATACTGGGAGTTGGTTGCGGTGGTTTGTCTTTTGGCTTCACATTGTAGATTATTGCACACAGAAGAATGACGACCAAGATGACGGCGGCCACAACTGAAATCTCAAATCAGTGGACATCGAGTTTTTCGGAACCTACTGAAGAGAGTGGCAAAGACGACTCTCACTTTGCTATGCCTCTTTGGTTTGTTTTCATCGTCATGCGTTGTTGTCGATTCGATTTCCTCGATTTTGTTTTCTTCGGTTGTCGATCTGATAAAGTTAATTGGTTTGATGGGAAAAATGGTCGGAAGTTTCGTGGCGTTGAAGTTATTGCTAAAACAAATGCTTTACAGAACTTCCCAATTCAATTACCGTGTTTGGATGGTTCTCTCAATTGTCGATGGATTGGAATCAGTCGTCAACTCCAACAACTTAGTTTGTTGTGTGGATTGTACACGATCTACAACGACTGCTGACCAGCACTCTCATTAGCCACTTACTCGTCGAAAATCCATGGCACAGGTGAAACAGAAGTAAAGCTAAGAGAGAAGTAGATTGAACAAACATAGTCGGCTGTACGTTGCGAATAGAAAAACGAGACTAAAACTCAAAAGCAAATTTGTTGTTTTTTAGCTTTTGGACACTTCGATGGAGTCGCTTGGCGACCCGATCGTCGACAAAAACATACGAAAGCATCGAGTTCTTACAAAACTACACGTTTAATCTCTAAACCTCAAGACGTGTTTCGAAAGAAATGAAAACAAACTTTTATTCGTACAGTATTCAGACGGAATCCGAACACAAACCCTCTCATCGTATAATCGGGAATACCTCCGAGCAAACATACTAGTTGATTGATTTGACGAGGTCAAATTTGTTTGTTGATTAAGAGTACTTGTGTTCTTTCTGTCAATCGACGGGAATTCGAACGAAGCGATCGACTGGGTGTAAAATTTGAAAGGTCTTTTTGTTTAGCCGGTGTGTGTTTGGTACATCAACGGAGTAATGAGTGACCTTGTCCATCTCATTAATCAGAAATCGAACGAGATAAAACGAAAGTTCCGTTCGCCAAAATGCACTCAGGTCGTAAACAGTGAAATGACCGGTAGTGCGCGAGGTTGTCATGACCACAAGAGATGAGCAAGTTGCCATAGTATTCGAATGAATTTGCATTTCTGTTTTAAATTAACATTCGAATGTTTGCGTTGTTTCGTACAAGGATGGAAACTTTTTGAGCCGATCAGTTCGATTGCTCATGCACGATTGAATGTGGTTGGTACGTGCCTCGGATGCCAACTAATGAGCGGAGTCTGTGGGCTCCGGGGGCTGACCGTCGTCTTGCGGTTGCTTTCCGCCGCCGACCAAGTTCACAACAACGACGCGTCCACTCCAAAATTTGAAATGAAACCTCCGCTTTTCCTTCCCGTTGCAATCCGAGTGTCCTCATCGACCGGCGGAGTTTATTTTACGATTTGACGTTTCGGTCCATGTGCAAATAAACGACCGTTTTTTACGATCGACTGAACGGTGCTGTCGAAGCGATCAGTGAGCAGTGAGGTCGACGTCTGGGCCGGCAACTCCAAAAACAACTCGAACCCGAAGCTCACGTTCTTTACGATTCGCTAATTACTTCCGGCTACTGATTGGGAACGAGCATTCGCAATCTTGATTATTCTCAACCAAAAAGACTTCTTGCGTATTCGCTTATGTTTATTGAACGGAACGAGTTTCCAGCCGATAATTTTGGCGGATTAGTCGGCAGTGTGAAGAAGACGGGGTTTTGGGGAGAGGGCTTATTTGATTTCTATAATAAGACAAAATTCTTTTTGAAGGGGGAAACTGCGTGTAAGGAGAACGGCAGTCGATTCGCAGCGATTGGCAGTTTGCTCCAGCGAATGTTTTTGTTTGCCGTCGAAAACAGTCGCCATTCGATCGCATTACACCTTTTTTTTTGTAACACCGCGATTTGGATTGTTCCACAGGTTGAACCGAAAAACGTTTACAAAAATCGTCCACTTTTTTCGGAGCTTGTCGGCGATACGTTTGATTTTCAGGCGACAAAAACTCTCCGAACAATGAAAAGCGTGTGAAACCGTCGAGTATGAAAAAAGTGTCAATTCGATTTTACCTTTTTTTGAACGATTAGCCGTCATCTGCAAACGAAAAGATGTTTCTGCAACGATCATCCACAAAGAAGCGTCGAATGTGCGCAGTTCCAAACGCTTTTGCGTCGTTTCGATTTCGCAGCGTCGTTGAGATTGATCCTCCTGCGTGTTGATGTCAATTCAAATTCGCTTGTTTTTGGCGTCTTCTTTGCATATTCCGCGACAATTTTTTACCTCGTTGGGGGAAGCGGAACGAGACGTCGTCCCTCTCGAACTTTTGCGGCGATTTTCTCACGTTTTTTTTGCGCACGTTTTCATAACCCGCCGATTCGATTTCTCGACCTCCGTTTCATCGACGCATATTGATCCACGATTATAGTGCGCAATTTCGATATTCCTTGGGGACTCGCAGACGTGAACTGCCGTTGTCTACTGAAGTGCGTCAAGCGTCAATCAAGCAGCTTTATGAGCCTTTTACGACGTGTGAAATTATCGCTTGCGGGGTTGAGGTCTGTTATTCTCTTATCAATCCATGTGTACAGAGAATCTTCCGACTTTCTCTTGTTCTTTTGTTCTTTACAGTCGAAATTTGAATACCCTTCGCAAAACGTGAGTTGAACGACTAAACTCGGAAATTCGAATGGGTGTTTGATATTGGTCATTGTTCCGGCTTTTGACTTATTAAACCGCGGGTGATAACACGAATAAGATCGTCTTCGAAATGGGCGCAGCGTTTTCGTACAACCATCGACTGTTCGATTTGTTGTTGTCCGTTTAGTCCGATTTACTCGGGCAGTTGAGCTTAGCGGGTTTAAGTTTACTGATGGTCCGGCTGCAGTTCGTTCATTTACGTCGTCTCCCCTCTTCCGCCCCCCCTCAAGACCGATGAGTCGTCTTTTTGGGTTTGGTTTCTGTCCACGTGCGCTTGCAATCAACAAGATCGTGGCTGTTTACCCGGTTCTCAAATTGATGTTTTTCGTAGCTCTTGTTCACCGGAACGATATTGCAAGGTAATTATTCACGCGCATCATGTGGGTTGTTGTCTGTGGTGATCCTCGAATTACTCATGCTTACGGTCGTAGAGGTTCAGAAGCCGAAAACCGGAGATTGCCACTTCAAAGATGGCGGTCTGATCGTCGTCGGCACAATCGATCGAAGTTTATTAAATCGGCTCGTGCACTTTCGTCGAATGCCCGTGACCTGTTTCCTTCAGGATTCTTCGGTTCCGCTCAATCCATCCGCTAAAGCATAATCGAGATTGAATAGTGAAAATTGATGCGATTGTTTTTCCTCGATGATCCAAAGTACGCGCTATCGGCTCGTGACTTCCTTCTCGACCGGAACAAACCTACGAGTTTTCTTTTTTCGGTGATTACTCGTGTGAGCTGCCGTATAGTCAAATTATTTTTGTTGCGCTTTTCGTGCTTATTGTTCGCTCATAAGCGGCGACTTGTCATGCGAAGCGGCGGAGTGGTCAGACACGCATTTTCGATTTCGTTACAAAACGTTTGGAATTATTGAGCGCGATCAATTACGCTGATCATGTTCGACGACCGAATTCGTCATTCGGGCGTGACGGATTCGAATTATCGTGGCATTTTGTTGATCGGGTGCGTTTTGCGTGTTCGTCAGATTTTGATTGTCGACGGCACGTTTTTGATTGCGTCTTCTTTTGGGCGAATCAATTGCGTAAACCGTAACGTCGAAAAGGAAACCGATTGTGTTCGCGCATTGATGCGATTTTTTGCCTCATTTTATGCAACTAATCAAATCAAAACCCCGAAGGCGAATTGAGCGGAGGCGGAAATGGAAGTCGTGGAGCTTGTTTTGTCCATTCAATTCGCGTCATCTCCCGCATTGCAAATCTTTTCGTTTAAGCGATTTCCTCTCCTCCGTCTAATCGGTTTGCAATCGTTGTTCGAGAACAATAGACGAGTCAATTGAACATCTTGAGAGGGCAATTGCGTGCGTCTGTCTCCTCCAACTTGTCATACGATCAGCTAATTCGGTTGTTTTTAGCTGATGGCCGGCGAATAGAAAGCGGACCGCAATGGAAGACCTATTCTCCATATTTCTACACGAGTGGTCACTTCGTTCGGTAAGCCCTGTGACCCACTAGTTCTCACGAACTTTGTCGTTTTAGATCCAACAAGCTTTCTATCAGCTTTGCGTGAATCGAGGCGTCGACCCGACGGATTCTGCGTCCATTTATGAAAAGTACGTGGCTCGGGAAAGAGCCGCTGTTTATTGCTGAGTTTTAGATTGAAACTTGCGGATCGATTTTGTGAGAAATCGTCCAAACCACGACAACTATGGGAACTTTTGGACAAACGACGCGAACAGAAAGTTTATCAGAATCAGAATGTGTGTCGCAATATGAACGTTTTGATCGTGGGTGGAGGTCCGTGTGGATTGAGAACGGCCATTGAATGTGCTCTTCTGGGGGCGAATGTCGTTGTTGCCGAAGGTCGAGACAAATTCACGCGAAACAACGTTCTTCACTTATGGAAGTTTGTTATCGAGGATCTGAAAGCATTAGGCGCGAAGATTTTCATGCCGAGATTCTGTACTGGTTCCATCGAACATATCTGTAAGTTAAACTAACAACTTGACTTGTAACGGTCAAGGTTTTTAGGTATCCGAAAGCTGCAGTTCATTTTACTCAAAGTTGCTCTCGTTCTTGGTGTTCAATTCTACGACAACGTAAAATATGTCGATTTGATTGAGCCGCAACGAGACAAAAAGGGATGGAGAGCGATGTTCGAGCCACGGGATCACATTCTTTCGGATTTTGAGTTTGATGTCATAATTGGAGCTTCGGGTAAACAGAAATGTTTGCCAAGTGAGTTACCTTCTTTTCTTCCAACTCAACCGCTTGTTTTAGCTTTCAAACACAACGTTGTTCGCGGCAAGTTGGCCATTGGAATTACGGCAAACTTTGTTCATCACCGAAGCAAACAGGAAAACGACATTCCCGAGTTGCAAGGAGTTGCGTACGTTTATCGACAACACTTCTTTGATGAACTTCAACGAACTGCAAATATCAAACTGGAAAACATTGTTTATTACAAATCCGAGACTCACTACTTTGTTATGTGTGCCGAGGTTGCTTTCTGGTACTCGCATGTCAATTAATGTACATTTTCAGAAACAAAATCTCATTTCCAAAGGCGTCATCAAGCGCGATGTTGACGACATCAAGTTGCTGTTAGATAAGAGCAACATTGATACTGTAAGTGAATGCTTGGCGACTTTTTTAAAAGCTTTTTAAGGAAATGCTATGCAAATATTTGACTCAAGTCGTCGATTATGCAACTGAGCATAAGCTTCAAAATTTGGAATTTGCGTTGAATGCTCGTCGTCAACCGGATGTTGCGGTTTTCGATTTTACCGAGTTATCTTCTGCTGACCATTCAACTCGTTTTATTCAATACGAAGGTCATCCACTCATATTGAGTTTGGTTGGTGATTATCTTCACGAGGTAAATCGAGTGAAATTGGTGCTCATGATTTGTTTGATTTCAGCCATTTTGGCCAACAGGTACGGGATGTGCACGCGGCTTTTTGAGTGTTCTCGATACCGCATGGTTAATTCGGGGCATTGGAGTTGGAAAAGAGCCGATGTCGAAGCTCTTAGCCGAAAGAGAAGCTACTTATTCGCTACTAAGTCAAACACAACCCAACAATCTGTCAACTGCATTCCATAGAGTAGGTCGAAGTAGATAGACGTATTTGAATAGTCCATTTAGTATACAATTGATCCGGCACAACGATACAAAGGCTATCGTCCAATTCTTCCACGGGTCGACGATCTGATGGGCGTCGATGACAAAACGATTGGCTTGGATTCAATGGTCATGAAAATTTGCAGACAACGGGAATCATGTTCACAGTTTTCGCGCAAAGCATCACTCTTCCGATTTTGTTACATGGCTGTACAATCTCAACGAATTCGAATTTCGTCGTTCAACGCCAAAAGTTGGGCCGATGGTCGTGCTCTTTCTGCACTGATTTCCAAATACAAACCGGACTTCAAACCATCGGTGGATACGACGAATCCGGCGCAGTTGTGTTTGGAGTCGTTTCTTTACGCCGAAAAGCATTTGGCTATTCCACGACCGTGTGTAACTCATTACGAATGGACGAATCTGAGTGAACGTGCACGAGCCGCTTATTTGCAAAATCTTTTCGATGTTCTGAGAGCTGACCCATTTCAAATGGCAACCATGTGCTTATCGCCAACCTTGTTCAATAATTACAACCTGGAGAAAGCACTCGAGTGCGAAAAACAAGCTCGAGCTTTGAGACAACGACAACCGAAAGATTTGACCGACCCGAAAGCGTTGAACTTTGAAATATTGAGCAAGTCGATGAGTGTTACCAAACGACAAAAAAAGACGATTAACGATCTGGGAATCGAGAACATTCAAACAAAACCGCTTCCGAAACGACGATCATCCGTGGATCCGTTGAATCCCGAACTTCTTATGAAGGTTTGAACAACCAAGTGTTTACTCAATCGATTTGATTTACAGTTACGCCAATACATCAAAGACACTTCGACGAACGAAGCGGTCGATCGGCCAGTTGAGCTCGTGCCAACAAACGAAGAAGAGGAAAAAGAAACGGTATGTTTTGGTGTGAGTAATCGATGCGTCCATTTGAGCGTTGTTTTTTGAATGGCGACGTTTTCTCTTTCGCATGTCACGACCTTTCGTTTTGATGCTCATCCGTGACATGCTGAAGAAAAATGGACGCCGCGTTGTTTCTGACTTTTTGTGCTGCACATTAACACTTGCTTATTCACGACCACCTTGTTCATTCTGTAAGGCTTCATCTTCTCATTTGCTTTAGCATCCAATTTCTGTTCGCGAAGTTTGTCACGAAATCGAAGAAGGAACGTTTGCACACTCACCGGTAAGAAATTACATTAACTGTTGGGCTTACGATAAGGTGGCATACGATTTGAGTTGCTTTTATGTTTGGGAGACTTCAATGTGAGCAATAGGCACAACTCTAGACTTTTTTCTCGCTCTAAGTTCTTATTTTCATTGCTTCAGGAAGATACGCATACTCCCTCTCGTCTGGACCAAACGCTTCGATCCGGCTCTTTGGCTGGAGTTCGAACGGTTACAAATTTCCGTGAGAAGTTTGATTCAACGCCAACGCGCAAGAAAGATATCAGTCAGACGACAAACTCTTTCGATTTTTCATCTGACGATCATCCCGCCGATCCAATGAACGTCCGACCATCTATAGTACAAAGTCAGACGTCAAATGGTGTTGTTTATCGAGTAGATTCAATCCGATGAAAATCTTATTCTTTTTTGTATTTCAGTCTTCTACTCAACATCAATTTGGTCATCGACCGGTTTCTGTTCCACAAACCACAACCTTGGATAGTCCCGATTTGTGTCGAACGTTCGGTCACAGAAAACCGATGGTCACTGCGGCCCAACAAGTGGTTTATACGAACGTTCAACAACGACGAATGAGACTATGTGCTCTGTGCAATCAGGACGTTTATTTGGCTGAACAGTTGATTGTTGATCGTCTGTCAATCCACAAGCGTTGTTTCCGTTGCGGTTATTGCAGTCGACCGTTGAATCCCGGAGCTGCATTTATTGACCGTGAATTGGGTGTTGAGGGACCGAGATGGTACTGCCAACAGCATCATCGACTAACTACTGCGGACAAGTTGAGTCGTTTACACAAGACAACCAACAAGTTGAATACAACCGCGAGTGTTGCTGTGGTTTCGCCAACGAAATCTAAAACTGCTGTTAGTTCTCAGCTTTCGTACGTCGAGAAAACATTCGTTCCTTCTTCGTCCGCCGAATCAACTGCTTCGTCGTCCAACTCGTTGAACGAAATTGATCGTGAAGAAAATAACGTTCATTCCATGGCAACACAAACTCGTCCACCGATTCAGCATTCAACTCAAACGACTCCACGACCAGCCACTCCGCCGCGAAAAGCAATGAGACCATCGACTATGATGCTGAAGAAACGACTAAGTGATGTTCATTCTCCGAGCCAACTAATCGAAGCCTGTCGTGAACGTACAACTCAACGATTAGTAGCGATTGGAATGCAAAAGTCGATGGATGAGAACAAAGACACGATCACCGGTCGTGACATTGATGGCCATTTAAATGGCAGTTTCGAAGACACATCGCCACCCGAACGTCGATCGACTGATGGAGAAGAAGAATCGGATTTGGACGAATACGTTGACGCTGAAAATGACGAGAGTTTCGACGAAGAGGATGAAGCCGATGAAACGTGGCACGAACTTCAAGACTTTTTGGAGCGAACGCTTGTCGACCCATCACCAACAACTACAACATCTGAATCGTGTATTAATCAGGCACGAGAGTTGGTCGAAACTTTCAATCGCCGTTCTTTGCTCAATCATTTCGGCGGATCGAAAGAACAACAAGTACCTAGCACTCCGTTCTTCACTCCACGACAACATCGTTCAGATACAACACCCGATACGACGTTAACCGAAGAAGAACCTGATTTTTTTGTCACGCCAAAAACTCATATGCGAAATTCGAAACAAACCGCAATCATGCGTCGTTCATCGACCATGGAACGACGTGACAACAATTCGGAAGTTGATCAATTGAAAAAAAAGATTCAACAAAATGCCGGAAGTTTTGAGAACATGCGATCCAAAGATCAACTTCAACCTTCTTCGGCTCAACATCCACCATCTTCTGCTCAACAACGCACTCCAAAACGTTTCGGTGCATCTCGACCTCGACGTGGACCGCGTCGAGCAACCGTTGCCGTCGATTTGAAACGCGAGAGTTTGGGCCCTGAAGATGGAGTTGCAACGGCCAATGTGCCTCAAACACCAACAACCACGCGAGTTCGTCGATCGCCGTCCGTTCAACGTGCACGAGCGTTGCACATTCGACCAACTGAAGAGAATTTGGATCGTGTTTGTCGCGAAATCGAAGCCGTGCGAACTCGACGACAACACGAAAAAGAACGTCAATTGCAAGTAAGTGAACAACCAATTGGAAGAGTTTATATCCTGCTTTATTTTAGGCTGTTCAACGTCGCTTGCAAGAAGTCGAATTTCGAATTGAAGAGGTTTGCAAAGTCGGTTTGTATCTGGAAAGAGCGTTGTGCAAAGATCGCCGAAATGCGTGGGAGTTGGAGCAGTGGTTGATCTACTCTCAACAATACGAAGAACTGCAGTTCGAACGACAACAACTCAAACTGAAGATGCAGATTGCACAGTTGGATACCGAGTACAAGGAACGGGTTGCCAAGTTGCACGAAGTTCAACAGAAAAACGGGAATGAAGGACAACAAAATGTGAGTCGAATTCCTCCAATCAACTAACTGACTTCTTTGTTTAGGAAGAAAAGCGATTGATGGAACTTCTTCTGAACATTTTGAACAAAAAAGACGAACTCAAATCCGAGTTACAAGAAGCGGAAGAAGAACGTCGTCCACGAACTCCGCCATCTGAACTCATTCTCCGCGCTCCTTCCTTCGATTGTTATTCGCCCGTCTTCACCGTTCCAGCCTCCAACACTGCCGACAGTTCAAAAATACGGCCTCTTGGAATCCCGGTCTAATCAATCGCCAAGACGCCGTTGAACATCTGAATCGATTTAGTTGCTTCGTAAATCCATGAGATTTGTTTCCGCCATTAGTTAATTGCTAACTTTGCTGTAAAATACGTGTAGATTGATGACTAAATAAAGTACTCTGATTGTCAATTGGGACTACCATCTAGACTCCACTTTTGACTTCACATCTAAACCCAAACTCGTTTGGTTGATGTTAGGAAATCATTTTTTCCGTAACAATAACGAACTGCTTTCATCCTTCACTAACAACGGAAATCGATAGTCAGAAGTTCGGATCACTTGCCGTTTTCGGCAGATGATCGAGCTTCTGGATCGAAGATAATTTGGAGTTAGCGTCCTTAAACGACGGAAATGACCATAGCCGGAAAACTCCTGTGGTTTGCAATCGGAGGATATGCCGGAATTTACGTGGACCAAAATTATGAGCTGCCGAGAGTGTAGGTTCAATAGTTTTCTTTCTTCGACAATCTTTTTCAGACCGTCAGTTGCCGAATTGGAGCTGAAGATTCTGGAGTACTTGGAAGCGCAGAAAAAAGATCGACCAACAGACAAATAAGCCAATGAAGCTCAGAAATAGGTGCGTTTGGGTTTAAACGAAACGTCGATTCATTTCCTGAAGTGCGATGAATCGAACGGTTCATTCGGTTTTCGTTGGATTTTGTCTTCTTTCCATCGAAGTGAACGGCGATCCCAGATTGATAACCACAAGCTTTTCAGGTCTTTCCTCAAACCCCCAACGTAAATACGCCAACAACAAATGCAGTAAGAAGAAACGTTCTCCTCTGGATATTCTCGTTTTAGTCAGAAGACACTGAACACGACTTCTTGGACGATTATGGTCGTTTATACAACCTAGTGTTCGATGCATTTGGGAGAATCGTCTTCTATCTTAACGTGTAAGTTGGCTTCAGTGTTTTCATTTCTCCTTCAGAATTTACTTCATATTCGTGCTGTTCGTTCTCTCGTTCATTTCTTTCTGCTGGCGCCATTGGCTGACTCCGAAAAACGAAAAAGAATACAATGTCAGTTAAAGACGAAGTTAGTTCAATGTTCGTGTTTAATGTACGGGTACTCTCCCATGGTTAATAAATAACGTGTAGTTACAATTTCGTTTCATTGGTCCAATTGATTTGATGCAAATCGCATTCACGAGAATTTGAAAGCTCAAAATTTGTATCGCCGTTGATCCTCATTCTGTTCATTCGACTAGTCAGTTGAACAGTTCGGTTCTCTTGCTCGATATGCTCGACCAATACCGTTGTTCCTCTTGTGATACAATGATCGTTCGTAGCCCGTTGGCCGGCGGACCACCTAGTCGCTCGAAATGTGTGATGTGTCTGAAGAATCAGATCGTCCAGAAGTTCAAACAATCGCTGGCCGAGGGACTTGTTGAGCTCGCGAATCACGGACCAAGCGGAGAAACACGACCACATCGTCGCATCGGTGTGGTTTGCAGTTATGATGGACGTTCTCAGGCGTTGTTGCAACTGATTCGCGAAGCTCAGCACTCCGGTATGAAGATCCTACCAGAGGTGTGTATCACTAGAAGAACAATAGTGACTTTAAGTTGTAGATCTTTTTGTTGGAAAGTGACTTCGGAATCGAGGAACACGAACGCGCAGAAGTTGGCAAATGGGTCGGTGATTGGCCGTTGAAGACGTTTCATTTGAGCAGTGTTCTCAACATTCGCAATCGACAAAACGTGAATGACGCAGTGAAAGTGAGTCGCACAACGGAAACAACTGGCTACTCAGAACATTTAAGCGCGAAGAATACGATCACTTCATGAATGCACTAGGCGACTCTTGTCATCGTCGAGACTTCAAACAACTTTTGTTCGACAAATTTTGCTGGAACGTTGGACGTCAATTTCGATCGCATACTGTGCTTACTGCTGAGAACTTCGAAATCTTAACGTTTCGCGCATTGAGTTTGCAGGACCAGTTTAGACGTCAGTGATGGGATCTTGGTCCAGAGTGATCTTTTGTTTTCAGAAGCGGCAGTCAAGCCGGTTACTGGACTTATGGACACACGCTCTCGTTCTCGAATTGTTCGTCCAATGCATAAAATCCACGATTTCGAATTGCATTTGCTTCTGAAGATCGCCGGACACGATCGATCGGTTTTCGTCAGTCCGGCACCTGAACGTTCGATCTGGGTGAGCTACGATGCCGAACATCCAAGCGAAGAACAGAAACGTAGCATGACTGCCGTATTGTACGCGACTCAATTTCAATTCAAACACCACGCGTCAGATTACGAACAAGCCTTGATTACTTCCGGTCGTGTTCAAAATGGTGGCCAATCTCTTCAATGTCGTTTGTGTTTGATGCCGGAGAGACGCGACGAAGGCGCATTGGTCGAGAACTGCTGTCAACCTTGTATTTCGTTGTTAACTCAAGTCCGTGGGGATATTCGCGATCGTATTGTTCGTTCTTTGAGCAGTCGTGTATCATCCTAAAGTTCATGTACTTGACATTCGGTGTCTGAAATAAACTTTTCCTCATGTGATTGTCCATGAAGCGTCCGAGCTTCTGATTTAGTAGCCAAAACATAACTGCGTTTATGGTTGGGAATCGTTGATGTTTTCTGAATAGTTTATCAGCAAACCAAGCGATTGAAAACATTCGAGCAACAATCACCGAACCTGTTGATGCACTGGTTTTTCAATTGCTGCTTCTTTTTGTTTGTTCTCCATTTGAACGATTGCGATCTCAGCATCATGGAATGTCTACGATTGTCAATTGCTCACTCGTTGGAAGTTTCGTTGCTTACTGCTTCGTCTTCCAAGAGAGGAAGAAGGTTACGAGCTTCTCGAAGTTCCCGCAATTCCAACCAACAAAGTAGAACAAAAAGCCCAAGCAAGAAAAGGAAAATTGGCTGAAACTGAAAGTTGCTTGAACGTTCGATTGAAACGTACCGCAAACAAACACCAGACCCATGGGAAGACGTTTTTCGTAGTTTGATCCAAAGTTTCAACGATCATCGTTTGTGTGGCCGTCTCATTGGCTTCCATTTTCGTTCTGATCTTGAAACACAACCACCTTCTCAGGTGCTTTTAAAAACAGTGATGTCTATTGTCGTGCATGAGTTCGACGACGGCCGCCGAATGCTGGTAGAAAGATCGTTTTTGCTGAAAGGACGATTAATCGACAGACCGAAAAACACCACCTACCGGATCGTTCGTATCGATAACCGTGGAGTTCGCTGTATCATAAGTTTCGCTTTTCCGACCCATGAGTCGATCCAAAATCCGAAAGACGAAATGCGGCTTCTTCACGGCTACCGGTCGTTGAAAGTTGCCGTTGAGGTCAACTCTGGTTGTAGCATCAGACATTGCTTGCGGTGTTGTTGAGCATTGATCATGTGCAACGCATCGACGACATCTCGCGAGACGAACTCAAGATAGTGACCATTGGTCTGACTTCAAATTTTCTATGCCTAGTGCCGTTGATTGATTCTAATCATCCATAAATGCTGTTCGTTTCTGTGCGCTGTTCATGCGAATACTCAAACCGTTTAGACACCGTTAACCTTCTCGTTTGGATTCAATTCCCAATAGCACCCGAGGAAGAGCCTGAGATTGGGAAACGACCTAATGGGCCGTCGGAACTTGGACTCCTTTGTCTGTTTGAAAGACCGACTGCGTTCTCTGGCGATATTGCTCGGTAGTTGTTATGCAATTGACCGGAGGTTCGCTTGGTTGTTAATCGCATGAACGAGTCGTCACTTATGGGTCGTATATAAGCTTGAGAAACAAGTCCGCCCTCCATTTTCAGTTTCTGTGGTCGATCAACTGCGCGATCCTCCTTTATTGCCAAGTTTTCAGTAAGTAACGGGATATCGGATCTGCAATGGACAGCGAATTCCTGTTGTCCTTGAGAGTAGTTATTGGCAAGAAGTTTGTCCATTTTATCTGTATTGATTTTTATGTTGAGATTCTTTGTTGGGGTGTGATTTTAAGGACTCAATCCACTTGTTCTTCAAGTTCTCAAGAAACTTTACGGATTTTCCATCGATCAGTTGTGAACGCGCTTTAGTTTTGCAACTTCTTTCTCTTTGAGTGATTACTGCGACCAACTATGCAAAATGCACAACAGCATCACATTGGCATGTGTATTTGTGAGAGGTACTGCGGAATCAATTTATCAGTTATTTTCGATGGACTATCGCTTTCTGAGCCTAACTTTCGGTTCAATCACTTCAGTTCTTTCTTAGCGAATTTTGCTTTCTTGTTTATGTTGCAATCGTGTCATCGTTTAGCGACGTTAATTGATCTCATGATACTTCAAATCTTCATTAATTCAAATGTTCAGATAATCAAATACAACGATGGCAACCAGCAAAATTGCGGAAAACGAACGTCAATTGATGGGCAGCTTCGCGGTGCTCGGCGCCGATGATCAGCATCCTATTGATGGGCAATTCTTGGTTAAGAACGAAGATCATGATTGCACAATCCTCGACCTCTTCCACTCCAAATCACAGTAAGTTTCGAGTTGCTTTCTTCAGCCTTCTTGTTTAGAACTTTTAATTTCGACTTTCCATCGTCAACTATCGGAGAATCATCGCGGAAGACGAATGCTTATTGCATTCAGTGTTTTCCACTGGACATGTACACTGCCTTTTTGCTGTTCGGAGCCAATGGCTCGAACAATTTGCATGTCGGACTTGGACATTTTGACTATGAATGTTCGATGTTCGTCGTCGAACAGACGACTTTTGTGTCAGCCTACACGAAGACTTCTTTTTGCATGTGGTACCCGCAATCAAATCCGTCCTTGGGCACTGTCTTAAAGATTCCCCACTATAGTCCTTCTTGAGTCGATTTTTTTCGTGGTTCGATTGAAAGCCGACAACCAACTCCGAGTATCGTCGCTTGCAGCCCTACGGAAAATGAGTAACTTTGGATGCTTCGACGTTCATCTTTACGGGTGGGCTCGCGACGATACCAACAACAACAATGCTAGTCAACCGATCGACCTGATCGAATTCGATGGACGATCGACTGGAATATGGCGAAAGGAGTCAATTTAGTAACTTTGATCTTTCACTACAATAACCAGATCTTACATTTCCGAAAGCTAGTAGTGTATTATCCAGTTCTACGTGTTGCATTGGAAGAACGCTCTGTGTTGAAATTACCGTGACGAAGAAGAGTCGGAAATCCTGTCGCTGCATTTGGATACCTCGACGTGGAACAGCGCGGATATTATATTGAAGAATGTCTGGTCAATTCAGAGCGATGAAGCACAAGCACTGATTGTGCAAACACCTTCTGATGTTGTAGAGGTGGATAACATTTATCAATTTGCGGTCAAGTAAGTTGAAAACCAAACTACAGAATGGACAAGAACCTTTTCAGTGAACCGGACAAACTCTCCAATTTAGTTTGACTTCGACTGAAACCCATCTTCGACGCCCGGCCTGATGCCTACAATTCTATTCTGAGGCAGTTACTCAAGAATCTTAAGCAAAAATGTCCCCTCAATTCTAACTGATGTTTGTTTCTGTTATATCGTTTTTTTGTTGTAAACTTTTATTTTGCCGAGTAGAAAATAAAATGTCTTTGACTTGATAGTCATCACTTTGCATTCGACGTTAGTTTGAACCGTTGTCTAAGATGACAACAGCTTGGGTTTGATGACTTATGCTTTATTTGATTATTGAATTTTACGATCAAATTAACTCCTTATGAACCAGAATATCCACCGAAATTAAACAGACGGCGGCAAGAAGGTTGAACTCTCAATACTTCGGCAATCTCTCCGGTATTCCTTTCGACTGTTGATAAAACACTTAAACGTACCGTTAGCTTCGTTCTCAACTGGTTAAAAACTCTTGCCGATTCTCGACCATTACTCCCGCCTTCCATTTGGCTGAGGATCAATTGGCCAAAAATTGTGAAGTCGCGTTTCGGTTACTTTTATTTCGACTTGAACTCACAATTTACAGACTCGAAGGCCATTACCTTTCAACCAACTTCTGTGAGCAATGACCGTTGTTCTTTTGTCAACAAACCGTTTTCCATGTGAGTACAATTGCCGCATTCACTGCCCTCCTGTTGAGCAATCAACTGCTACAAAGTTTTCGTCCTTCATTCAAGCACATATCAGCGGTTGATTGGGTCGAGGAAACAGAACGAGAGATCGACCAGTTTTTAGCTCTCGAATCCAACGACACTGACAGTTCTCGTTTATATTGCTGCAATCAAGAGGTCATGCTGTTTTCCAAACATTTGCTTGTGGAGGTGGTTTGGTTTCAACAACAGCGACGAGTTTTGGTCAGCTTCCCATGCGAATACCAAAATCGTGAGGTTTCTTTCGACGACTTTGTTTCCAATCAAATTCATAATCGTATGGTTATTTTTGTGTATCAACTCATTCATTGCTTGTTCAGATGTGAATTCTATGATTCGCAAACATAAAAAATTTTTGTTTATTGGGTGCAAAAGAAGTAACGAATGAAACTAAATGACATTCAATTCGAACGGTTTGACGTGCACAAACTTCACCTTGTTCTTTGGCTTTTCATTCTGAAAATAGTCGTTTTAATAGTTGGAAGTGGGAACACGCACCACGCCATCGATTTCAATTGGAACCACGGGCCAAAGAGCCGAAGTGATGAGAATGTAAAGTTGCGTGATGTTGCACCAAGTGAAAGCGAACCACAAGCGAAAAGCTGCTCCAAAGTATGAATTCTAAATCGTAAATATGAATTGTCACATTGGCTTTCTTGGAATTCTCACGTTAGATGCGATTTGAAAACCGCAAACTTCGACGATTCCCATTGCAAAGACGGCAATTGGAATCAACAAATGCAAGAAGACATTGAGCGGTGGGGCACGTTCAACAAACGGTACCGACGAAATGAGCAAAATCAAACGAATGAGAAGCAGAACAACCGGCAATTCAATGATCGACAAAAATGGATCGCGACCAATGGCATCCATTTGCGAAGCACTGAAGACGCAGGCACGTGCGGGAGTCACGTTCGACCAATTGATTGCCATGTAAGTCGAAAAAACGGTCAAACTCTGAGCAAACGATTATCCATTTGATAAGAATCTTTCAACTCACAAATCCAAACGAATGACCGGCAATCGAAAGCGAACTTTTATGTTGAGACAAAGCGAAGTTAAACGACATCTTGTCTATTGTAAAACAGAACGAGCAGATGAATTCAACCGACTAATTGAACGACGAGCAGAAGCAGTGGCTTGCGAACGAAAATAAAACTAACAACAGAATTTGCATAAACAGAAATGAACGATTACGTAAATTTGTTTACTTTCGGTTACTTATTGAAGAACATTAAAAGGATAAAACGTGAAAAGAAGTTTAAGAATCCAAGAAACGCGGTTGACATTGCAATTGCACAGCCAAACAGATCGCACACTTCTTCGTTCGCGGATTACAACTAGTGCAATAGATGACCTGAACACAAATCTGAACCGAGAACAAAATATTAAACCGACGTGTCCACACTCCTTGATCGCGATCGTGGCCTTCTCGTAGCAGCGAACACAACGATTATTTCGATTTTCCGTACAAAACATTCGGTACTCCGCTGGGCAAAGTACTTTGACCAAATTGCTGCTCTAAACACTAAGGTTTTTGATTCTGATACACACCTACGAAAATCCTTGAATCTCGACATTGAATAGCCAAAAAGTCCTTTCCAGGTGGCGCGTTCAAAATGTAAATTCCAGATTCTATGTGAAAATTTTTGAAACAAAACTGAAAACACGAAGTAAAGATAAACGTCAAACACAAACCTCCACAGCATTCGAGTTTTCAATACGTCGAATCGAAACAATCAGCCGAGTACCACCTTTGTAAGGCGGACAAACCACTTTGAATTCGGTTCTCACGAACTTCACGAAGCGACTGACATTCGCAAGCGATTCGGTGTGTGCTTGAGCGTATTTGGGGCGCATCTCGGATATTCCAAACATGAAATCGTTTTTCACATCACACTAAAAACAATCAACTGAGCTCTACGGCGACTTCTCTTACATTGAACAGAAACATGTAATTCAGGATGCCCGATTTGTTGTTCAAAAGTTGACTGATGGATTGCTCGCCAATGATCATATGTTCGGAAACGTTGTGCATTCGAATCGCTGGAGTCGAGTTTGCGGTGGTCATGACATTCACTGAAACGAATTTCTGTTCTAATGAATTCATTTAACTACAATGCGACAAAACAACAATAGATACAATACAATAGTAATTGCAAACAATTCAGTTCTCACCTAGAGTGATGCAAAAGGCTTTCTAAGGGAAGTTCAATGACCACAAACATTCTAACAATTTTGCTTAAAGGAAATCCAATTTAACGAAAATCTCAATTGTTACTTGAACCAACAGAGAATACAAAATCTAATCACAGAAACGTTAAAACAACGTCCGATGTGAACAGTTGACTCTCAACGCGATCTGCCTGTTCGTTTTGCTGTTTGGGAGAAAACGCGAGATGCTGCGTAGTAGACGAGTTAATGTAAACTAATTGGTTGTTTGCCAAGAAACCCGGATCTTTACACTGTCAATTCTTGTCGTGATCACGTTTAACTATTTAGCGTTGTGGATTCTGCTTATTCTTGGAATTTTAGGTTCCAATACGTGATGGCGGCCGTTAAAACCGACGGATTCTTCGCGTGTAAAGAGGAGAAGACGAGTGTCGCCGAATTGCACGATTTTTTCGCGAGCAAAGAAGTCAAATTGGCAGCTCCATCGAATGACTTGTTCTCGAGCATCAAACAGTTTTTGCAAGCAACCGAAAAGGTTGCTGGACAATTGAACGAAAAAGACTTGGAATTGGTACTGAATGCGATTCTCAACCTCTCCATCGTGTTGACTGTCGAGCAAACAGTCGAGTTCGTTAAACAGATTTGTGAGATCTTTACCACAGAATCATTTCAAACCAAAGGATGGAACTCGAATGTAAGTTCAAGATTTTGAGTGTTTTATTTGTCGTTATAGGCGGGAGTTGCAATTCGTGTTCTCTCCAACATGTTGCATTTGTACGCTGAAAGACCGCAAATTGGTTTGTTGATTCTGAAGCGTATTTTGGAGATTGCCGGCAAAGCAGAAGTCACCCAAATGGTTGATACTTCGTTGGAAGCTGTTGATAAGTACGCAACGGATTGGAAATTGACTGTCGAAGACAAACGAGAGTTGTTGCGAGTTCTTCATCACGCACTAATCATCGACAATCGAGCGGATTCTGCTTTTGAGGTTTGTGTTTCTTGTCATTTTCATTTTGATTGTTTTTAAAGGTTATGACCACTCTTCTCAAAACCTACACCGATGTCGATGCAGATCGCGCCAAAGAAGATGCTCGTGAGTGCGTACGAACTGCGATAGTCGATCCGAAATCGTTTTCCGTCGATGCACTTCTCCGTTTGACTGCAGTCCAACGTTTGCAACAAACCGATCCAAAGATTCATCAAGTGTTGACTTTGTTTTCCACTGGTCAGCTCGCCGATTATCGTCAGTTCATCAAAGCGAATCCGAACTTTGTCCGCGATCAACTGCAGGTCGACGAAGAGATTCTGGAGAAGAAGATCAAGATGTTATCGTTGATTTCACTCGCTGAAACACAGTCAGTTATTCCATTGAAGAAGTTGTCCACCGAATTAGACATCCCCGACATTGAGCTGTTGGAAGAGTTTTTGATTGATGCGATTCGGATTAACGCCGTAAACGTGAGTCTAAAATTCATTAGCATCTAGAGGAGTGTTGGTGTTTTCAGGGCAAAATTAACGAGCGAAGTAGCGAATTCGTGATCACAACCTTCCAACATCGTTCGTTTGCTCGTCCTCAATGGGAACTGTTACAGAAACGTTTGAGTTCGCTGTTAAAGAACGTGAGACGTTCACACGGAAATTTGGATAAACTGCTGACTGGAGAGCCAATTGAGGCTTAAGATCGAATAATGGTTTTGAGGGATTGTTCTGATTTCTCAACCGTGTAATATCTTGTTTTGTTGTTTGTTAACGAATTTGATTGATAAAATATTGTGGTTTGTTATCTTCGACTTCATTGGCATCATGATCACAGGACTGTTACAACTGAAGGTTGCGGTATTGAACACAACAATAGTGATTCTTCATGGTTATTGAAGGTATTTCGCTTAACGAACAGATCTCTAGTCAATAGCAAAGTCCTCAAAATTCGTTGTTTTCCTTTTCTTTAAACCCTTCGATTTCACATCAATTACCGCACTTTTGTCGGCAACCAAAGTGACGTGAACTCGGGTTACTGCACGTGTTTCTACTCATAATCCGCGATGTATGTCGAAGCAAAACCGGAAAATCCGTGCGCGAAAAGAAGTTCGCGAAACGGGAAAACAAAAAAGCGACATTTCGGTTTGTAATTTTTGTCCTTCAAATACGATTAAGGTGCGCAAAGCTTACAAATGAATAGTTTTGTTCTTATCTTCGGATTAATTTGTGTTTGACTTTCGTTATCACGATTATCGAGAATAACTTTGATGTCCGTTGTGTTCAAGAGCAACTTATGAACTTCAACATTGACCCATTAGTTATGAGAACAGAAAGACGAATTGGCGCCGATCGACCTTGTCAACGAACTGGCATTTTCAGTGTTCCTGTTTGTTAGCTTTTAATATTGCCACGTTAAGTTGTACCTAAAATTCGGTCGTTAAAAAGTTTATGTTCAGCGAATCTTATTATCTGAGAGCTATAAAACACGATCTTACAGTGTTTAGTAGCCTTATAATCTGTAAACAAGCGAAGCTCTTTGTTCGTTTATTCGGTGTAGCACAGTGAATTTTTGGACTGTAAAGTAACAAACTGTTTAGTCTTTTTTGCCTTGAAAGCATTGGTTCAGAATAAAACACCAAGGACTAATTGTGTTTTGCATTTCGTACTTCTTGATTACCCTCATTGACCTGCAAGTGATGAAATCGGGACTTGAGTTTAGCAGAGGAAAGAAAAACACCCTATTTACTGCGAAGGAAAGGTACCCAAAAGTTTTTCAAAAAGCGAACGTTCACATGTCACACGCCAAAAAGGTCGAACACATTCGTCTAACTCTCCATCGACGCATTCAGTTGAAAGTGGGTCTGTTTTCTTGGTTGTATTTTTCATTTGTCCAACTGTCTAATCTTCAGATTAGAATGTTGTTTTGGAAGCAATTTTCTTTGAGATCAAAACTCGTGTCCTTGATTTGAACTGTACGCCCATCTTCCAATTTAGTTTCATTGCAAATCGATTCTTGTAAAAGGTTGCGGAAGAAGCTGTTACTGGAGCAAATTACCTCATTTAGTCATCCTCTTGTTGTCGCTCAAAAACCGTTCCGTCTTCGAAGCAGAAGAAGATTCGATCGTGTTCCTCTTCGTTTGATCAATCATTTTATTTCATCGATTGAAGTTGTTTAGATCAAAATGCTACACGTTGGCCAATTCCTGTTATTTTCAATCTTATCCGCTAACTTTGTTGGCGGTTGTTTTTCTTCGGGTACAACCAATTCAACGCAAACTGATGCCGCTACAGAATTGTCAAAAGCTGGAGAAGCCGAAGCTTTGGCAATGGAATTGAACGACAATCGAGTCGGTACTCAAACGAGCGGCGACGAACGTCGATCAGCCGCCGATAAATTCGTGAAAGTAAGTTGGAAAGATTGATGAGTGAGTTTACTTGAAATTTGTGAGTCATGAACTGAAAAAATTCGATTCTGAGAACATTCGAATAGAAACGACCTTGAGCATATGAAGGGTAGAGTACTTAGACGTTCATGGGCTCTCAAATTGAGAGTCTGAAATGAATAACAACATTTGGTTTTAGGACTATTTGGATGCATTTGGTTATTCGCATTCCGTTCAAGCAGCAGGAACAAAAACAGCCGGAACGGAAGAAGAAGAAGCTTTGAAGTAATCGGTTTTACGAAAACCCGAAAACAACTCGATGATTGCAGAGAGTTCCAAAAGTTCATGGGAATCAATCCCAGTGGAAAAGTAGATACAATGACGAAGTCTGCAATGCTCAGAAAACGATGCAGCAATTGGGACAAACCGATTCCTACACATGAACCGAAATTATGGGAAAAAACGAGTCTTGTTTGGGCCATTCAATCTTATCCGGTTGGTTTGAATGCTTCGGATGTTCGGTAGGTGAACTTTTGGTTACTGTAAACGAAAGTTGTTGACGGGGAAAAAGAATCCCGCTGTTTGACCTTTGAGTTTGTTTCAAATTAAAAAGCCATTTATCGTAAATTAAACCTGTTGGTCATGTCTTGAACCTAAACATCTCATTTGACTAATCGGTTTCTTGTTTTCTAGAGAACTGGTAGCACAAGCGTTCAAAGGTAGCTTTAGATGATCGTTAACGATGTCTTCTTTATTGCGATCTTTTAGCATGGGAAATCGTCATCGCCATTGATTTCATTCCCGCTACAACTCGAACTTCTCAAAACGACATTGACGTTTGGTTCGAATTCACGGATACAGATCCAATCAATCGCAATGATCGAACCGGTAAATTGACGCTTCAAAATTACATTAGAAAATAAACAATTTAGGATTCTCAGTTGGTGGTGCTACAGAGCCAGTGAAGAGTCGAGTATGGATTAAACGAACGGAACGATGGGGAACATTCCAACGTCAAGAAGCTGGACGTCTGGATATTTTCTTGACGATCGTTCACGAAATTGGTCACATTTTGGGTCTGCAACACTCGACAGATCA
This sequence comes from Aphelenchoides besseyi, assembly GCA_024699855.1. Classification (NCBI taxonomy): domain Eukaryota; kingdom Metazoa; phylum Nematoda; class Chromadorea; order Rhabditida; family Aphelenchoididae; genus Aphelenchoides; species Aphelenchoides besseyi. Next base: position 3,344,204 of record JAMPIQ010000003.1, read on the forward strand.
AGTAGACCATTGCTAATAAAGCAATTCATTTTCTTTTCAGTCATCTGTTATGTTCCCCATTTTTCAACGTCAAACCGGCGAAGAACTTCCGGTCATTAATTCGGATGATGTCGAGAAACTACGCAATCTATACGGTAAGCCAATTAGTGAGAATAACATTAGATTTTGGTTTCCAGATCCTCAAAATGAAGTAGTTGAACCCCAACCAGATGTGGGAGTCGCGACAGACGGTGAACGTGAAGATTGTCCGTCCGCTTTGTGGTCGATGACAAGAACTCCAAGCGGCCGTTACGCACTTTTCGTTGATGATTTGGTCTATCGTTTCAACTCGGATCGTCTGTTAATGGGTGGTCCTCAAAAAATTCAATCGGTTTTCCCGAAAGCTCCACAACGCATTTCGGTGGCAATTAGCAACGGGAATCAAGTCGCATTGATCGAAGAGCGTTTGGTCTTTGGATACAAAGAAAACGAAAAGGATGGATCATTCAGTTTACTTCCCGACTATCCGAAACGTCTTCACTCGATGGTTCTTTTCTTCCCCAGTTCAGCATTCCCGTTGGCCAATGGAAGTGTCATTTTGATTGATGTTAGTGCAGAGACAAGCAAAACGTAAGGCTTATTGTTTAGGGAGGAGTATTTGCCACTTACTCATTGGAAGCAAACTCACCGTCGTTCCTTAACGACAAAAGCGTCTATTTCCCAAATTTGCCCGAGGGAATGCGATCGGGAGTTTTGGCGGCCAATTCGTCCGGTGGACACCTCTACGATATGTTCACATCAGATACTGTCAGTCGTTATGATGCATCGACTAGCGAGATTTTGGACGTGAAACCATTGACCAAATATCTTCGTTGCAAATCAGCTTAAAGTAATGAATCTATGAGTATTTCTGGTGTAAATTGAGTTGTTTTCTTATCTCCAGCAACTATGATAATCGGCCTAGTTCTTGAGTGTTTGGTAATTTCAACACAATAAATTGAGATGACTACGTGGTTGATCAGAAAACATTTCCGCTTCATAAAATGATTGGGTTGTAAACAAAAACTCTGTGCTCGCTTACTCACTCTCAACGACACTCTTTTGTTGTAAACCGAAGACGTCAATTTATGTTTCCTTCGTTACTATCGTGCGTTTAAAAACTCGAACAAAGTGAACGATTTCCGTTACTCTCGAAACGTTAAATAAAGTTGGCGATAGTTTCGTTACAGTCAATTTGATTGTCGTTTCTGCTATGCATTCACATATTGTTTTTCTTCTACTTCTGGGCTTTGTGATCAATGTTGAAGCTCTAGGCACTGTTCAATCTTCAGCGGTAATGGGAAAATTGTTGTGTCGTGGAAAACCGTACCAAAATGCCAAAGTAAAGTTGTTTGATATCGACTTTGGTAATTGAAAAGGTAGAATGTGTAATTATGAGTTACAGCGGATCCGGACGATTTGATGGCAGAAGGACGAAGTGACAAAGATGGCAAATTCGCTTTGAGTGGATCTGAAACTGAGATCTCCCAGGTTTCATTTGCACTTTAGCTTTCATCTTTAGAATCTATCAAGATCTACGCCAATCAATTTCGCTCAACGAGCGGAGTCTATTGGCATAGATCTTGTGCAATTCGATGGTAGAAGCTAAAGTGTAAATGGCCGTTTTTCAGATCGATGTAAAGGTAAAATTCAACGGTTTCATATTGAAATTAACGCTAATGTTTTGGGTGAACATTTACACAAACTGCAACGATGAAACGAAGGAGGGTCTACGCAAATTTGAAGTAAGTCACTCAGCAATCAATTATATAAAACGCAAATTTTAGATCCGTATTCCTTATGACTACGTAACTGAAGGTCCAACTCCGAAGAAAACGTTCGATGTTGGAGTTTTGAACCTTGATGGCGTTTTTCCGGGAGAAACGCGTGATTTTATTAACTGAACTCTTTGTTGTTGACTATCAACGTTTAAATACAAATAAGTTTATTAACCTTAACTTCAGTGTTCAACATTCTGAGGTGTAGGAACGAGCAAGATTTTTCGGTTTGACGGTCGAAACTCGATGTCTTCGTCATCCACAGGATGTGTTGCTAGATACGATAGAACGGCGGCCAAATCTCGCGCTTGAGTCTCAACGGGTTGTTTCCCGCTCTAAATTGAACAAACGAATACGAATAGAAGTCGAAAGCATACACTATATTGTTGTTGAGTTTCTTTCGTTTTCTGTTCGGCGGTCATAACATACGGTGAGTTGTCTTGAAGAGGAAACCAGGAGTAAATTAGAATCTTGGAAAACCTACTTGCTACAGGCATGTGAACAGCGGTACGAGCTTTCAACTTCTCGATTGCATCCTGTTTCGCGTGAATCTTTCTCTTTCCCTCCTTCTTTACGTTGTAACGTATAATGAGGATTACAAGACAACATATACACAACATAACAACAATGATTATGGCCATTACGATAAGAACAGGAATAGCTGTTGAGTATGGAATGTAACCATCTGAAAGTAAATAAATTGAACGAAAACATTGAACATACGCTCTTGGATATTTGGTAGATAAGTTGTCGTCCTCGTTTCTTTTCCTTCACTTAACGTTCCGTTGATTGTTGAAAGAATCGATTCGGTGATCGAATCGAAATTGGTTGATCTTTTGTTACTCGATTCTTGGTCATCTGTCATTACCTGAACATCGTTCTCGTAGTTATCAACATATTCGATCGTCATTTTCGTTTGTCTCAACAAATCCACTGCTCTTTCCAATCTTCGTGCGAATAACCAAATGACTTAATGAGATGGCAACAAGGAGCAGTTATCTTGCTATGCAAATTGAAGTCATTTCGAACAAACTCTTCGTATCGGAAGCTAAATAGTAGCAAGCTGTTGGTTGTTCCACAAATCGATTGGAAAAGTTTGCGGTTAATCAAGAATTTCCATAGTTTATTTTCATGGCGTCAATTTCTATTTGGTCGGGAGTATTCTCTTGATTGTTTCTTTACATCAATCACTTTCTATCTTTCAATTTAAATGCCAATCAAATTGATGTTTCTAACGCTTCGTTTTTGCTCCCAAAGAAGTCGATGGGCATTTGCTTGTTGGAGCCCAAATTCAAGATTCTACCTCTGAAGTTTGTTAACGTTCAGTTTTTGTTTGATTGTTCGCGAAATGAATTGCCGTCTGGTTTTTGAGTTCTCTGTCGCCAAATCGATGACAACGAAATTCAGATGACCAATTGTGGATCTCTGGAGTGCCTACCAAACGTTTTGGCGCCACACCGACAACACTCATCGTCAGTTGAGATTGAGGTAAAGGATACAGAAAACAACCAACTCATCACGCAGACTTTACATCTTTTTCTCAAATGGGTACGTTTCTCGAGCACATTTTCGGATGTTCTCTTGCGAAGAATACGGGGATTTGTATTAGAACGAATTGCAAGTGAAATTTAGGCGACACGCATCCATCCATCAGATGTCGTTTTTACGGTACAGAATTTGGTTGAAGGTGTTGCACTTGCCGAGCTTCTGGTTTCTTTGTGAGTCTAATTATGTTTTTGATTCTTTCGATTTTCTAACTTTCAGCTCCATCCACCATTTCGGCGACTTGTTAGATCACTTGTCCACCAACAGCGATGAGACTGGAAGCGGACTGATTCGAAAAGTCGAGTTGATTCGTGAACAACTGCGCTTATTCTACGCGGACAAAAGTGCACGACCGTTGGACGAAGCCACGTCGTTTTTAGCTCCGGCGTCTGAAATCGGTAACAAACAAGTCGACTGGTCGAAATATTCCGGTTTTAGTTGAACGAGATGAGGACTCGCTGATGCGATTGATGATCGTGATCTACGGTGTTGCTGCATATTTGAATCATACATGTAAGTTTGTTTGACTGTTTATTTATCTGTTGAGTTCTAGCAGCCGCGAATTTTGAACAATTGCTCAACGCAAGTAACATCGAAGTTCATCAATTCACAAAAAAAATGGTCAAGGAGTTTACGGCGCAGTTGAGTGACAGTAGTTTGCTTGACACAACTCAAGAGAACAACGAGTTGAGGACAAAACTGAAACAGTCGAGAATCGAGGTTGGTTGTTGTCTTTCGATATTTTTGGATTCTGTGGCTTAGGTAGCAAATCTCAAGGATGAAAAGGCAAAATTGGAGTCGCTTTTGTCGAACAAAGAAAACGAACTCACTAATTATGCAAAAATGAACGCTATGAGGCAAGAAGTTGAGATGAAAGTGGAACGATTGAAACAAACCCAAGAACAACTTCGCATTGCTGAAGATCATTGCAGCAAATTGGAATGTGAAATTTCCGAATTGAAGAATCACGTGTATTCGCTCTCCAGTGAACTCGATAAAACGGTATGTGTTCTTTTCGTTCTAAATTCAGGTGAAAATTTCTAGCGAGAGACAATGAAAGCAATGAAGGAGGAATTACGCGAAGTCCGCGACAACAAAGCCACAATCGAACATCGACTTTCTCTTTCAAACGCTCGAGCAGACGAAATGGAACGAAAGTTTGCGCGTCTTCAAGAAGAAACAAAAGACAAACCGTCGGGACGTGATCATGCAGCTTTGATGGAACGCTATAGCGCGATGTTGGATCGAAACAGCGAACTGGAACAACAATGTCAATCACTGGACAGTTACAAGAGGCTGCTCGAAACCCACAAAGCACAGTTGGAACAAGTAAAATCCGAAAAGGAGATCGTTCTCAACGATCTCTACGCCGAACAACAACGAACACGAGAACTGAATTCGCGGCTAAGTGAAATGGAAAACGCGAAACTTTCAAGTCGCAACGAAAACATGGAACCCGTGACTTCAACGTCTTTACACGACGAACTTTCAAAGACCAGTAGTTTCGATTATGGAGACATCAAGTGAGCAATAAGCTTTTAGTCGTTTCCAATCTTAATTTCAGCGGAGAATTGGTCAATTTGAAAGTTGAAGTGTCGAATTTGCAATCGGAAAAGAAGGGGCTTCAGGAAGAACTTGCACGTTCAGAAGCAAATATCGAAAGTGAAAAAGAACGTTTCGGCGTTATTTTGGTACAAGCTCGTTTGGAAAGCGAACAATTGGCTTTGAAACACGAAACACTACAAAACGAGTTTATACGTCAGAAACAAGAACTCGACAGTTTGCTCGAGAACCAAATGGCACCTAAAACACCGGTTAAAACGCCTGTTAGAACATCGGCTGAACATTCCCCGAAGAAAAGCTCAGGTTCGAGTTTTAAATCGTGGCTTCTGATTCCGTCTCTGTTGTTGTTTTTGTTATTTCTTCGTTTTGTTTTATGTTGTTTTGTTTACGAACAGCCTTTTACGTTGTTTGGTACCTATTCGCGATTATTCCGTTAGACCTCGAATGTTGTTGTTTGTTGCATTCTTGTTTTTTCCCGAAGAATTCTTTACTTTTCAAATAAACTAATCGACTGCAACTGAAACTTCCAATGAATAGGAAAATATTCGTTGTTTACAAGCACGTACTTCGATCGTTCAATCCACGTTTGTAATCATAGTCCTTTAGAAGTTATGAGTGATCTGTACAGACATTGACTATCGTACGCGTAATCATGAGTCGACCAGCTCTTAACTCACTTCGCGGATTGTTAACTCGACCCGAAACGGAAGTTCGTTTCACCAATCGCGTTGCCCAATTGAAATCAATTCGCACTGTTGATGAGGGAGTACCGCGAAAAGAAGACCAACAGAAACGTTTAATTCGATCTTTTCGGTCTCTTCGACATCGTTTAGCTCAGGAAGAAGCGAAATTTCAGCCCGGTGACAGCGCTGTGTTAGTGCCGTTGCTTGAACTGAGTGAAGATCAACAACCATGGGTCTTATTCACTCAGAGGTAGGTAGAAAAGAACGTGATAGTTGAGTTTACTTTTGAAGATCGTTTCATATGCGTTCGCATCGTGGAGAAGTTTCATTCCCCGGAGGTCGAATGGATGAAAACGAAACTCCGGAACAGGTACAAAAACTTTTTATCCCAACTGTATTCTCAAAGATTTCAGGCAGCATTTCGTGAAGCAGAAGAGGAAATCGGTCTTCACTTCGACGACATTCGTCTTTGGGGTCGTTTACCGTCGCTTCTGACTCGACATAACAAAAACATCGTGACTCCGGTGGTCGGTTTGATTGCCGAAAGAGCGTTGGAGAAACTGATTATTGACACCGAAGAAGTTCAATCAATTTTTATTGCAAGTTTATCTTAATTCAAAGTTCTTTATCGAAACATTTAGGCTCCACTTTCTGAACTTGCTCAATCCGAGTCTTATACAGCATTTCGAGTTGCCTCTCATTTGTATCGAATGCCCGTCTATCATAGCGAACAGTTTCGATTGTTGAAAACAAACGATGAAGCCATACAAGCAGCACCACCGTTTCATCGGATCTGGGGACTTTCTGGTGGAATATTGGCCGAACTTCTTGCCGTTCTATTAGACGATCACGAATTAGAAGAAATGTGATTGTAATAAACGGGTTGTCAATCACAACTTTTTGATAGGTAGTTGTTAGTTCGAATAAAGTTATTTCTATTGAAAGCATTCAACGACTCAAATGTGTTTTTGAAACTCTTTTACTTTTATGATTTGTCTGTTGATTTCATTGTTGAATTGCAGATGAGTCATGTGCCTTCGGATCCCAAACCTGCAAGTCGCTACATGTCGATTTCTGAATACGCAGAAATTCAACGAGAAAACGGCAGCTGCAAAGAAGAATTCGCACAAAACGTTGCAAAGACAACGAAGGTTGGTCTAATTGTTGGTGTTCCGTTGGGTTTGTATGTTGGCTACGGGTAATTTACTTTCGTTGAACCCTTCGATTTTTTCTTTTAGACATCATGGTCTTGCACCAAAAGCATTCATTGGCAAGAGCTTGAGCATGGGTTTAGCCACGGTGATGTGTTTCAGTGGTATCGGTGTTTTCATTGCCACCTACAATTGTTTGCGTGTTGTTCGATAAATGAGTTGTTCTCGATTATACGTTTAGAGAAGAAGAAACAATATGTTTATGTACAAAATAAGTTTGAAAATATGAGGATCCGTTGGGATGAGTTAATGCTTACAAACAAAGGTGTTAAGCGATCTTGTGTTTTTGCAATTTTGTTATCAAATACATGATCAGTCTTCGCAACAGTTGGATGGTTTTGATCAAAGTGAGCATGAAAACGAAAACTGTGGCAGCCAACGGAACGTAAATGTCCAAGTTATTTCGATAAATGAAACCGAGTTTTATCGCATACAACTCCAAATCGCCGTTCTCCTCGTGACCAGCAGCGTATTCGATTAGACGAACAAAACGTTCGGACGGTTTGAACGGTTCGTCTCTGAGTTTGCGGCTCACAAGTCCTGCATTCTTTTTGAAACTGAAATTCGTGTGATGTATAAGTGGAAATCACGTATACCTTGGTTCATTCAGTAGACGACCAATTTTGGCAACCAGCTCCTCTTCGTCGATGTTGTGGATGTTCTGATACAACGACATTCCACGGCGAATCAACAGAGCGGCGTTGTAGTTTTGGTCCGCGAACAACGGCAAACTGAGGACGGGAACTCCACTCATCGCTGATTCCATAGCGCTGTTTTGTCCGCAATGGGAAATGAACAATTGAGTTCGCGGATCAGCTAAAAAATTTGGTTATATTGAAATTATGAGATCGACAACTCACATAAGATTGTCACTTGATCGGCCCAATCGACAGTGAAGACATTTGGTGCCTGGGCGAAGAGTGCTGAATCGTTGTGATTCGTGTGAAAACGCCAAATCACCGAGTACTGTGGAAAACGAGCGAAAGCGTTGATAAAAGCTTTTTTGAATTGCTTCGGCATAAGTTGAGTGTCCACTAACGATCCCAACGAGAAGTAGATCACGCCTTTTGGAGCTTTGTCGAAGATCGCAGAAACAATCGGAGTGTGTTGAGTTCGCGGTTTGGCAACAGCAATTCCGCCAATGAATTGAATCTTATTCGTAATCGGTCTTGGATGATCCAAATGAGCGTGAGCATTGATGAACACATACGATGATGTTTGTATAAGTTCACGAAAGGTCGGTAATTCGACGTTCAATTTGATCTTGAACATTGTTTGCATCTCTTTGTGAAGTGAACTGAGAAGCACCGGATGATAGAAATCGATGATCAAGTTCGTCAATCTTTCGTTCCAACTTAGAACCGGAACATCTGCACTTGATGCAAACACCCCTGAAACGGCAATATTAGCTGAGATCAACGAAACGCTACGTACATGGAATGTATGATCGAGGAACTGGAATCTAAAAGTTTAAAGTTAGTTGATTTATGATTCTTGTATTCTACTCCAAGAGCAAACGCAATTTCATCGGGCATACTCAACGCACTACTGATCACTCGTTTCTTTATCTTTAAAGCTTCGGCTGCGTAGAAAAGACATGGATCGAAGATCTCGCCGATTATTAAATCGTATTTGGCTCGTCGCATATCATCCAACATCGTGGGATGGTTGACAAGATCGCGACAGAATTGAAGTGTCGTATTCACGTACGGTATTGCACGATCGGTATCCATTTTAATGTCTGTGGCTTTGAACGGATCCTTAAAGTAATCCATCTCGTGGTATTTCGTATATGTTGTTGCATTGAATTTAATAACTCGCGCCTTTTCTACTCCAGTGCGTGTTTCGAAAGGAGTCCAATTAGCACAGAAAACGTCCTGGCAAGCAAATTAGAAGATTTGGTATGAGCATCTTACCACTTCGTGTCCTGCTTCAAACAACAAATCGGCAAGTTTGCCGTGAAATTGCATATGCGAGAATCCAAGCGACGGATTATTCACCAGAATCTTGAGCTTCTTCTTTCCAGCTGTTAGTTCTCCATTTGCCCGAAGGCAAAGTATAATCAATACGTACGGTAGGAAACGAAAGAGCATTTGGATCGACAGCTGTACTTGTGCTCAACAGATCACTTTGATCGACAAACTCGCACGTAAAGGTTGCTTAACAACTGGGAATGAACGTTCAAAATATAACGAAAATTGTGCAATGGGCTTATCAGTCTTAAGCTTATGGTTTCTTTAGACCATCAACAGGACAAATTTTATTGTCTCCTCCATGTTTTCAGTTCTTTGATGATAGAATTTTTTAGTGTTTTGCTTGGTTATTCCGACCATTCCACTTCTTATCTCACACTTTAGGGTCGTGGACGTTTCGACCATTCAATCTATTTTCCGGTTCCTTTTGGCGTTGATCTTCGGACAGAATTTGCCTATCAAACTAAGCATTGAATTAGCTATTCAGAACAAAAGAAGTGGACGTAAAGTTGCCGTGTTGGTCGTAGTGTTTATTGAAAAGCATGTGTAATCAAAGCAGATTTTTTATTCGTGATATTCGTACAAAGTTCTTCCATTTTCGACAATTTTCATTATGTCCAGCCAGCCTAAGAATAATTCGACAGTTGCGGCTCATATTCGATTTAACAACAAACGTCCCTATCTTTGATTTTTTAGGTTTACAGATGGGTACTTAGAAACGAGCAAAAGTTCAGAGTTATAATCAGTTTTTGTTGAGCTCTTTGGGCCGCAACCGTCCTATTGCCAACCTTTTTTGTCACGTTCCGCAAACACTTCGACCATCGTAACGTGTGTGACGTTGTGCAAAAAACAATCGCCGTCGAAAACTCTGCATTTCGTTCGTCCAACAACCGTCTTAACGTTGAATTTCCGTTGTTTAATCTTCGTCGTGTCGATGATTGCCGAAATGTCCAACGGAATCAATTGCACGACCCGTTGTTTCGATTTGATGCTCATGATCGCGACGGTGCGTTTAAGAATATGCTGGAGAAGAATCAGATTACTCGGCAGTTTACACTCACTTGGATCTCATCTCTGTTTTTGTAGTGACGAACATGCAAATTACGTCCGTAAATCGAGTTGATTGAAAGTAAACTGAAAACGAGCAAAACACCGAAAACTAACAACCTCATTTGCTTCTCGTAAACGTCAAGTTGGGGAACTGGATGTACGCCTCGTGATTCTGAACATCCGGTTGTTGAGAGAAAACACAAACGTCTGTTCAAACATACGCAGAAATTAAAGTTTTTAGGTTCATATAACAACCTTGTTCCTGTTGGACGCCGTTTGCTTGTTATGCTGGATGTACGAAGGATTATGTAATGCAACTTTAAGTTGATATTTCCACTCGTACAAGAAATCATTAAATCAAAAGCACTCAATAGATTTGGGATTATTCGTGCGTTTCAGAATAAAGTTGTTTATTGTGTCTTGGCGTAAAGTAGAGAACATATTCGTTGTCGGTAATAGAAGTTCTCAAATTGGCTCACAATGAGTGGACTGCCATTTCCCGAGCTGACATCTTTTTGGCGGTGAAAAATCATCGGCAACACAACGTCCATTTCCTTTGCACTTCTCTTCGGAACATCTCTTCGCCTCACCAATGACTATCGAAGCAAACGGTCCGAACAGTTCATTCACGTGGTTGGCCATCAAAACACAACGATCGTGCATATGATAAGAAGAACCCCAAACAATAACACCGTTGGCTCCCAACTCGTACGGATATTTCAACGTGTTGCAAACGTCAATCTAAATTCTCATTCAACACCAAAAATGAATACTCACTTTTGAATAGAAATAATCGTCGATCATTTCCGTTGTTTCATTCCAATTCACGGCATGTAAAACTTTGAAATAATGAAGGATTCTAGACGATAAATACAACCGCAATTTCCCTTTATGAGAAAAACAATCGTAATAATGTTTTTGCAATCCTTCATTATTTCAACCACTTATATTCTAGTTTTGCGTAAGCGAAGATTGGTTTCTTGCGAGGCTCCAAAACCCGATTGATAGCCAGTGCTTGGTGTAACTCTCCGTAGACATGATATTGACGACAAAATGCTTCAGATGAGACATTATAAAAGTAGATTTTCGGAAGAAGTATGTCGATTGCGTTGTAGAGCCACATTAATCTGAAGCTCTTCGATTGTTGCCATCAAAAACTTTAACAAACTTTTTATTTGCTGCATGATGAAGAACCGAACATTGCGTTGTATTCGTATAGCCGACATCGTCATTGCACAGTGGATATTCCCAGAAGCCCCATTTGGCTAATGGTCGCAAAGCTTTAGCATACCATAAGGTTATCAACATAAAATCTCTGAATCGAAGATGATTAGAACGAATTGATTCGCAACAAACTTGGCTCCTTGTTCAAATTCTACGTGAGCGAGCTTGTCGATTTCTTTGTCGGTACAACTTTCGCAGTGTTGTTGAGCCAAATATCGAGAGTAACGTTGATAGACTCTTCGAGAAGAATGATTTAGTTCAAAAATTGGTCTCCATGCCTCCCAGTCAATGATTGCGAGACCATCAAATTGTTCATTCGGTATCTTTTCTCTTATATCTTTCTCTATTTGAGCCAAATGAATGCTCAAATTTGCGGCCTGAAATCGATTAGGTTTACGTTATTTAATTTGCAACTCATCTGTGGAACACCACCATTAATTGGATTATCGCATTCGGATTCTTCATCGTTCAATCCCGCTTGAACAGCTTCGTTGCAGTACGGTAAAGCTCCGAACGAGTAAAAGATTACCAGTTTATCGCCAACAAAATGATGACCAGTATTCGTGGTTATGTTGTAAAGGTCGGGTCGAACTTCGAGACAATCATCTGATGGTACATTCCAATAAACCTGAAGCAAATGATAGCCGAATATTTGAATCAGAAATACCTCAAAAACTGGAAGTGAATGCAGTTGTAAAAAATTAGAGAGTATAATCGTCAGTTGCACGTAAATTGAATTCATAGCCAACGACCTAACAGATGCTTCCCAGCTAACACCTTTAGTTTGTGATTATGATTACAAGTTTAAGTTTAATTGCTATTCCAGAAAACGTTCTGCAATATAAAAATTGACGTGATTATCATTTCAATATGAATTTCACGACCTTTTCTTCACATTAATCATCAGGTAAGCGGCCGATAAGAAAGGTTGTTGAGTAAGAAAGTAAACAAGATTCTCCAATTCAAAGTTTTATACGCAAACTGATTTGCACTGTTTTTATTAAATAACAATAACGACAAGTTTACGGTTTTTTCGTCACTGATTTGCCACCACCACCGAATAGTCCACTAATTCCACTACTGATTCCACTACTGATTCCGGACCAGCTCAGTCCGCCCCCACTAGATAATTGTGATCCAGTCGATGGTTGATTTCCAGTCGTTTGACCTGTTGATGTACTGCTTTGTTTAGCTGGATTACTCGGCGTTCCAGATTGTGATCTAGTAGATGGTTGATTTCCAGATGCACCGCTTTGTTTAGCTGGATTACTCTGCGTCCCAGATTGCGATCCAGTAGATGGTTTATTTCCAGATGCACCGCTTTGTTTAGCTGGATTACTCTGCGTCCCAGATTGCGATCCAGTAGATGATTGCGATCCAGTAGATGGTTGATTTCCAGTCGTTTGACCTGTTGATGTACTGCTTTGTTTAGCTGGATTACTCGGCGTTCCAGATTGTGATCTAGTAGATGGTTGATTTCCGGATGCACCGCTTTGTTTAGCTGGATTACTCTGCGTCCCAGATTGCGATCCAGTAGATGGTTGATTTCCGGATGCACCGCTTTGTTTAGCTGGATTACTCTGCGTCCCAGATTGCGATCCAGTAGATGGTTGATTTCCGGATGCACCGCTTTGTTTAGCTGGATTACTCTGCGTCCCAGATTGCGATCCAGTAGATGGTTGATTTCCGGATGCACCGCTTTGTTTAGCTGGATTACTCTGCGTCCCAGATTGCGATCCAGTAGATGGTTGATTTCCGGATGCACCGCTTTGTTTAGCTGGATTACTCTGCGTCCCAGATTGCGATCCAGTAGATGGTTGATTTCCGGATGCACCGCTTTGTTTAGCTGGATTACTCTGCGTCCCAGATTGCGATCCAGTAGATGGTTGATTTCCGGATGCACCGCTTTGTTTAGCTGGGTTACTCGGCGTCCCAGATTGTGATGAAGTCGATGATTGCGATCCAGTAGATGGTTTATTTCCAGATGCACCGCTTTGTTTAGCTGGGTTACTCTGCGTCCCAGATTGCGATCCAGTAGATGATTGCGATCCAGTAGATGGTTGATTTCCGGATGCACCGCTTTGTTTAGCTGGATTACTCTGCGTCCCAGATTGCGATCCAGTAGATGGTTGATTTCCGGATGCACCGCTTTGTTTAGCTGGGTTACTCGGCGTCCCAGATTGTGATGAAGTCGATGATTGCGATCCAGTAGATGATTGCGATCCAGTAGATGGTTGATTTCCAGTCGTTTGACCTGTTGATGTACTGCTTTGTTTAGCTGGATTACTCGGCGTTCCAGATTGTGATCCAGTAGATGGTTGATTTCCGGATGCACCGCTTTGTTTAGCTGGATTACTCTGCGTCCCAGATTGCGATCCAGTAGATGGTTGATTTCCGGATGCACCGCTTTGTTTAGCTGGATTACTCTGCGTCCCAGATTGCGATCCAGTAGATGGTTGATTTCCGGATGCACCGCTTTGTTTAGCTGGGTTACTCGGCGTCCCAGATTGTGATGAAGTCGATGATTGCGATCCAGTAGATGGTTTATTTCCAGATGCACCGCTTTGTTTAGCTGGGTTACTCTGCGTCCCAGATTGCGATCCAGTAGATGATTGCGATCCAGTAGATGGTTGATTTCCGGATGCACCGCTTTGTTTAGCTGGATTACTCTGCGTCCCAGATTGCGATCCAGTAGATGGTTGATTTCCAGATGCACCGCTTTGTTTAGCTGGGTTACTCTGCGTCCCAGATTGCGATCCAGTAGATGATTGCGATCCAGTAGATGGTTGATTTCCGGATGCACCGCTTTGTTTAGCTGGATTACTCTGCGTCCCAGATTGCGATCCAGTAGATGATTGCGATCCAGTAGATGGTTGATTTCCGGATGCACCGCTTTGTTTAGCTGGGTTACTCTGCGTCCCAGATTGTGATGAAGTCGATGATTGCGATCCAGTAGATGGTTTATTTCCAGATGCACCGCTTTGTTTAGCTGGATTACTCTGCGTCCCAAATTGTGATCCAGTAGATGATTGCGATCCAGTAGATGGTTGATTTCCAGATGCACCGCTTTGTTTAGCTGGGTTACTCTGCGTCCCAGATTGCGGTCCAGTAGATGGTTGATTTCCGGATGCACCGCTTTGTTTAGCTGGGTTACTCTGCGTCCCAGATTGTGATGAAGTCGATGATTGCGATCCAGTAGATGGTTGATTTCCAGATGCACCGCTTTGTTTAGCTGGGTTACTCTGCGTTCCAGATTGCGATCCAGTAGATGGTTGATTTCCGGATGCACCGCTTTGTTTAGCTGGGTTACTCTGCGTCCCAGATTGTGATGAAGTCGATGATTGCGATCCAGTAGATGGTTTATTTCCAGATGCACCGCTTTGTTTAGCTGGATTACTCTGCGTCCCAGATTGTGATGAAGTCGATGATTGCGATCCAGTAGATGGTTGATTTCCAGATGCACCGCTTTGTTTAGCTGGGTTACTCTGCGTCCCAGATTGTGATGAAGTCGATGATTGCGATCCAGTAGATGGTTTATTTCCAGATGCACCGCTTTGTTTAGCTGGATTACTCTGCGTCCCAGATTGTGATGAAGTCGATGATTGCGATCCAGTAGATGGTTGATTTCCAGATGCACCGCTTTGTTTAGCTGGGTTACTCTGCGTCCCAGATTGTGATGAAGTCGATGATTGCGATCCAGTAGATGGTTGATTTCCAGATGCACCGCTTTGTTTAGCTGGGTTACTCTGCGTCCCAGATTGCGATCCAGTAGATGGTTGATTTCCGGATGCACCGCTTTGTTTAGCTGGGTTACTCTGCGTCCCAGATTGTGATGAAGTCGATGATTGCGATCCAGTAGATGGTTTATTTCCAGATGCACCGCTTTGTTTAGCTGGATTACTCTGCGTCCCAGATTGTGATGAAGTCGATGATTGCGATCCAGTAGATGGTTGATTTCCAGATGCACCGCTTTGTTTAGCTGGGTTACTCTGCGTCCCAGATTGTGATGAAGTCGATGATTGCGATCCAGTAGATGGTTGTGATGAAGTTGATTGAGTAGGCTTTTTGCCAGCAGTTTGTTGTTTTCCCGAATTCCCATTCTGCTTATTGGTTGCATCCGAATTTGTGTTGGAAGGCGTTTTATCGGGAGTATTCTTATTGTCAGCTTGTTTTGTCGGTTGTGTTTCTTTTGGATTTTCAGTCTTGACGGGAGTCGACTGACTTTGAGGTTGTTTGTTCGTCGAGTCTTCTTTTCCACTTGATTTTGGCTTTGGGGTTGATTTTTGCGGAACCTGTGTGGGCGGAGACTTCGTAGTTTTAACCGTTGGTACTCGTCTTTTCGGAACTTTCTTCGGTCGACCACGATTTGCTGGTTTGCGGTTTTTGGTCTTAGGTTTCTGTGGTCGACGTTTGGGTTTACGAGGCTGACGTCTCTTCTTTGGTGCTGGACGACGTCGGTTCTTTCTTGTCGTTTTCTGACGACAAAGGTTACAGGTTTTGCTGCATAAGCTCAGTTTAGTTGACCGTGCGATGTTATGAGCATTACAAAAACCGGTTTGAAGGAAATGACCACACCTTAAATGAGTACCTTGGTTTCGTAATCAAACTTTTTAACTTACATTGGAGAGCGATCTTTGCATGTATCCGGAACGCACATTCCACATTCCATTGCACAGAACCGACGCATCATCGATGCAAAAAGCTTATTGCTGCAGTGACCATCGGAAAGAAATGCCTTACAGTTTAGAGCGAGATCTACAATCAAAGATCCAATAATCATGTCTTCGTCAATATTACAACTTACTATTACATTTAGCGTTCACTGATGTTATTGCCCAAACAAATACAACGAGAAACTCGTACGTTTTCATATTGCTTACGTGAAATTGTGAATCTCGATTTCGACGCTTCTTTAAATACTGGAAGATATCGGCAAAGTTGGTTGTGTGTTTGTAAAAGTTAACTTCCGACAGGATCTTTTCGGAGTTAAAAAGCAGGTGTTTACGTTTAACAAACGATTCCGTTTCACAGCTAACATAACATCACATTGCGGCCAAGTCGTTCCTTGCTCGAATACACTGAACATACTTACCTGAAATATCGCGTACTTGATGTTCACTAATTAAATTCTGGTGTTTGCACAGGTCGATCGTTCACTTCAAAAAACCGTCAAATTGTGAACTCGGACCAATTTCACTGCAATTTGGAACTAAATGATAGATTTGTTATTTCGAGTATTTCATTTTTTAAGTGCACTTCCGAATTGATACTTTTGTTTGGTGCTCATATCGTACTTGATGTCTGATGATTGCTAATTAACGTCGTATTTTCGATCCAAGTTTATGAAATGCATTTAACAATCAAGTGACACACACAACAAATAAGATTTAACGTATAAATTAGAAACAATGAAGTTAAGAACAATCAATTTGAGTATACGGTTAATAAAACAGAAAGAGCTACGAAAGATGTTCAGTTCTTAATCTTTACGACTACGTGAATCATTTCCCAGAATAGAAATTGGGATATCGAACTCCTGATCAGCGCCAAGGTACGAATCGCACATAAAGTAGAGTTTGAGTTCGTGCTTTCCAGATTCCGGAATGACGAAATCGAGACGAACTTTGTTTGACGTGTTGACGGTGAGACGTTTGATTGACAACAACTGGTTGGTTTTCTTTTCACCAACAATCAACCACCATCCTTCTTCTTTTCGTTGTTGTGGATAATAGGGAGCAACAACTGGCGGTGCGACTCCATCGACGTCTGTACCTTCTTCACGTTCCATAACCACATCCAATTGAATGGTTTCACCGGCAGTTGGCGATTTGGTGACAATTTCGTGTTGAACTTCAATTGATGGATAAGCATTGCAGAAACGAGCAACGGCCGAAAGCTGATTTGGCGTCATGCTAAGGAGCTGTTCGCGAACATCGTCGTCCAAATCCAAAAGCTCGTAAACGGTCTTGACATTCCGCTCATTACAACGTTTCAAGAAATCGGCTGTGCAATGCGGCAATTGTTTCAAATCCGGTTCTCCAGAGTACATTGCTTGAGTAAGCATTTGAGAAAGTTCCATCGCATGAATTGCTGGTGATAACCAACCATTGCTATAAACCACGTAATAATGAAATACGAATAAATTCAAATTACCTGCTCAGAACATCAACACAAGCTTGAACCAATCGAACGGCTTTAAGAACAACCTTCTCGGTATCGCGATTCAATTCGGCAGTTAGTTGAATGCGCGAAAGATGAGCATTCAATAACAAGTTGACCTTAACATGCGGATCACTCCATTTCTGGCTCTTCTTTTGGTTTGGCAATTTCTCGGCCAACTTCATCAACGTCAGTTCTTCTTTGTGTCGAATCGGAATATCGTTGAACTCACTGGCATTGGCAATAATTTCCAGTAAAGCCGAAAGCTTAGTTCGTTGTCGCAACGACAATGAGAACAATTCTATCGTCGTATACGTGATGTAGTAGTATGCACTGATAATTCCCAAATTCAACGGGTTCGTGTTGTAGTCGTCTTGAATTGCAATACAATGACTGTTCTCCAAATCTTTGAGCGTGTTTTCAACCAATTCGGAAAGTGCATCCGACAAATGACGATGAGTAACTCCTTGGAGACTGTAGTAGTTCGGGTTTTGAGTCATACGACGATAGAGAAGAGTCCATGTCAAATAATCAATAGCATCCTGCTTGTTCTCAATGTTTTTGGTAACAACTTCAGCGTTGAAATGATCGTGTAAACAATGATCCAAATGCGACTCGACAGGCAACGGTTCGGACAAAACTTTTCGTAGAAATTCGGTTTTCGAAGACTGACACATGATCACACATTTAGCTAAACAATCGAGTAAATAACAAGCTTCTCATTTGTTTCTTACCATCATCGTCTTGTTCAGGTCGATTTGCCAACCCAATCATATGCAAAACGTCAACGACCGGATAATCTTCGTTTACGTGAACTCGTCCGTTGTAGAACTGTGTGTCCATAATAACAACCAAATACGATTGAACGTTCACTTGATAACACATGGTACGTGGCACGATCAGAACCTAGAATTGGGGTCAATAATCGCGCACAAGCAAAATCACGAACCTGAATAACTCCTGCGGAAAAGAGCTCTTCAACGATGCTGATATCCGATTGTTGAGTTCCTTCATGATAGAAACCGACTCCACTCGAGACGGTATCACGTAGTGTTGGATCGGAGATTTTATTCAAAAGTTTCGAAAAGAATTCATCTTCAGCGCCCAAATGCACGAAACGACGTGGCTGACGATCAGCGTGTGCCAAAGTCAACAAATCGACGGCGGTCGATCGAGTTTGACGTCGTGTTGGTACGAAGATCAATGCCGGTTTCGGATTCAACTTTCCGCCGTGACGACAAACGGCCGAATACACGGGGCGTATCATCGCCGCCAATCGCGAAGCCATGTGAGAAAGATTGAAACTCTAAAAACATTTCTATTCATTTCTACGATATGTACTTACCATCAATTTGACATCCAATTTGATTGGACGTGCAGTTGGAGGAAAATTGTACAACGTACAACCGAGCCATTGAGTGAAATCACGAGCGTTTTGAAGCGAAACTGAAAGCGTAACAATTCGAAGTTTCGAATCCAACTGATTTCCCATGTATCGCATTCGAGAGCAAACGACCTCGAGAACTGGACCTGTAGATCCACCGACCATGTGCAAGTCGCCAACAATAAACAACTTGACGGCTTGTACTCCTTTGCGAGTTTTCCATCGACGTGAAATGTTGTCCCACTTGTCGGCGGTGGCAACAACCACGTCGCCATGATTTAAAAGCTTCAAATCAGTTGCCGGTTCACCAGTCAATAAAACGATATTTTTGTCGAAAACCGGTCCAATTCGACTTTTCCAATCTTTGTAGACCTAAAAACTGAGTGTCAAACACTGGGCAGAAACTTTCTAATCACCTTCTGAGCAATCTCTTCCAATGGACAGCAATAAACGGCTTTAGCACTGGGATCGTTATGTTCGAAATGACGAATCAATGCAAACTCGGCGCACACCATTTTTCCACTGCCATTTGGAGCTCCAATGAAAACATTCTCATTCGAGTCGTATATTGTACGAAAAACTGAATGTTTGTCAACTTAATAGATCGTTAGTGAACTAACCTTGGGTTTGAATTGGATTAAAGATTCGGATGTTCTTCTGAACAAAAACTTTTTCAGCTTGTGGATTACTCAATGCCGACAAGGGAAGCGGTTGAAGATCGAGAAGTTCAGTTGGTGGTGGATACTTTTCGGGCAAAACCAAATGTCGGAAAGAAACGGGAAGAACCGTTTCACTTCCCAGCCAACGATCCGACACGATGCGAATGAAATACAACGGCGGAAGAGGTTCGAATACCGGAACGTACATTTTCACAACATGTTCTTCTTCGTAATATTTCCTGAATTGTGCGATCATCAAGTTTGCTGTGAATCGAAAGACTTACTGTTTGAGCAAAAAGTATTCGTGATGAAGAATTTGTTCGCCGTTCACATCTTCAACGAAAATCCAAAATCCTTCAGCATTTCCGTGAACTTTTTCGTCCCAACGAAAATCAGAAGTGATGGCCAATTCGACTTTCAAAGTCGCTCGTGTGATCGGTAGAATCAATGTGGTCATGTCGAGTTTCGGAATTTGACGAATTAGTTTGTACAAGGGTTTGCCCATTTTCGGTACACGAATCAATTCACCCAATTGGTATTCGTTGTAATCGTACAGACGTTCAAATGGAATGTTTTTCTTGTCTAACGAACGAACCACATCGATTGGAATCTTTTTGAATTGATGCAACGGATTCAACGACTGCCATTGTCGTGCCTGAACCATTTTGCACAATCCCAAAACCTTCAACGCCAATTGAGCCCAACCACGATAGAGAACAATCTCGAAAATGGCGCGGAAAAGTCGACCTGCTGATTGCGAAATGAAAACCATGTCACTTTGAAGTACAAAACCATCAAGTTTTAATTGTGAAATGTAAGCCTGAAAACGATAACAATAAGCGATTACTTGAATTGAGCTATACCTGAAGGAGAACATTGACTTTAGCACTCGGTTCATCCAACGACTCCTTGATTGGAATCGGAACATGTTCGGCCAATTTCTGCAGCTCCAATTTCTCCTCTTCTCGCACGTGAATGTGTTTGAATTCGGAAGACATCGAAAAGATTCGGAAGAGATCTGTTTCGGTTGCTGTTTCTTTGAGCAGTTTGTTGTACGTTTCCATTGATTCGGAAGTGACGTAGTAGTGCGAACTGATTCTTCCCAATTCTGTCGCTTGAATCAAGCCACTCTTCTTGTCGTATTTGATCAAATTGCCTCGATCGAGCATCAGAGCGGCGGTGTGAATCAAATCAGCACGAGGTTGATCCAACAATTTGTCGTTTTCCTAAAAACAAAACGAAATCTTTAAACTTGCAATTTGTTCATACCGCAACTTCGTGCGAAATGCTGTAAAGTGGTGGTGCGTGAATCATACGCACGTAAAGATACGTATAACCCAACCAATCCATAGCATCGGTGACGTTGTTGATGGTTCCCAAAACAATTTCCGCATTCAACATGTCCGGCAATTTGGAAATCATTTGGCTTTCAACCGGCAATTGCTGATTCATTAAAGACAAATAAAACTGCAATTCCGAGTTGTGTGTGATCAGAATTCCCTTTCCGCGTTCGTCGTATTGCGGACGACCAGCTCGACCCATCATCTAAAATGGAGAAATAACTCACAAGTAGCAATCGTATTCAATACCTGCATGATATCCAAGGCTCCCAATTCTGTCCAACAACCCTTCTCCGGATTGTAGATTTGAGTTCCTTTAATGATGACGGTATGTGCCGGAAGATTGACACCTACAAATTTTAAAGAATAAGCTGTTTGATTAACTGAAAACTAACCCCAAGCCAGAGTTGCAGTAGAGACCAGCACCTAAAACATATTTCTATAGGGTAATTCACGACTAAACTAACTTGTAAATGTTTGTCAGCAAAAAGATCTTCAACCAACGTTCGATCAACACGACTCATTCCAGCATGATGGATACCAAAACCATACGGTAATAAGTCTTTCAATTCGTGATTCTTTGCGTTTTCTGCTTCTGATCGAAGGATTTCGGTCGATGCAGAGCCTTCACGTAAAAATGCACTCAAAGTGTCACGTTCCAAGCACGCGTCTCGAAGTGCTTTCGCGGTTTTGGCGGTCTCTTTGCGCGAATGAACAAAAATCAGAATCTGAAATCCTTCAAGATTAACAGTCTTATGTTGTGCTTAAATATACCTGAGATTTTCCTGCATGTTCCATCACTTTTTCGTAGACTATTTCATTCATTGCTTGATAACGTTTGAGTGCTTTTTTCTCCGTAATTCCAATGTACTCTTGTTCCAACGGTACGGGACGATATGAGTTGTCGAAATAGAAAAGATAAGTGGTACCCTTTTTTTTGTCAACGTTTTCATCGGCTTCGACTTGTCGTTTCACGCGCAAAAACGTTGCAACATCTTGGTAATTAGGCAAAGTAGCCGAAAGACCGACCAAACGACAATAATCTTTGGTTTGTTCCATTTGACGAATTGTACGTGCAACAATGGCTTCGAGCACCGGCCCACGATCGTCGTGAAGCAAATGAATTTCGTCGATGATAATCAAACGAACGAGTTGGTTGTACGCTCGTTCTCCACCTTTTCGTGTTATGATGTCGTACTTTTCGGGCGTACAAACGATCACTTGTGTGGCCATGAACTGCTCTTTCGACATTTGAACGTCTCCGGTCATTTCACCGACCTGAAAATACACAAATGAAAACGATTAGTGATGCGAATACAAGCCTCAATGTTGTACGGTTCCAAACGTTTTTTGAAGCTTCCAACCATCTCTTGTACCAGCGATCGCATTGGTGCAATGTAAATGCACTTGAACTCGTCTTTCCGTACGCTTCCATCTTCGTTCATGTGCTTTGACATTTCGCGAAGAATACACATCACAGCGACATTCGTTTTTCCGGCACCTGTTGGAGCGCAAATCAAAAGATTTTCGTCGTCGTGTAATGCGGATGGAGCAATTTGCGATTGAATTCGATTCAACGTCTTGAAGCCGGCGAATCCGGGACGTGCCCACTTTGGAAGATCGTCAATGGCAATCAACTTCTCGTTCTTCGCAAATGGTTTCGGTTTCAGAGCCGGAACGTAGACCACTTCGTAGTTTTTCTTTTGTTTCCGATAGGATCCTTGAGGCAACTCGCAACGTTTGTTGCTCATCAGATGTGATCCCTGACTGAATGCAATGTCTTCCAAATCCAAAACTTTGCGTGTTTGTGACCAATTGCCGGACGAAAGTGCATCTCCTCCTGCTTTCGCTGCTCGTCGTTGTTGTGCTTTTGCTTCTCGACGTTCAACATCGGTCATTTCAACGTCTCCCTGATTACCACCGCGCAATTGATCCAAAATGTAGTGCAAATCAGAATGCTGTGACATCTCTTCTTCGATCTTGATTCTCTCTTCCGGATTTGCTTGTTTCAATTTGGTACAGTAGTAGATCATACGACGATTCTCGCGCAACGTTTTGATCACATCAAAATTGTTGAAACCAAGAAGAACAACGAGAGCTGTTTCACAAGATCTGTCGTCATTTGTATCCTAAAATCAACTATTTCGGTTATAACATGAAAACATACCTCGAGGATTCGCATAATTTCTCTGACTTTTTCTTGTGCAACTGTTGGCTCATAGATTTTGGTCATTGCACGTTGAATCCAATGGGCATCGACATCCACGGGTCGAAGTCGTTTTTCAGTTCCACCATCTTTTTCCTTTTCAGCTGCATCCGAACGTTGAAGGGTTCCATCGAACACCGCTTCTTCGCCTTGATCGTCCTCGTCTTCGGTATCGTTTTCATCCCGAATTTCGCGGACATCTCTTTCAGCTTCGTCGTCTTCTTCATCAAATTGAACTGGTACGCCTTGAGTCTCATCGATTTCATCGTTCTGAAAGGACAGTTACTATAGTGGACTTAAAACTGAACTCACTTCTTCGGCATCGTTGATGGTCAAATCGAAATCAGTAATTTTCTTTGACAGATTCACCAAAACAGCAAACCGTTCGTCCGGCAACTTGTTAATCAAAGCTTCCACTTCACCACGTTTATCGTTTTCGCGTATTGAATCCGCTTTCAGAACCTTGAGAACTTCTTCGGTTGCACTGACCAAAATGTCTTGAGTCTAAAAATCAAATTTAAAAGAAATCTTGTATTCAACCCACCACATCGCCAAGTGATTCCTGAACATAGGACAAAAGCAAACCAAAGGTGTTTTTGGTTTCTTGAGTTCGCGGTTTGTAATCGCCAACGAACTCACCGGTTTCCACCATTGAACGTCCCTTTTTCGTCGTATCTTCTTTTGCTTTTTTTCTAAATGAAGAATATAAAAAATGAGATATTTTCGGCTTCCCACCTCGGAGGTTTGTCTTTGGTTGCCGTACCTCGTTGGTATCGATCTCCCATTCGGTAACCCTTGAGAACATCACGACTAAGCGGCATAACTTCACCAGTCGGTTCATCTCGACTCCGACGGTCCGTGAGATTGTAGTCGACTTGAAGAACGAGATTACTGTTCTAGAATTTGCTCTTACTTCAAAATATTCACCAGCCAACTCACCTGTCGATATTCGTATTGTTGAACGCGGGCGAGTTCGTCCGCCATTTCTGCAAGTGATGTGCAAAGTCAACGGATGAGATCTGGAACAAGAAGTTTAGAGGCAATGAACACGCTAATAGAATGGAGATTTTCACGAGTTTTATTGGAATTCAAACAAAAAGTCCAGACATCCGATTCAGGATTTGCAAGAAGGAAAACGAACAACTCGCAGCAGACGATTTTATCCAAAATGCCAAAAAACAAGCGGCAAAGTTTTCGCAACTCCGCTGACTTGAATTCAATCGCGTTGGGAGCGACGTTCGTTAGAAGCGTAATATTCGTGGCTCGACGACGACTTTTGGCGATCTCCATTGAGTCCACGGAAATGATCCGCGATCATGCCGCCAAACAGCACATCAGAAAAGAGATGCAAGGTCCGTTGTTTTGTCTGTTGGTTTCCGTTAAAATCAATTGGATTTCAGAGAAACGAAAAAGCGAAGCTGTGGTTGCCGCTCAGACGTTCACCAACGCGGTGGTCGATCACTTGAATTTACAGTACGTTGAAGCTAATTTCTGTGTTTCTTTTGTCGTTTCAGAGTCTCACGAGCTTATCAGAACCAAAAACGTTTGGATGTCGAGTCGAAGCGTTTGGAGAAAAACGCCGAGCAGTTGAGTCGTGTGGCCGATGGTTGGATGGAGATGATCGCCTCCTTCAACTACGCACTCAAAGTTGGAATCAACCCTTTACTTTGTTCAGTCTTATTTCAGGAAATCGGAAACGTGGACACGTGGTCGAAGGCGATCGAAAAGGACACGGCGATAATCTCGCAAACACTCGAAGAAGCACACAAAAGTAAACAACAAATTTATTTATCAAACGATTTATACATTAAAAGAAATGAATAATAGATAACTGAGGTCGTTGACTTCAGGAAAAATCGGTACTCTCGACTCGAATGTTCCATTTGAACCCGTGGTTGGATCCGAAACTCCATCGTCATCATGAATTGGCATTCAGTTTGTTCAGTTCTTCCGTCAATTTGTCGATCTCATCAAGAAGTTGCGGTCGTCGTTCGATTTTCTCCAACTGCGTTTTCTCCGGCTTCTCCAATTCGCCATTCGCTATTTTCTCCTAAACAGTTGACTGTAAACATTCGTTGCGAATAAACCGCTTGCCTTCAATTTGTCAATGTCATTGACTTTCTTTTGCACATTGTGGATCTTCTTTTGCAAGTGATCTTGCGGAGTAATGGCAACGTTCTTCGGTTCTGCGGTCGAGTTTGCCGACTGTTCGTTCTTCTTACGTTGCTCTCGAATCTCGTTAGCCTGTTTCTGAAGCTCCTTGGGCGACCAGCCGACCGGAAACTTCGATGTAGTACCTTGTCGTTGGGTCGCTTCGATTTGCGCTTTACATTGGTATTTCGGGCGTTCGTCCGCTGGTACGTAGCCTTCTTTTACTTTCACCGCTTTTCTCCACGTTCCATCAGGCCGTTGACTTGCCGGAATGTAAACGTTTCCTGAAAGTAAGGAGCTCAATAAAATAAATCTGTGGTTCGAAGTTTTCACACGAATCGACTTACCATCACGCGATTTGATTCGCCGATCACCACCTGCTGTTTCGGACATCGCTTTCGTCTTATGAAGAGAAAATCACTGCTTGTTTGAACAGAAAAGACGAATTCTAATTACCTGATGTCCAGTCCAGTTGTTGTCATTATGCCACTGCTGAGTTTGTTTTCTTTGTCGGACATCTTTTCGACTTTCTGCTTTTAGGGAACTTTGTAGTCACCAGCTGGTTATTTCAGTGGCTACGTCGATTGATCGATAGCAAAAACGACTGTGATCAATTTCATGTCATTTTATTTCGAATGTCAAGTTGGACTTTGCACATCACCGTAATAACTATGTACGTAAAATTACAGCAAGAACCCGAATTAATCAATGTACCGTAGTGCTATTATTATTGCTTATTATCGAAGTTGATCAGGAATAACGTCGAAAGACTGGTGGGATACCGGATAGGCGACGTTGTTTGTCGGTCATGGAACGTATGATTGGGAATGTTTGAAGAAGCGAATGGTAACAAATATGTTGAAGAGTTTCGGTTATTCTAAAAAACAATGTATTGAATATCAAAGGCCTTTTGTTACATACCCAATCTTCGTGCGATAAATCGAACGTAGAATAGGACTTGCAGTTTTAGTCCTATCTATAGCCATAATCATTAGAGTCGACTTGTCGACGATTTGAAAGTGGGCGAACGGAACACTCAGTTGAATTTGTAGATTCGCCCATTGAAGTGACTGTAAGTCCAAATAGGCAAAAGCGTAGAGTCCTTCATCGTGTGATTCTCTCGACTCGTAACCGAACATTGCTATCACTCCTTGACCAAATGGTGCTGTTTGCATCTAAAATTTCATTGCAATTGGATTCTTTGCATTCGCTTTTTACGTTGTCGACAAGGCGATCTCTGCATTTGAACGGAAAGTTGTCTTCTGCCAACTTTGTTGCGTAATTGTTCACGAGACCGGTTTGCAGATTTGCCAAATAAACCGAAAGTTCGCAACAAGTCTTCTCGATTCCATCGTTAATGCACATGTAGTCTTCGGGAACCCCGTCGATTTCGCTCAATCGCTGACGCACATCGTAGTGAAGTTTCAATGACGGAGTTGACTCGATTCTGCCATCATTCAACCGGTAGATGTAATTGGCGAATGAAGCGCTGTCCAGCAGGTAAACTTGATCGTTCAATGCTCTTCGAATGGACGTTTGTTCGATGTGCGGTTGTGGAAGAGTGATTTCGAAGGCATTCACATACTCCTCTTCGAAATCGAGAGTACAAATCGCCGCGCCAAAATTCTGTTGATTGTCCCTGAAAACTTGTGGAGTTGCAGAAATTTGCCATTCAAGTACCGATAGTTAATGATTCCGACGTTCTCCCCGCATTCTTCAAAATCGATAATTTCTGCGGCCGATAACTCGCCGTTTGCTGTTCGAATCGCTCGAAACTTCAACTCACTGAAACAAATTGGACCAAATAACCTCAACATTACAGCACTCGATTACCATTTGCGACCCGTAAAAATGTCGAGAACAACCAAAGAGCTTCCGTTCGTCGAATTTGCACGAACAACGTAAACAAAATGGGGATTCGAACTGAAGGAAAAGTGCACAACATCGTGATCTAATGCTCGTGACTGATCAGTTGTGGTCGTTAGTCGCCAAATCTCTTGGAATGGTGAGACGACGACCATCGTTGTGTAACCTAAAGCACAAAATATCGACGATTTCAAAGCGAATAGGAAGCTCCCGATTAATAGATTGAGGTCAATCGGTTGCACGAGAAATTTATGGACGGCAGTTGGGCGGCGATTTTGGAAAATGCGAGCGATGAGAGTTGCGCATGGATACGCGTTGGATTCATCGCTACGAGCGCGTGAAGGACATTTCCCGCAAACAAGACGTATGTGGATTGGTGGGTAAAAAAAGAGGAAAATCTCCGTTCCGAATACGAAACAACCATTCAGTTCGCTATAGCTATTGAATAAGCTTCTCGGTAAACCGCATCACATAACTTCGAACTCGTACAATTGTAATGGTGGGTACTAGGTTTCCATCATGCGCACGTCGAACTAAACGACCAAAAATTTTACACCCAAACCGCTGGGGCACAAAGTTTAGCAGCGTTTGACGCGACAGCTGCTCATGCGTTTTTGGTTCTGCTCGGTCGTCCGTTTGAGTTCTTCATCAGTTAGATCGCATAAAGTTGGCCTTCAGATTCAGCTAACAACGATGGTGGGAAAGTTTGTTTTAGTTCGAACTGGAATGACACAATTCGGCGTAACGAGCGTTGGGAAAAAAGACGTGATTATAAGAACTATCGGCTGTTACAACTGAGTACAAAATAAGCGCGCAGTTGAACTGTCTCGTGGAAAGTACGCGACAAATTGATGGACTTTTATTAGACAATTAAAGGAATTCGCTTTTCGTCTTCCAACTTCACATTCAGGTCATATAAGATAATCACGGGTTTGTAGAGTACAATTTCGATTGATGGGTACAAACTTTGTTAACAGAAACAAATAGAAATCAAGTCACAGTACTCTTGAAAGTGTCGAGTTTTTATTGGACAGATACGGATAACAAAAAAGAGTTCAAGAAGCTGCCTTCTCCATTTCGATCAACTTCTTCACACCATCGTACATTTCTTTCACACACTCGACCTCCGATTTGCCCAAACGCGCCTTATTCGAGATGTCGTAGATACCGTTTTCGGAATCGCTGTGTTCTCCGTGAATACCACTGCAATCGAAGTGTGGTTATCGACAGTCAGTGAGCACTTACCGTGGTTGCAATTTCAACTTTTCGCAAATCTCCTGCAAACAAAATCAGTTCAAAGATACCAGACTCTTCAACCAACTTTGAAGTCCTTACGAGCCGAGACCTTTGGCAATTTGATGTGAACTGATGCGCGAACAGTCGATCCTACACGACGAATCGATTACCCGCTAGTTTTTGACCACCACTCACCCAAATTGGTTGGACAGAAAGTGAGCCAACCCAAACGATCATCACGTGCGAACGGAACCTTTGATTCGATTTCTTTGATTCCGCGAATCAAACGATCCAACACCTTGCCGACGTCACTTCCCTTCTCCATTGAAATCAAACGGAGATGATCTGAAAACAGAGTTGACCTCGACTTCGACTGTCCACTTACCTTCTTCATTAACCCAGACCAAGAAGTCCTTTGCGTTGTTGTGGAAGATTCCACGACCCTGAAAAGATTCATGCAATCATCTCTTTTCAGTCCACTCACTTTTGGCCAAAAACGACAAGCATTTGCGTGTTGCAAGAAGCGATCACCTGCAAATGTAAAGGACGTGTGTTTCAGCTCTCACTCACCTTCTTTGAACAAGAAGTGATCGTTGATAAGCTGCTGTTGGTCCGCTTTTTTCATCCCATCCAACGCGTAGTATTTGCCCTGAAAACTCATGAGTGCATGTTATTTCTTGCTCACCTTCAGATCTTTCTCTTTCACACTCTCCAACGCATCTTTCACCTTCTTCTCCATCTCCAAATATTGTCCTTCCGAGAGCATTGGATTGAACGGATATCTGCGACTTGATTGGTGATTCTTATTTGCTCATTCAACTGACCCTTTGAGAGTACGACCGCAGCGAATACGAGTCGAAACAATGTACTTGCCTTCAGGATCTAATGGCGGAAATTCGGAGATGCGCTTCTCTCCCAAATCAACTGCTGGTTGACGATCCGTTGGCTTGAATCCGTGATACTCCTGAAATGCCTCGTTCAGTTTCTGCTTCAGTCTTCTTTTACACCTCGATAATACGGTCGAAGAGTGGTGCGAAGACACGATAGCTCTGAAAACAAGACCGTGATTGGATCTAGTCGAGAACTCACCTCGTAGTCAGAAGCATAGACTCCAATTCCACTGTCCAGATTGTAGACTCCCGAGCGAATGACATCCATCAGAGTGCTTCCCATCGACGTTTTCTTGTTCTTGAGCTCGTCGAGTACCTCCTTCGTCTGAAACGCAGAGACATTAACTCGTTTAACTGGTCGCAGTTACCAAACACTTCTTCAACAATGACT
This sequence comes from Aphelenchoides besseyi, assembly GCA_024699855.1. Lineage (NCBI taxonomy): Eukaryota > Metazoa > Nematoda > Chromadorea > Rhabditida > Aphelenchoididae > Aphelenchoides > Aphelenchoides besseyi. The sequence goes on from JAMPIQ010000003.1 coordinate 3,373,531, forward strand.
TGCACTCCGGATGCGCTTGAAGAGTCTTGTAGGAATCTTCGAGCTTCTTCACCACATCAGGGTCAACGCCCGTTTCGTTTTTGTTCGAACAGGAACCACTAGATTTCTGCACGAAACTCGTGTTTTCGTGCTGCCGAATGATTGGACTTACTTGTTGCGACGATCCACGATAGTAATAACCGGCAGCTGCACCGACTCCACCACTGATCAGCGCCGTATAGAGCTGACCACGATACAACAACTTGGCAGCCATTCGAAGACCAGACAACAAGCGACGAACTCACGAAGCACAAATGACCTCCAAAATTGTTTCCTTTGTTTTTGGACTCTGTATGCAAAATTGACATGGTCGATGCTAATTTCAAATACTTGATGCAGAGTTCAAGTGTACCACCCAACATACAGCACTCGAGGAGTTGTTGTAGTTGAGATTATATACTCTCCCTTAAAGCCAATCAAGCGACCACTTTTTTGATCTTCATGTCGATCATCCTGCAGTTACTATACGAATACCCAGTCAATTTTATGGTGATTCCATACGATTGTTCAGTTTTTAAGTTTGAGTGCCAACGTTTTGACAATGTGAAATGCCAACTCTGCAAACATTGTCTATACGTGGTTATTGATCCTTGAACTATCAAGCGATTGGTCAATTGACAGACAAAAAATAACCGATAAGTTTGTCGATCAGAAATGATTTGCAGAAGTTGATCAGAAAGGGTTTGCAGCTGACCAACTGAACTAAAGTTTCACATCAATTCGACCACATTGTATGGATAAAATCGGCGTTTATTAACAAGAATCAATAGGACAACAATATCAAAGAGACTAGAAATCGATCAAAACAGATGGTTTGCAACGATGTTTTTGTGGTACAATGTTTGAAAAAAATGATCAGCCAAGTTGAAATTCTACGAATCGACCACACTAATATGAGGAGGGTTTCTGTTTGGCTAAAATGAATAATAAACGATTGTTAGAAATTATAACCAACCTTAGGATGTGATCAAAAGTTATAGTGTCCTCGAGAATGGCTTTTTTCTATCGAAAACATCATACGTTCCAATTAACTATGAGTTGCGGTGGACGTGAAAACTTTTTTCTCAAGAAGAACACTCAAGTCATCAGCGAGAGTTGCTGGTCCTCTAAGATAATCTAATAATGACTGATACAAATCAAAACTAACCTTTTGCGGTTGCTTCTCCGTCTCTTCTCTCCCAAACGACCAGCAAAAGGTGAAGAGGGCGGGGACTACAGCCAAAGATCCGAATCTCAAATAAAATTCTGAACAGAAAGTTGCGATACAAAACCATTTCGTTTCCATTTTCATAATCAGGTTTTCGGGGTCCATTGTTGTGACCCCCGCGCCCCCATGCGACTGAGAATCCCTTCGAAAGAATCCGCCGATGAGGAATTTCTTACAGTAAATTTCAATTTAATTTCAATAAATTTTTAAACTTACAACAATTACTTATTATATCAGCTATTTCATATGGTGCGCATTCACTGATTTTTTTACGCGATAAGGTTTATTCGTTCTTGAGATACTGGGCTAAATAGGACACAATGACAAACTTTCTCCTATTAGTGAGAGGATTTACAACAAAGTTTGATGTTTCAGGCCAGGATCAAATGACTACAATGGTTAATGATAAGTAGACATAGAGTGAATTTAAAAAAAGTTATGATGATTGAGACATAAATATTCAGGCTTGATCTGTAATTTGATTCGTTCAGCCCAAAAGTCGAGCAGCACCTGAAAAAAGATTCGTCTTCTTGGAGATTTCAGAAAAAACAATAACTGTGGACAAAAACGACGGATAACGTCGTATGAAGTTGGTTCCACGATTTCTACATTCAACTCGTTGCGAAACGCACAGAGAATATAGAGCTCGTTGTTTTGCTTTGTAGTGCCGAAAATGCGAGGCGAAGGGTCGAACTCGACTCAATATTTGTCCTTCTTCCAGATGGACACGTCGCCCAAATAGCTCAAGTCCTCTGAAAAACCAAAATCCGATTCTATGATTTTCTTCGCCGGCGGCGGTTGAGCTCCGCAAATTCGGCGTTGTTATCCGCGGTGTGCGGTCGTTTTTCGTGACTGAAAGCAATGATTAGTTGAACAAAACTTGGAACTCACTTTCTGATGATTTTCAGATTCGGCGTCGAGCGCATTTCTTGCTTTTGCGGCTTTCAATTTGTTCTCGACAGGGCAATGCTCTCGTCGCAATTGATCTGAAACTTCCATTCATAATCTTCTTCTATCTCAGTGAATTCATAAAGCTCTCCATTGGCTCCCACGTGTGGTCCTTTGCATTATTGTATCTGAAGAATAAACGCTTATTGGTCATCAGAAAAAACAGTTTGTGCTCTTAAGCAGCGACCTTATCCTTTCCATTGAACAAAATACTCGACTTCGCCGTTTACGAGTCGTTTGTCAAAAATACTCTTGACCTCATAAATTCTGCTTTGTTTCTTCAGCATGATCCCTATTGACTGTCGATGACAAATCAGAGATCTGAAATACAAGCTAAATATTCCAAAGAAAACGACGTCCGGAATCAAGCGTTAATTCACGGGGAGAATTTTCTTTCGTTACCCTGCTATTCACGCATATTATACAAGGACGCTCATCAGTAACAAATATTGAACCTTCGACAAAGCAAGAATGAGGTGTTCAACTAATACGAAGCTTAGGGGATCCTCTGGAATGTCTTTCTTGTTGTTGTAAACCCTCGAATCGCTGCTGAGAGTGATTCGAGGGCGTCTAAAATAAGTCAGTTACTGATTGATACAAATTGAATAAACTTATCTTGTGTGTACACACACACACACACAAACACAACAGGGGCTATGAATTGTAAATTTCCCTTGTTTGTTTTGAACAAACAAAGGACGAGGAGCTGAGTGATCCTGAAAACCCGAATATGTTAAGAAAAGAACAGAAATCGAAACTTACCTCGAATAGCGTACTCTTCGAGGACCACTCAGCTACAAATGATGCTTTCTGGGAGATCTACGACCATTAAATACTGGTTGACGGCACCCAAGCCTGACCTCCAGCTACGAGGACCGCGAGGTGTTTTCTTTCTGAACAAAGCACTCACATCACAGATCATTGTTTCGCGGCGTCTCAATCACCAATTAATGAATAGTACAACTCAAAACAAACCTTAAGGTAAAACCAGAAGATGCGATATCCTTCGAGGATAGTTTGTTTCTGATAGAAAATTTCAAATCACCAGTGAGTGACTCCGGGGGCCTGAAATAATCAAACAATAACTGATACAAATCAGGACAACCCGTAGTTGTGGAACGCTCTGGAATGTCTCTTATTGTTTGAACACTCAGAAGAACAGCTGAGTGTTTTTTTGAAGGTCCAAAATCAGCAAATAACAACTGATGCCAATCACAATTAACCATCACTTGTAGGGTTTATCCAGAAAAGTTTTCTTCGCTTTGAAAACACTTATAACACAGCTGAGTTTTGAGTCTCAGTCTACAATCATGTCAACTTCTACGAAAAACTGACACCAGCATGATGTGTTTCCGAGTCTTTTAAAATTATAAAATAATGATCGATACAGACCAGAACTTACCGTTTATTGTGAGGTCTTTGTGTATAATAATTTTTATTTCATAAACACTTTTGAATGTTTCTGAATAATGCAATCCATCAAATATCGACTGAGACTATCGGATCAAACCTCGAATTGTGGGACTTCGAGTCTGCAAATGGCCGTTTTTGCTGCCAAGCCGACCAAATTTGATTCAGTCAAAACGCATATAAGAAGCATTCAATTAATCCGGCGGAACCAGTACCACTACAAAGAACCGAGAATATGTGTCTGAAAACTGATCGATTGTTGATATAAACTTGGGTTTCATAATTTGGATAATGAGAAGAAAGACAGATATGAAACATCAGCAATGACATCGCTTATCAAGGCAAAAAAAACACCCGACAAACAGATCTTCACGTTTGCAGAAAACCGTACTGTTAAGTAAGCACTTAGTTGGAACACACAAATGAAAACATGACGTACTCTAAAAACTTCAAATCACTAAGTTCCACGTGAAATACACTCATCCAAACGGTATGCGGTCCATATAGAATGGTATAATGAGTTTGAGAATGAAAGCCGGAAAAATAGCTGCTTGAAACAAGACTTCGTTTCGATGTGCTGATACCGTACCAGTAAGACTTCGCCCAATGAAGTGAATTACAGTTCCTGTGGTCGACTTCAATCTAAACATTGTCTTTAGATACGAACGTGTTTCGTTTGTACTTCACAAAGCGTAGAATTTGGATTCACGGTTTTGTTGATGTTCAGTTCTCGATTTACTATGTCCGAAGCCGCGCTGAGCATCGTCAAAAATCCCAAGTTACTGGCCAAACCAAACGACCTGTAAGCAATCTTATACGTGGTTTCAGATTTGCTATTTACCAAAATGCAATGATGTTACGACGATACTCCCAATAACGGTCATTTTGTTCGTATTGCTGAAACCTACTTCTTTTATTAAACGGAGGATTGTTCGTGATCAAGGGGCTAATGTTGTATATGAACTGATGAACACGCTAATAAACTGGAAGAAGAGAAAGATGTGTTTTGATGATGGTTCACACTAGCAGTTCCAAGTAGACGCTTATAAAGACGTGGAGGTGAGGACTTCGGAGTTCATTTCATTGTTTGCCTCGATTGGTTTCACTGACAATGTATCTATGGTCGTTTATTTGACGGGTTCATGAAAACCACCCACGATGTTAACAACGAGAAGTCTCTTTTTGCTTTACAAACGTTGATTTGAATTTCGGTTGACGAGTGCAAGGAATGAATGTCTTCAGTAAATTGAAAGTATTTGATGAAACCAAAGTTGCATTTTGAAGCAGATGGGTTGCATTTCAGTCGACTTGGTTGATTTGACAAGAAATAAGATCGAAAATTGATTGTACTGACAATATAAACCGTAGTTTCTAAGAGTTGTAAATCTACCGGAATTGGAAACCAAAGTTAACGAAAAGAGATCTGTGAAGGGAGACTGCCTGTTTAACGACGAATAACACGACAAGTGAAGGGCTTGATGCACGTAGCCATAACACCACCATCTCTGATCAATTCTACTGTTTTAGCTCTGTTGTGACATGTGCCTCCGTTGCTAAATTAACTCTTAAGGTCACCGCCCGTTCCGCCGCGAAATTGTTGATGGCGATCGCGCTGTGCTGGGACACCTTGTATTATAAAAGATTTTGCTTCTAAGAGTTTATTTTCATAACGCTTTTCAGTTAAGAAAGCAAAGTAAAACATAAAAGAGGAGGAAGAGAGACGTTGAACCGTCGCATTAAAAGCTTTCGAAGAGGAGTGATCGCATGTGCATAAATCGCGCATTCGTTAAGAGCGTGTTCCAGTCCTTATCATGTTGGGAGTTCATTCCTCACATGTGCACTAACGTTTTTGCTCTTCTTTACTTGTAATACGGAAATCGAAAAAGTTGTTTTGCACTCAGAACTATTTTTTAAATCATTTGCGTCTGGTTTATGCGTTTAAATAATGAAAGTCTCTGAAGTTGTATGTTCTGAAATGTGGGACTGGCTGTTCTTACTTTCTTAGGCATAGAAACAACATCTTTATTGAGAATCTGGTATAATTCTAAAAGCAAAACCCATTAAAGTAGTGTAAAGTGTGTGCTGGGAAAAAAGGGAAATGGGCTGTCCCAGAAATAGTACATGTATACTACGATCGTAAATGGTTGATTGCAAGTTATTCGTTTGGTGTTATTGAGAGGATCGAATACAAACCCCAACACAAGGTTGATTTCATTGAAACTCCTTCCTATCTTCTCCGTTCATTTGCTCCCTCTTGTTTTCTGCTTCTTGGCGTCTAGTTTGAACATCAAAATGAAGCAAAACCAATTTTTGTGACTGTTGATTGTTCAACTGTAGGCTGACGTTCAATTTGAATCAATCGCGTTTACGTCAACTCGAGATTAGCTATTAACATGCTTTTCAAGTTTCACTATCAGCATTGTTTTCTACGGGTTTTGGGACGCAAATCAATTGGTCAACAGAATCATTGTATCTTACAACAGTGGGTCAGAAGTTAAAATCGTGTATTAAGGTCGGAGTCTGCATCAGCGTTGCTTGTATTAATTTGCCGGCTCGTATTTCCGCGAACTTTGTTCTTTGAGCCCGTGAAATGACCACAACATAACATCTTCAACGTGTCGCGTCTGATCGTACGATTCAAGGTCAGGAAGATCACCGGTGGTAATCCTGTAGGTTTGTGGTCAAAAAGCAAATGTTTCTAACTTGCCGTGAATGCATACCCAACCGAACGTTCCTATTATGATTAAAAGCGGACTGATCGGAACAATGTTCATCAAGACATAAATTGAACACGCTACCTAAACGACAGATTGTTCAATTTATACTTCGATTTACGGGTCCTTACCACATTGACAACACTAATCAAGAAAACTTGAAAGAACGAGCGAATTTGTGCTTTTCGTTTTGCTCCATTTTGAACAACATTTTGTCCCGTTTTATTGGCAGCAGATCGAACTGAGATCACAATACAGAAAGTCGTGTAAATCACAATCAAACTTAATGGTTCAACCGTGTTGTTTACCTAAGATCGATTAAGTGATTTCACTTGTATTCGAAGCTACCGTATGCATTGGATTGGGATACTAAAAGTTTGAGATTACCAGTCATAGTCTTCAACCACTCACCAGATGTCCGACAGTATCATTGTATCCTGTAAATGGATTGAAAAACCAACTCATATGGACACTAGAGAATGCGATCGGTGTAGTAAAGAACACGAAATAAAGTCCGTAAAGAGTCGGTGCCATCAGCCAGAACTTTGTTTTCTCCTCCGAAAATATCACACTGTTTAGTCGTGGAGAAATCATTTCGAAACAGCGATTGAGCGCAAGGATTACTGATGCCATTGAAACTGAGCAGTAAAGACCTAAACTCATAATTGGGTTAATTTTCTCTTGTTTTTGAGCACCCAAAGCAATTGAGCCGGTAAAGTAGATCAAAGTGGGATACGAGCAGAACGAGTAGCCGTTTATTGCCAGATATCCGGTCAACATTCCGTTTATAGGAAGTACGCAAAGATCAATAATACCTGAAGTTTATTGATATGACTGACATCATAAGAGTTGACTCACCAATATAACGCATCATTTTATAGCAAGCGTTAGATGCCATTTTGTTTATTGAGATCAAACACGGAATGTAAAGCAACTATAACAAAAAATTGTAAAGAACGAAAGTGACGTTCACCTCCATTAACGACGAGACAATTAATAAGGCGATGCCGACTTTCACATGTTGTCGATCAGACAATGGTATTGAATCAACATTGAAGTTGCAAGTGTAAAGTTCCACAAAACGCTCATGTCGAAAGAAATACAACTCCATAGCTCTAAACTAACCAGATGGTTGTTTATGACAAAAACATATGATCAAGTATCTCCGGCCGTTACACCTTTACTGACAACTTTAATAGCGCCTCAGACAAGAAAGAAAATAAAATTGTATTCTAGTGATCGCAATTTCAGACACGTCTGGTCACTATTTCGCGGATTTATAGATACAGTCACAGAAGTGGAAATAGTTGTCTATGCGTTAAAAGTTTGTGTTTTATTTGGACGAAAAATGACAATCACAGTAACCAGAACCGATTGATTGGTTTAAGAAACATGACTCTTTGATTGAAAACCCTCACACTACTGTAGCTAATGCCGCAATCTAAGGCATAAAAAATGATGTCTTCAACTTATAGTTCTCACATTAGGGTTCACAAGCAACGCTATAGACCAAGACGTGACATTGTCTGAGAAATTTACTTGGTTTCCGTGAACTTCATGGTCACATTGAATGGTTGATGAATAGGCCGGAAAACATAATCTCTGGCTTAACTTATAAGCGAGGTGACGGGGATCTATTCCGAGGAATTTCAGACTTCGAAAATCTTTTGTACTGTAAAACAATGTGAGTGTACATGATTACACTGCACCGTTCCCTCACTTACATCAATTCTTATCCACTCAGCCACCGCTGCTTGCATTTCCAAAAGAAGACCAGCGGGTCATAACTCGGAATGAATTTTGGCCAAATAAAACGGGCGATTCTGCGGTTGGGCAAAAATGACTTATACAGTAATGCTCAGCTCATCGGGACGCGTCGATTGATACTAACGACGCCAAATTACCGCTACTACCGCTGACAAGCATTTCTTGTAAGGGCAAACGTTCGTTTTCTTGGTCGATGTTTATTGTTAGGTTTAGACGCCCAGAATAACTTTTTTGGGCTTTGAGAGTTTTCAAATCAAGAACAACCGTTTTCTAAGATTTCACAACTCTTAGTTCGTGTGATAATATCATTTTAACTGATGAATACAGAATCCCCGGAGTCACTCGCTGGTGATTTGAAATTTTCTATCAGAAGCGAAACGTTCCCGAAGGATATCGCATCTTCTGGTTTTACCTTAAGGTTTGTTTTGAGTTGTACTATTCATTAATTGGTGATTGGGACGCCGCGAAACAATGATCTGTGATGTGAGTGCTTTGTTCAGAAAGAAAACACCTCGCGGTCCTCGTAGCTGGAGGTCAGGCTTGGGTGCCGTCAACCAGTATTTAATGGTCGTAGATCTCCCAGAAAGCATCATTTGTAGCTGAGTGGTCCTCGAAGAGTACGCTATTCGAGGTAAGTTTCGATTTCTGTTCTTTTCTTAACATATTCGGGTTTTCAGGATCACTCAGCTCCTCGTCCTTTGTTTTTGTTCAAAACAAACAAGGGAAATTTACAATTCATAGCCCCTGTTGTGTTTGTGTGTGTGTGTGTGTGTACACACAAGATAAGTTTATTCAATTTGTATCAATCCGTAACTGACTTATTTTAGACGCCCTCGAATCACTCTCAGCAGTGATTCGAGGGTTTACAAGACAAATGTGAATACAGTACTGGACGGAAGTTGGGAAGAAACACTTGGTTTTTTTGCGTGCTTAGTAATGATAGCGTGGTTTTTTTCAGCCTTTTGGTTTTGTCGTTGAATATTCTTTCATTTTAGACGCTTTCGGACGAGAAGAAAGAAGAAGTTAAGATACTGTACGCAATTTTACGAAGTATTAAAGGAATGGCGACGAAATGTAATGTTTCCAAGTCGAGTGTTGAGCGACTACTCAAAAACCTGAGCAGAAAGACCGGCAAGACTCTCGACCATCTGAAGAAAGTGAATCCACGTCTTCGTCGTCATATTAAACGTCATGTAGTCAACGAACTTCAAGGCGGTAATCGCGTTCAATCCAGGATAACTTGGAATTGGCGGGCGATCGACCAACGATCATTTCGTGAGGATGCACGACTAGCGAGCAGTCGGTTGTTTTTTCGCTCCGACCTGTTTCGGTTTGGCTGCTTACCGCGATTCCCGAGACAAGCCGTTGCGGGCCCTCGGTTGGGCAATCATGCCACACGCCCTAGACGGCGTCAGCAATCTGGTCGGCTCCAACAACAACTCAACATCGGAACGTTCAACTGCCGATCCATCTCGTCAGAAGATCGACTGGTCGCACTAGAAGAAGAACTTCAACTGATCCGAATGGACATTCTAGGCCTATCGTCAACACGCCGTCATGCAAACTCCATCGTGCAACGTCAACAGTCCGGGTACTTCTTCTACCACTCAGGCAACGAAGAACGGGGGGCAACACCCACGGGAGTCGGTTTCCTTGTCGCCGAACACGAAAAAACCGATGGGTCGTCAACTCGCGTTTTCTCACCGACCGTATCGCTCAGCTTTTCCTCCGATTCCCAAATGGAAAGAAGATGAGAATGACGCAAGTATACGCACCACCAACCACCGGAAACACCCAGAAGGACGAAGAAAAGAAAAGTACGACGAATTCCTCGATGAACTGCAACAAGCACTCAAGGGGCATCAACGTTTTCAACACGACATCGTTCTTGGTGATTTCAACGCAAAAAATGGGGAACGACCGGCCAGTTCAGCGTTTTTGTCGGAACGCAATGTTTGGGCAAAAGAAACGACCGTGGAGAAGCAATGAGCGACTTCGCTGAAGCTCAACAACTTTACGTCATGGATTCGTTCTTCAGAAAACCAACAAACAGAAGATGGACGTGGTTCTCAAGTGGTCTGAAGCGAAAGGATGAAATCGACTACATCCTGTGCCGTAAGAGAACAACAATCAAGAACGTTGAAGTGCCCAAAACCGATTCAATGGAGGATCGGACCACCGAATGCTCCGAACGTCCGTCCGCATCGGCAAAACCAATCGATATACCAACCGACAACGACAACTTCCGACCGACTACAAAGAAGTCCAGCTCAAAGTTCGGCTAGCGCTCAACACAAACTTAACACGAAATGAAAGCGATGAAACCAACACGACGCCGACCGAAGAATCGATCAACCGGCGGTGGCGACAACTCCAAGATGCACTCAGAGATGCCGCCAAGTTTTCGGAGAAACGATGGGTCACCAGTTCCTCGTATCTCGGACCGAACAAAAGACCTTCTACACCAGAGGCGACTGGCAAAGTTTGGGATGGACAAAGCGCCGAACGCTCAAATTTCATACTCAACACTTTGCAAAGCCGCTCGATGGTCAATGCGCGACGATCTACACCGACACCACATCCGAGTCTTCGAACGAGCAATCCAAGAAAACAGACTGAAGCGTGGACGCTTCGAAGCCGCAAATCGACGACACGTGCTCATGCAACTGCGAAACCCCGATGGAAACGCAACACAGTCAACGGCAGAAGCTCTGAGCGTCGCCGCGTCGTTCTACTCCAACTTGTATGCGTCCACAAGCGGTACGTTCGTCTATCAACATTCTGCTTTGCTTTCCAACCGAATTTCCAGCTCAGAACTCGTGGAAGCAGCAAAACGAATCCGTGGAAACACTGCGCCCGGCAAAGACGGAATTCGATCGAAAGTCGCAAAATACGGAGCCGAAATAATCGCCGAACAGCTAGCCGACTTGGTGAACTCGATGGTCGAAAACTCAACCGTCCCAGAAGACTTTGCCCATGCGACAACAATTCTGCTGCACAAAGCTGGCGACGCGATGGACATCTCAAACTATCGGCCGATCAGTCTACTGCCCTCGCTGTACAAACTAGTGACAAGAGCAATCACTCAACGGGTCCAAGCAGTAGCACTTCAAAAACTCCCGGTAGAACAAGCAGGCTTCCGACCGAAGTTCTGAACGGCCGATCACATCCAAGCCATCAACCAACTCCTGGAGAAGGCGTGGGAATTCCACTTCCCGTTGACTCTTCTCTTCGTCGATTTCGCGAAAGCGTTTGATAGCGTGGAGTTCGAAGCAATTTGGAATGCTCTGGACTATTTCGGAGTGGACAACGACACGACCTCAATCATCAAAACTCTCTACTCAGCCGGCTCCAGCTCACTCCGTTTTGGCAATGAAACTGCAGCCTTCGAAGTACAAAAAGGTGTGCGACAAGGAGACTCACTGTCGCCACTCATCTTCATCTTGGTGCTACAATTCGCGATCGACCAAATCCAATGGGATGAGGACGAAGGAATTCAGTGCAACGAAAGACCGCTCCATCTTCTGGCCTATGCTGACGACGTTGCGCTGGTAGCCCATGACCCAACTCAACTTCAGAAGATGGCTAACAAACTAGCGGAAAGGTGCTCAACAGTTGGACTGCAGATCAACCCGAAGAAAACGAAGTGGATGAACGCGGACCGAGATCATGATTGGAGTCACTCAACGATCACAATCGACTCGCAACAAGTTCAATGCGTCGACTCCTTCAACTATCTCGGGCAACTGATCCAATTCCCGCGGGACCATGGAAAAGACATCGGGCGACGAATTGGGTGCGGATGGTCGGCTTTTGGAAGAATGAAAACCTTTCTGACGGACAAAAACGTGGCCACATCGCTGAAACGTCGCTACTACAACATGGTCATCATTCCAACAATGTTGTACGCCTCAGAAACTTGGGCAACGACCGATGGAAATTTGGAGCGACTGGCGAAAACACAACGAGCGATGGAGCGACGAATGATTGGAGTCCGGCTTCAAGACAAAAGGGCGGCGGCTTGGGTGAGATCTCAGACCCAAGTAACAGACATCGTTACAGCCGCGCGGAAGCGAAAATGGCGATTGGCCGGACAACTACTCCAACGAAACGACAACCGATGGTCAACACTTCTCACTGTTTGGCAACCACCCACCAAAAGAATTTGGGGAGACGGACGCCCAAGAACACGATGGGAAGACCGAATACGCGAGCATGTCGGCCAAAAGAAAATCATCGATCACAACTTCCGCTGGACAAGTGCTGCAAACGACAAAAGACGATGGAATCAACTCGGCCGCACATTCGCAGTTCCGATGAAACAAAAACCGAAAGGAAGACGACAAGAAAGCTGACGTCACCAACAAGGAACCCCTACTATTCACTCAACGCGCAATCCTACTATCCTTTGATTTTGGCAAATAAATGAAATGAAACGACCAACGATTCGTCGCCGGCTGAATCGCGACAAATGGGCGGTGGATCAATCATGATCCTTGGCGCCATTTTTTTCAACCCGAAAACTGCTGATCGACGTACATTTCTTCGTCTATCTCTTCAAGTTTTGATGGCAATTTAATCTGTTACCGGTTTGCAACAATCACTACAAGGCAATTAACTACGTTTCGATGCTCATTTTGAAGTTCTTCCCGTGGATCCGAAGGCAAATGAGACGCCGGTCCGGGGTGTGGCAACGGTAATTGGACGCCTTTGATATAGGTCAAGATGCTAAAATGGCGGCTCGATCAATAATCAAGTAGACCATACTGTTTTAACACTGAATCGTCCATTTATGTAGATAAATGTCCATGATGTATCCTTAGGTGGATTTGTATTTGATTGTCCATCGTATCTGTAGAAGCTTTAAAGATCAATGCAGGTATTTGACCAACTTCCGAAATACCGAGCTTCCAATCATTCAATTGTTAGTGTCCGCCGGTTTTCCACAGTTGTGGTCACAATCTAAACTTCTGATTCTATGACAGACAAATGTCAACTCGTTTGTAGTTGAAATCATATTCGATAATTTCACTGTTTAGTGTTTTCGAGAACTTCCATTGACTACAACTCGGGAACCAGTGACCCTAGAAGCGTGTGATTAACAGGACAACAACAACCACTCATAAACTCCAAACCCTGTGAATATCAGCGGAGTCCAATCAGCCAACGAGCTAAAATACACAACACCCCCCATTCCCTTTTATGACATGTCCATCGCGCAAATCGATGTAGCTTAGAGATTCTGGCAACAGCCATTGTTTATATTGTGTTAATGGAAAGCTTGAAAGTCTGGCTATTGATTGTGCGTAAACTTGTAGACACCGGATAACTGAGAGAGAAATGAGAGGTCTTCAAAACCAAACAATCTGTCGAAAATCGTCCAAAATTGCAAAAGTTTGTGTAGCTCTTCTCATTGATGATGGTGAGTTCTTATTTGGCACACTTGTTAAGGACGTTAGAAGATTACGATTATCAAAGTTTGGAGAAGTGAAATAGCTCGATAGCTAAATTGCAAACATAAATATACTCAGAAATCGCTTAAATTTGAAGACTTGGTTTTATCTAGAAAAATTGATCTTCTTTGTTGTAATTTTAACAAATAACTAAATATACTATAAGTATCAATTGGTGTAAATTTGGAGTTGATGGACGCATTGGTTTTGGAAATCGAACTGAAAATTTGCCGACCAATCAAACTCCACTACTACTTGTCGTTTTACGAGAACAACGAAATAGTTGGAAGTGTTATAGAACGTATGGTCGATAGCCGGAGTCCAAATAAGTATAAAAGAACCAAATAAACTGAAGGATTATCCAATAAAATTCGAATTGGCCAACAATCTACGGTCCAGGTTCACATAAGAATATGACCTGAGGCCAACAGGTCAGTGATTGTTGACGTCTTGGTAGAGGTGATTGCGTTCTAAAGGACGCTGCCAATCTCGTTCAAATTCAAACTCACCTCGAGGAAAGCCTGGAAGCGAGAAAACAATCTGATTGGAACGCCGATCAATTAATAAAATTGTTCTCTTTTGTCTACCGAGAGATGTCAACCGCCTTCTCAGTTCCTATCACTGGTAGCGACTGCATATTTGACTGCGGGTAACGCCTTCTGCAGCTTCCATGGTCTCATTCGAGTAGCATATAAAGCCTGGAAATGAGTCCAAACAGTCACTCCATCGTCTCATTCCTTTCCCTAGTCATTCCTTCTCTACTCATTCCTCTGCTCTTCTCTCCGCTGGTCGATCAACGCACTATTATCATACACTGTTCACGTTTCAACTAGTGTAGGATAGTAGTGCGTGGGATGACCAAGCGGAGAAATCAAAGAGCAGACTCCTAGTCCAACTACTCGAATCCTTTGACCGTTCCGTTTCCGTCCTCAGTTTGCTTTTCAATTTTGTGCGAGTGTCCGTGGGTGTGAGCGAGGATGGAATAACGATTATTTTGATGCCAATCTGCTTTTGTTTTTTGAACTCTGCAAAGACTAGTTGGTACGAAGATTAGACGAATCAAACGAACGTACACGCAAAGGCCTTCGAAATGTATCAATCAGAAAGTAGGACCATCTCCTTCGTGTGAATGATCTGTTTGTTAACTCACTTCATTTTCAGCTGTCGCACTCTTCTACAGATTACTTTCTGTGTCGTTTGTTGGAACCGCTTTTGCCGTCCTTACCTTTAATCGCGAACTATGAGACAGGAGATCTTCGATTGATTGAATTGTTGGCTGTGAATAAGCTCTTCATGACTGTGAGCTGCTGGTGACTGCAGGACAGAAAGCTGCTCATGATTTGGAGAGTTTGACATCCACTTCTCAGTGAGTCGAAATCAATTGGTTTCAGATCCTGGGTCACTTAACTATCGGATTTATAGGTCTACTCGAAAGTCCTGTGATCAAAGGTAATCTGCGATCTCCTAACTAATCGGCAATGATGATGGGGAGAAAGTGGAGTTGACGATCGGAAGCAAAGTGTCAAACTTATAGATTGGAGTATGGAGAGTACGTATTTGACATTTGTTTTGCAAGATACGAACTTTTACTGAGTAAATTTTTGACTTGAAATTAACACTGAAATCGGTTTTTCTGATCAAACCATATTAAAAGTTGAGCCGATTGCCTCGAAAGAACATAGGGTTGTGCGCATCAGTGGGGCTCATCGACATGCGATATATGACAGCGTATAAAATAATTACAATGGACTTATTAACTTTGGTAGAAATTTTTCCTACATTTTTGCTCCAAATGCGGGTTTACATATTTTGGTCGTTACGATGTTTCTCTAATATGTATATTAGCACTTTAGAAAACTCAACTAATGAGCGTTACAACGGTATATGATACATGGTTCCAAAATAGCTATTCGCAGAGATACGATCGATGTAATGTGGACAAGAACCTTTTCAGTGAACCGGGCAAACTCTCCAATTTAGTTTGGCTTCGACTGAAACCCATCTTCGACGCCCGGCCTGATGCCTACAATTCTATTCTGAGGCAGTTACTCAAGAATCTTAAGCAAAAATGTCCCCTCAATTCTAACTGATGTTTGTTTCTGTTATATCGTTTTTTGTTGTAAACTTTTATTTTGCCGAGTAGAAAATAAAATGTCTTTGACTTGATAGTCATCACTTTGCATTCGACGTTAGTTTGAACCGTTGTCTAAGATGACAACAGCTTGGGTTTGATGACTTATGCTTTATTTGATTATTGAATTTTACGATCAAATTAACTCCTTATGAACCAGAATATCCACCGAAATTAAACAGACGGCGGCAAGAAGGTTGAACTCTCAATACTTCGGCAACCTCTCCGGTATTCCTTTCGACTGTTGATAAAACACTTAAACGTACCGTTAGCTTCGTTCTCAACTGGTTAAAAACTCTCGTCGATTCTCGACCATTACTCCCGCCTTCCATTTGGCTGAGGATCAATTGGCCAAAAATTGTGAAGTCGCGTTTCGGTTACTTTTATTTCGACTTGAACTCACAATTTACAGACTCGAAGGCCATTACCTTTCAACCAACTTCTGTGAGCAATGACCGTTGTTCTTTTGTCAACAAACCGTTTTCCATGTGAGTACAATTGCCGCATTCACTGCCCTCCTGTTGAGCAATCAACTGCTACAAAGTTTTCGTCCTTCATTCAAGCACATATCAGCGGTTGATTGGGTCGAGGAAACAGAACGAGAGATCGACCAGTTTTTAGCTCTCGAATCCAACGACACTGACAGTTCTCGTTTATATTGCTGCAATCAAGAGGTCATGCTGTTTTCCAAACATTTGCTTGTGGAGGTGGTTTGGTTTCAACAACAGCGACGAGTTTTAGTCAGCTTCCCATGCGAATACCAAAATCGTGAGTTTTCTTTCGACGACTTTGTTTCCAATCAAATTCATAATCGTATGGTTATTTTCGACATCACGTGCCGTTGAAGCTGAAGAATTCGAAAAGCACTAAGAACGTTGCGATAAAAGAAAAACCGTAAGCAATGCATCAACATCGTTAACACAAATCTCATAGAAACGTTGCGCTCACGCGCCGATGCCTCGTTGTTACGTTCGTTAACACCAACGAGTCTAAGGACAGACGTTCGTTTCTTGGTCGATGTTTATTGTTAGGTTTAGACGCCCAGAATCACTTTTTTGGGCTTTAAGAGTTTTCAAATCAAGAACAACCGTTTTCTAAGATTTCACAACTCTTAGTTGGTGTGATAATATCATTTTAACTGATGAATACAGAATCCCCGGAGTCACTCACTGGTGATTTGAAATTTTTCTATCAGAAACAAACTATCCTCGAAGGATATCGCATCTTCTGTTTTACCTTAAGGTTTGTTTTGAGTTGTACTATTCATTAATTGGTGATTGAGACGCCGCGAAACAATGATCTGTGATGTGAGTGTTTTGTTCAGAAAGAAAACACCTCGCGGTCCTCGTAGCTGGAGGTCAGGCTTGGGTGCCGTCAATCAGTATTTAATCGTCGTAGATCGCCCAGAAAGCATCATTTGTAGCTGAGTGGTCCTCGAAGAGTACGCTATTCGAGGTAAGTTTCGATTTCTTTTCTTAACATATTCGGGTTTTCAGGATCACTCAGCTCCTCGTCCTTTGTTTGTTCAAAACAAACAAGGGAAATTTACAATTCATAGCCCCTGTTGTGTTTGTGTGTGTGTGTGTGTGTACACACAAGATAAGTTTATTCAATTTGTATCAATCAGTAACTGACTTATTTTAGACGCCCTCGAATCACTCTCAGCAGCGATTCGAGGGTTTACAACAACAAGAAAGACATTCCAGAGGATCCCCTAAGCTTCGTATTAGTTGAACACCTCATTCTTGCTTTGTCGAAGGTTCAATATTTGTTACTGATGAGCGTCCTTGTATAATATGCGTGAATAGCAGGGTAACGAAAGAAAATTCTCCCCGTGAATTAACGCTTGATTCCGGACGTCGTTTTCTTTGGAATATTTAGCTTGTATTTCAGATCTCTGATTTGTCATCGACAGTCAATAGGGATCATGCTGAAGAAACAAAGCAGAATTTATGAGGTCAAGAGTATTTTTGACAAACGACTCGTAAACGGCGAAGTCGAGTATTTTGTTCAATGGAAAGGATAAGGTCGCTGCTTAAGAGCACAAACTGTTTTTTCTGATGACCAATAAGCGTTTATTCTTCAGATACAATAATGCAAAGGACCACACGTGGGAGCCAATGGAGAGCTTTATGAATTCACTGAGATAGAAGAAGATTATGAATGGAAGTTTCAGATCAATTGCGACGAGAGCATTGCCCTGTCGAGAACAAATTGAAAGCCGCAAAAGCAAGAAATGCGCTCGACGCCGAATCTGAAAATCATCAGAAAGTGAGTTCCAAGTTTTGTTCAACTAATCATTGCTTTCAGTCACGAAAAACGACCGCACACCGCGGATAACAACGCCGAATTTGCGGAGCTCAACCGCCGCCGGCGAAGAAAATCATAGAATCGGATTTTGGTTTTTCAGAGGACTTGAGCTATTTGGGCGACGTGTCCATCTGGAAGAAGGACAAATATTGAGTCGAGTTCGACCCTTCGCCTCGCATTTTCGGCACTACAAAGCAAAACAACGAGCTCTATATTCTCTGTGCGTTTCGCAACGAGTTGAATGTAGAAATCGTGGAACCAACTTCATACGACGTTATCCGTCGTTTTTGTCCACAGTTATTGTTTTTCTGAAATCTCCAAGAAGACGAATCTTTTTTCAGGTGCTGCTCGACTTTTGGGCTGAACGAATCAAATTACAGATCAAGCCTGAATATTTATGTCTCAATCATCATAACTTTTTTTAAATTCACTCTATGTCTACTTATCATTAACCATTGTAGTCATTTGATCCTGGCCTGAAACATCAAACTTTGTTGTAAATCCTCTCACTAATAGGAGAAAGTTTGTCATTGTGTCCTATTTAGCCCAGTATCTCAAGAACGAATAAACCTTATCGCGTAAAAAAATCAGTGAATGCGCACCATATGAAATAGCTGATATAATAAGTAATTGTTGTAAGTTTAAAAATTTATTGAAATTAAATTGAAATTTACTGTAAGAAATTCCTCATCGGCGGATTCTTTCGAAGGGATTCTCAGTCGCATGGGGGCGCGGGGGTCACAACAATGGACCCCGAAAACCTGATTATGAAAATGGAAACGAAATGGTTTTGTATCGCAACTTTCTGTTCAGAATTTTATTTGAGATTCGGATCTTTGGCTGTAGTCCCCGCCCTCTTCACCTTTTGCTGGTCGTTTGGGAGAGAAGAGACGGAGAAGCAACCGCAAAAGGTTAGTTTTGATTTGTATCAGTCATTATTAGATTATCTTAGAGGACCAGCAACTCTCGCTGATGACTTGAGTGTTGTTTCTTGAGAAAAAAAGTTTTCACGTCCACCGCAACTCATAGTTAATTGGAACGTATGATGTTTTCGATAGAAAAAAGCCATTCTCGAGGACACTATAACTTTTGATCACATCCTAAGGTTGGTTATAATTTCTAACAATCGTTTATTATTCATTTTAGCCAAACAGAAACCCTCCTCATATTAGTGTGGTCGATTCGTAGAATTTCAACTTGGCTGATCATTTTTTTCAAACATTGTACCACAAAAACATCGTTGCAAACCATCTGTTTTGATCGATTTCTAGTCTCTTTGATATTGTTGTCCTATTGATTCTTGTTAATAAACGCCGATTTTATCCATACAATGTGGTCGAATTGATGTGAAACTTTAGTTCAGTTGGTCAGCTGCAAACCCTTTCTGATCAACTTCTGCAAATCATTTCTGATCGACAAACTTATCGGTTATTTTTTGTCTGTCAATTGACCAATCGCTTGATAGTTCAAGGATCAATAACCACGTATAGACAATGTTTGCAGAGTTGGCATTTCACATTGTCAAAACGTTGGCACTCAAACTTAAAAACTGAACAATCGTATGGAATCACCATAAAATTGACTGGGTATTCGTATAGTAACTGCAGGATGATCGACATGAAGATCAAAAAAGTGGTCGCTTGATTGGCTTTAAAGGGAGAGTATATAATCTCAACTACAACAACTCCTCGAGTGCTGTATGTTGGGTGGTACACTTGAACTCTGCATCAAGTATTTGAAATTAGCATCGACCATGTCAATTTTGCATACAGAGTCCAAAAACAAAGGAAACAATTTTGGAGGTCATTTGTGCTTCGTGAGTTCGTCGCTTGTTGTCTGGTCTTCGAATGGCTGCCAAGTTGTTGTATCGTGGTCAGCTCTATACGGCGCTGATCAGTGGTGGAGTCGGTGCAGCTGCCGGTTATTACTATCGTGGATCGTCGCAACAAGTAAGTCCAATCATTCGGCAGCACGAAAACACGAGTTTCGTGCAGAAATCTAGTGGTTCCTGTTCGAACAAAAACATTGAGATTTTCTTGGATTCTTGTTCGTGACACTAAAAAGAACACTCATCAACTAATCGTTCTTATATTTCACTCACATTCTGTCAAAAACTTTGGATTCGTGGTCAAATTTCAATTTCAATCCTTTATTCAATGCTACAACACATGAAGGACAACAGGAGTTTGTGAGACCAGTCGTGCGTTCCTATCTTCTTGCGCCATTCGTTGACTTTTGTTTTGTCGAGAAATTGCTTCGGAAACTTGTGTCGACACTTTCCGTTGACCATGCATGGAACTCTTGGATTTCGAACACCACATACTCGATGGATCATGTATTTGCTTACCAACTCTAAAAGCTCCGGATCGGTTTCAGGATTAGGGCAATTCGGCACTGAAGTATTTGTCGATGTTCGCTGGTTGTAAGAACTTCTGGCCGTCTTTTAAACTTTACAAACAGTAATGTGCGGGAGTCCTCGTTTTTGGAATTCTGTCACGTAAACGAAGCATTTTGGTTCACTGAAAATTTGCTTCTTGACCAAACCGTCGAAAGCTCTTCGTCTGTTAACATCTCCTCTATCAACGCCTTCATAGCAGTTCGTTTCGAAGCTTGTTTTCTTTGCGTCCGTCGCTCTAAAATCGCGATAAATAAAAAATAAAAAATGTTGACTTACCCAATTTTTTCCTGATCACGTTCCGAAGGGGTGTCAACGCAAATAAAAATGCGAGGATCCACCCCATCAGGGCGATGAACAAAAAAGTCCGCATTGTGGACAATCTGCCCGAGCGCTCGTTGCAAGCACAGCAATGAAATATTGCTGTGCAGCTCCGAGACGCTGCGGACGAGATCATCCATAATTCTTAGGCTATGACCATACTTTGTTCGCTGTTATCCGCGAACACAAAAAATTTTATAAACGTTATATCTTTTATATTAATGGACAAAAACGTGTGAAATCAATTTTATAAAATTGTTGAACACCAGGTAGTTTATTGAAGTATAAGACTACACGTAAATTGGTCTAATAAGATTTTGATTCAAAAAAAGGAATTTTTGACGGTGTTCGCTGATCCTCGGTACCAGCGAACTGTTTGCTAGCATATCGTGGTTTGAGTTTTGGCCATTTTATTGACCTTTTTTCTTCCTTGTTGGTGCCAAATGTTGAATTTCCATCAACTCGACGCCAACGAAAAGCCAAACCGAATGTTTTCCGTTGATGTCCACTTTTCTCTCACTGTAATTTTCGACGAACAGACATTTCATCGATAAATTGACTTCAAATAACAAAAATTTTTACATTTTCTGAATCCCCATTCATCAGTCTACAAAGTTGGGAACACAAAAAAATTGTCCAAATCATCAACAAAAATAAAACTTGTTCGTCGCTAAATATCGAAAATTGTGCGCGAATAGCTTTTCAGCGAACGTGGGTACCGGCGAACAAACTATACTTTTTTTCGAAGTATGGTCATAGCCTTAAATAAGCTGAAGACACCGGACAATTTCGACTCTTAGCGCCGCCGCGAGCTGCGCTCCTTTACGGGTGTGCGTTCAAAGTAGTCAAGAGATTTGTCGGCCGTCAATCCGTTATGATCTCTATATTTCCATTTGATTATCCGTTTATTTCAGCAAACCATTCAAACGACCGGAGGCTCTTCAGAACTCAATGAATTCGAGCGATTGGTTTACAAGACGGTAGTCGATGTGATGCAAACGATGTTCCAACAACAACCATTGGTCTTCTCATGAATCCGAAGCCGTCAAATAAACGCCCTTCTGACTCTACGGATTCGTCGTCTCCAACAATCAAGAAACCACGTGCAGAAAACGAATCCAGTTCGGGAGATCAAGAAGCGGGAGTGGCATTCAGAGAGTGCCGTCATCTATTGAGTAAGTGTTTTCAGAAGACCCGAAAGTTTGCTTGTAGAACTGTCCCAACCGGAGCTTGCGAAGTCGTCGAATCAACTCTGTGAAACAAACTACTCGACTCGAATAATTTCCGACTTCGAAAACGGTCGTGGATCGTTGAAGTCAATGAAGAGTCTGAAAGAGTCCATGAACATGTTTATGGCCAAATGGAAGGACACGCGCCATCCAGTGGACTTTTTTGTTCAGGACTTTAAGATAAACACACTGATCATTCACGTATTCTCACTTTAGTAGCCAAAAGAAGAAGCGAACGAAAGCAATGCGGGTCGTACTCATCGTCATTTGACCGTCGAGCAGAATTCCAAGTTGAAAGAAGAGTTTGCGCAGAATGAGTATCCGCAGAAGGAAAATCGTTCAATTGGCCGAAGAGTTGGTTTAGAACAAACAGTCAGTTCTTCTGATATTCTGCGAGTGAGTCCAGTTGTTTCAGAAGATCAGAGTCTGGTTCTCCAATCATCGTCAAACAGCTCGTCGTCGCAGACAAAAAGAACAAGAGGCGACTACGAGTGGCATCAATTTCAATGGCGATTGTTAGATTGTGTCTTAAATAAAACTGTATAGTTTAATGCTAATGGATTGCCCGTCAAATGCGCTTCTCGGAGAGTCTGCGCGTCCCAGAGAGGTGATTGACAACCGAGCTGATTGACTTCGCTTCTCGGATTTTCAGACCACAAATCAAAGCTCTTGAGCTCATTAGATTGGACTAAAGTCGTTGTTTGATTGTCGGAGCTTTTCAATCGTTTACAACCGGGTAACAAGCAAGTTCCCACGAGCTGTCGGTTATCTGATTTTGTTGCCCCTTTTCACTTAACTCTCGATTACAATGTCAATTGAATTAGCTGTGAATCTAAATGGTCGGCGCACAATCGCCATATTCTCTCACGTTCATAAGCCCAATGGGCAGCTGGAGTGCATAAACGGGGCTTCAAATGACTCCAACGGACCATCTTGTTGCTTTTTCAGTCACAATGTTTAGTTTGTTTCTGTTATTCTTCTGCTCTCAACAGCTCTATTGACTGAAGGTAACTCTCAAATCGACTTCATCAAACGCTCTTTCAGGATCGAAATGTCAAGAGTTCCTGTGCAGAAATGGAGTCTGTTCTCTTGATTCTGATAGCAATCCGACCTGCAAATGTGATTTTGGATTCATGGGTTTGTTTCCATCTGATTCTTTTTGATCGCTCTTTAGATCGACATTGTCACTTGCCTGACCACTGTGCTCGTCATTCGTGCAATCACGGCAAATGTGTGAACGGTGGTCGGCACGGCGATTTTGTTTGTGTTTGTGAGTCGCGATACTACGTAAGTTACTCAATTGGTTCTGTTTATCTTTTCGTCTTTTGGGCAAATACTGTGAGAGGAATTGGAATGAATGCAACGACGATGAAGCCCGCCGGCAGAATGACGATCGATGCGAAGACACCCGGCAGTTACATTTGTCATTGTTCAGTCGGTTTTACGGGCTGATATTGTGAATCCCGAGTTGATGCTCCTCAATCAGAATCTTTGAATGTCAATAAGAAGAAAACAAATGGAATGTCATTCTTGGAGGATCTCAGGTTCGATAATCCAAAGCTCTTGTTTCTGCTACTTTCAATGCGCTTTCTGTTTGTCATTTTCCTTTGTTGTTGGTAGTTGAAGTAAATGGATCTAGTTTGCACGGAGTATTCAAAGGCGGGAGTTCGTGTCTATGTCTTCCACAAATGAGAACGACTGGACGGCTGTGGACATTGAATTGCCAATTAAAAGTCTTCAGTAAGGATTGGGTCAACTTTTCTTCCGCAACAGATTACTAGACGAGGTGGAAAACCGCCGAATCGGTTGAAGGACTTGGCGTTGGAAAAAACTAATGACTCAATGAGCCTTTGCACACGTGAATCCGAAATCGATTTTGGCACTTCGCTACACGCTTGTTTTGCTCGGCTGCTGCGTGAGTGCTTTTGGTTTGGATTTCTGCTCTTATTAAGTGGGTTTGACGACTTCTGATGAGTTTTAAGCTTTAAAACTTCAAACGCGTGTGTGTAAGAGTTTGATCTGAAATTAATCAAACGTTTTGGGCGAACATTTTCGTGTGAAAATCTCTTGGTCTCCTCATAACTTCGTCTTCCAATTCCGATATTCGAACATAAAACTGCGTTCTTTGCTGATTTGTTCTTCCCATTGACTTGAAATTTTTGATTGCAGATCGCAAATTCATTTTTGAAATGTCAGTCATTTTGCCGATCATCGAGAATATTCGACGCGAGAAGCGCTTTCGTGGTGCATTTGCAGAGAAACTGAGTATTCTGCACAATCAAAAATGCGACCTTGACGACCTTGGACGAGTGATCTACAACAGCGCCGAAGTTCATCCTGACTGCTTGGACCGTGGTTCAGATATTACGCATTACACTGCTTGTCGCCTTGTCCGTGAAGGCGCTCCGGGTGACAGGGCCTTGCAATTGATAAACAAACGACTAGGAGGTCCCGGAAAACATTTCAACTTTTTTCCGGTGAACAAAAAAGTAAGAGTATGGAGTTTTATTCTTTTGCACTGGATTGTTTCAGATCGACATGACCGAGTGGAAGGAGAACGAAACGAACATCTACGAACACGTGAAGAAAGGAGGTAATCGACATGCATTCATGGCCTTTGCAGCTGACTACGACGACGAAAACGAGTTTGAAATCTGTCGCCCAATCAAAATCTACTACCACTTTGCTCTCTATGAGAACAACGAAAGAGTTGGCGACTTCATGGAAGGCCTGATCGATAACCCGAGTCCAAGAGGCTACAAAAAAATCATATAAACTGTTTCTTCCATTGCTTGTACAAAAGCTCCCCTAAATAAACTCATTTCACTTGTGCTTACAACTCGAAGATTGATTGACAGTTCATGGTAGCAAATGAACAAAAAAGAACACAAAAACTGCAAATGAATCAACGAAACAAAAGTGAGCGAATTGATTCTAAAGACTGATAAATCACCAGACAATCTTCCAACTGTCGATCAAAAACACGAATTGTCTTCATTTTGATTCGAACTTCCATTATGGAATGTAAAGGAACGCTTTCGTCTGTTTGAAGAACAATACGCACGTTCATTCTTTTTCGCAGTGTGATGAACGGGCGCATGTGGCCAATGCGAACGTGCCAATCGATATCACTGTTGCGTCAGCGACATACTCATCTAATCACATATTCCTTTCATTCGTTAAAACAATTCTTCTTACATTCAACACATTGCTTATTTCATTCGACAAGGGGTTCTTTTGATCAACTCGCTTTCAACCACTTTCCCAACATTCCAAAACAACACGCCCAGCAACTCAACCAACGTTCATCGACGACCGTCTGCTGTCAAACCGGCAATTCAATCCAAAAGTCCAGCGGTCTGTGTCTTATCTTTCAACCAACTCACCACCGGTTTCACAAACTTCAATCAGCTTTTTTCAGATTTCCTTATCCCAACATTTTAAACTCAACTTCCAACTGCTAATCAGAACCAGCCATCCAGTGTTCATCGAGCTTTCTATTAAATTCAAAACGATTTGCTTTCAATCACATTTCAACAACACAATCATCGACTCGTTCAACGATTATTGACATTTGCGATTTCTCCAAAACTGCTCGCTTTCTCAATTGCAAACCCAGCAACTCCGTTTTCGCTCTCAACTCCCAAACCAACGCTCAACTCACTCTTTAACCTTTAGCAGCCCACTCGAACTCTCGACAACAACTTCACGTCGCTTATTGACATCAACGATCAAACAACCCGATTCTGACCTTCTAATCAATTCCTTCCATCAATTATCGAACAAATTTCGAACCCAAAAGACTTCTATAGACGGCATCGAAACAGCGACTTCAAGTTATTTTCAATTCCTCAAACATTCCATTTCAACAAACTACACACCGAGCCCTCAAATTTGCATTCGAAAAATACGACTCTTTTTTCATTCGAAAATAAACGCGGAGAAAATCGGTCGCACACAGACAGACAAACTGTTCTGGCTTTTTTTGATTTGGATTGGATGGATAGATTGAAAAATGAATTCACCTTATAGTTGATATCTGAATATTTCGCACACTATTGTGATTTGATCATTTGTGTTAATCAATGTTACGTTGATTGTCCGATATCCTCGAAACCAAAAGGCTGTAAAAACGAAGCGGGTGTCTGTTTGAGTGATGTCATGCAATCCAAAAAAACGACTATAGAGCCAGCGGCTGTTCACGTTCTACTCTCGTGAGGCGTTTTTTTCAGTTCCATGTTGTATGCCTCGCCGCTTCCCGTTCTTTGGGCTTAGTTTCGACTGCTTCGCTAACCGCTGACTTTTGCAAGTTTTGACAATTCGTTTCTGTTCGTTTTTCCACAGTGTGATGAACGGGCGCATATGGCCAATGCGAACGTGCCAATCGATATCACTTGCGTTAACCAGATGATCCCTTATAAAATCGTGATAACGTGTCTTAAACTGTTTGTCCATTACTTTGTTTTACTGTAAAATGATTTTTAAGTTTCAGCAGTATGCCGTCAATGATTCTCGCCGCGTTATTGTTCTTCGCTGCTTCAGCAGTGAATGCATCGCCGTGCGAAAACGTGGTTCAGAAGATCACAGCGATAAAGAGCGTAATTGAACGAATCAAGGAACAGAGCAAAGACGCTTGCGAAGACTACGGAATTGAAAAATTTGACGGGCATGACCATATGGATCCGACTCGTCACGATTTACGTCTTTTCACTGTTTGCTACGAATCGTAAGTTTTATCGAGAAGACATAATAACAATTATTTTATAGGCAAGATTTCCGAAAACAGTTGTACGTTAAGGCAGCAGTTGAACCTCGGGACCTTGATCAAGGTACCGATGTCAGTAAGAAGGCGCGAGCAATCATCGAAACCTATTCGAAGGTTTGTTCATTTAGTGTTTAGTAAGTAAAAGATGTTTTAGCCATGTTTGTCGGATCATAGCGGGCACATCATCGGAAAGGAAATTGGAGGCCCTGGAGAGCCGCACAATCTCTTCGCTCAAACGGGATGGGTAATTTTATTGATCAGAAATGCGATTACAATTGGTTCTTTACTTTAGTTGAACATAAAATTATGGGAGCGCGTAGCAGACAAGATCACCAAACATCTTAGGCAAACTGAGAAAGCGGAATGTGCTAACTTCAGAGCAAAAACAAGTAAGCACCTGGTTCAACGGTAAGACAAGTTCTTACAAACATTCCAATGACGCAATTTTTACAGAACGGCAACTATTGAAGTGGCGTTTGTTTACAACGAGCCTCGATTTCCATATCGTCCAAGTTCCTTCTACTACATATTTAAATTGTATGAAGATGGGACTAAGACCAAGACGATGTTGGGGAAATTCGACAATGCCAGTCACGACTACGTCGATTTAATTGAGTGCGACATTGATTGTGCTCATCAACTATTTGAAGTCAAGCCATCTGATGAGAGCCATAAGGTACTTCAAACCTGTGATGTTGCGGATCAATATAAGCATTTTTTTGGATCATAAATTCCAAACATGTAGTTGCAATTTTTTAAATAAAAGCAGTTATGTAGCAATTAGTTTGTATTTTGATAAAACTTCTGAAGATTCTTCGCGTCAAGCAGATTCATCTTTTATTCGCAATTGTCAGTTCCTGCGAGCAGGACGCTTGCGAGTTCCTTTGTTTCGACGTTCTTTTTGGAACGTTGCTTTTTGTCCGTTCGGACGTACGTCACATGAGAACAGCCGAGCGGACAGAGACGTGCGATAACTCACTTTTTTCGATGAGCCGTCTAGAGAAGTTATTTTGGGATTTCGGTTGTCACGCATGAATAATCTCAAGGTTTTTGCTTGTTACACTATTCACATCAATCAACGTGAAATTACAAGAGGAAGATGACGGTGTAATTGTCTTTGATTATAAAAACCGAATACGAATGCGATTTAAGTTGGATGATCGTAGAAGTCAAATGTTATGATTGAAAACTTCTAAACAATTTGCGTGAGGATTCACGAGAAATAACTGTCCGCGGAAGCGATCATTCACTACGAAATATTTCGACTTAACGTTTATCGCTGAAACAAAAGATTTGCGTTATTCGTTGTTTTGGTCGACTCGTTGAGGTTTGATTGGTAGTGCAACTTTGTGATTGGCAGTGCTTTTTGGAGTAGTGAGTTTGATCGTCAGCCGCTCTACTACTACAAAGATCCGAAGTAACGTTGGGGCTCTTGGACAAGAAATTGAAGTCATTTCATTACAAGTAAATCAACAGTAGGCCCTCTTCCGGATGTCATCCCTTCAATTGACAGATCATTGACATCGTTTATTTACAAAACAATGAAACTATTTGATTTGTAAAACACGTTCTTTGACATGCAAAACCGACGATTTGCTGTTTCGATTTCAAAAAACAAAGTCAAACAATCTCTTTCGACTATAACAAATCACTACACCTCTTTACTCGAGCAGTTTATATTTCCTAATCAAACCAATTCCTTTTCATTATCTTTCAATCAAATACCGAACTTTCATCTTCATTACCAATATTTCAATACTCGTTTTTTAAAGAAGAGAGGGAGAAACTTTCGGAACCAACGTCACAACCTTACGTACATCTTCTTAAAATGCAAACGGGCACAGCCGGGACTCAAGATGGAGACACGGTTTAGATGAGCGAATTTGTGGTTCAGGTTGTGACGCGGTTTTTCAAGTGTACAACTGTGAGGAAAAGGAATTTAGTCGATGATTAATTTTACGCGTATCTTGTAGTCAATTAGTTAAAGTCTGCAACGGCGTTCATGAAGAAGATGAACGAGAACTAAACGAACCATTTCAATTTTGTTCTTTTTTCTAAATTCGGTCGATCCATCTCAAGTAGACAATAAGTGTACGACTGTGGATTGTGCGTAACAGCAATTTTCGTAAACAAATGACTGATATTCAAAGTGACAAATGAAGATGTTTTCGACAATCCATTGGTACACGACATCAACAAACGAGCTGAAACAGAACCACATTGATTATGTTGAACATCAATTTAAATACCATGAGAGATCGTCGTGTATTGATCAAGAGCAGGATTAGACGAGTGTAAATATGTAGTTGAAGATGTAGGCCTGAAATACGATTGTAAACAAATCGATTAGAAACGAACTAACCGCTTTATTTGTGCTGTCCATCCGAAAGATCGGTTGTTGGGTGACATGGAAAGAAGCTGGAAAACTGAGTGGGTAGACGACAACGATGATCAACAAAAAGTACATGAACGGCAACAAACGTTGTGGGATTGTCGGTTGTGACCACATTGTAAATGAATTGAACCTGAAAAACATAAATTGGAAGAACTCAAAACCGCTTACCTTGTTTTTGTCGTCGTTCGTCGCTGTCCGTCGATAAACGGAAGCACAATGATGCCATGACCCGAAGGCCATGGACTTGGTATTTGAATTTTTGGAGATTCGTTTTGTGTTACTATTTCCGTTTTCATTCACAGAATTCCGATTCTTCTACTCGTTTAGTTGTTCACAGACGTTTGAATACTTCTCGGTGCACGATGTTCTTAACTAAACAACCTGTTGGAGTTTGTCGATTGTTTGTTGGAACGAAAACTTTTACTGAGTCCCATGATCGAGCTCGCGACAAAGCAACGCACAGTTGGCCGTGTTCGAATACTTCATGTTCCAAATTCAGTCCAACACGTTCGAACGTTTGGCCTTGACTCTTGTTGATGGTCATTGCAAACGCCAACTTTATTGGAAACTGTTTGCGATTCAGTTGGAACATTCCGCGGTAGTCGATCGTGTTGTTAATTCGCGGAATGATGTGTCGTTCGCCAGCGTAATGTCCTGTTATTGGGTTGTTACTAAAGTTTTGGAGGGGAGGAGCATGTTGACTTAGATTTGGAATGAAAAAATTTGACCGGTCGGTTGGAATGTGTGAACGAAGTTCGGTTGTTCAGCTGCCTACTGTCCTAAGTATGGTTTTCGTTGTAGATTAGAATTCATTTATTAAAATTAACCCAAATCATCAAAAATACTCGCCATTTGAGTTGATAGTTTGGCGCCACCGTTCGGGCAATTGGGTGATTCCGCGCGTGTAGAAGGATCGATGACGGGAGGTGAAGAACGAGTTCAGGGACCGGCGGAGATGATTGACGTCGTTGAATCGGCGTCCTCGTATCCACGTCTTTAGCGAACGGAAGAGATAGTAGTCCGTTGGCGGACGTTCTGTTCGTGACTGATCTTCCAAGCCCTCGAGTCCATCGTCAAACTTCTTGAACCAACGACGTGCCGTTGACTCAGAAGTCGTTCGCGCTCCATGCGTCGAGTTGATGATCTCAGCCGCTATAGCAGACGAGTGACGGAGGCGATATTCGTTGAGAAGCAGAAGTCGTACTTGTTCGCGAGTGAGGCCCATTCTGACAAAATTAGTCGAGAAAACAGTAGTAGCGACGTCGAGTAACAGCAGATCCAATAATTTAAATTTGACACTTCGTTTAATTTCCAACCGACCGGTCAATTTTTTTCGTTCCAATTTTAGAAAAAGCATTGCGCAACCGTCAAAACTTTTGTAACAACCCAATAATATCTGACAGTCAACTGAATGGTCATTCATTGCCAAAACCAACAATCGTGTACCGTTGCACAAACCGTCTTCTTGTGACAAATTTCGAATCAAAATCACAACCGCGTTCTTCTTGAGCACTAGTTTGTGTGGTGGCAGCGAACCTTCTTCGATCATGTTTAAGTACTCTGGTAACAAAAGCGTATTGTCGTCGCAGTTTTCAGCATCAATGGCCGTGTCGATTGAAAGGTAGGCTTTGGTTTGGCCATCTAACATATTCAGGACTTTTTCGTTTGACTCATTGACGCCAATGTGTTTGGACACCAAAATCGCCGAGTTCCCCATGTCGTTGAACTGTTTGTTTTCAATCAGCTTCCCGAAGATTTCTTGTTCCAAATTCTGATCAACTAAACAGTGGGATGGTAAGTTTATCTGTTCGTTTTCGTTATTTAGTGTTCCTTCTCCGACTTGTTTCAGGAAATCAGCAAATTCAACTTCGTTTGGTTTGGTTCGCATGTTGGTAGTCAATTTCAATTTCTCGAAGTGATTCCACAAAGTTGATAAGCAAATGGACAAATTGATGGTTTCGCCGATGGTACCGTACTTCAGAATTGACAAATCTGTCGGAATTCACCACCGAGGACAAAAATTTTTCCACCGAACGGTAAGTTGCTATTCATCAGTTCTCTTAGTTTCCGACCGGCGATTTGCAATGCATATCTAGGGGCCATTGGTGCTTCATCCCAAATGATCACATCTGCTTGCATCAACATCTTACCACCGCGATTGTTGGGAGTCAATGTTGGGTTTGAATCGCGGTCAAGTGGAACACCGAGTCCAAATGTTTGGTGGCAAGTTCGTCCATTGGGCAACAACAAAGCAGCAATACCGGTAAACGCGCAAGTCAAAAACTTCTTTTTCAATCCGTGGATGAAATAGCACAGAGTTTTGTAGACGTAAGTTTTACCCGTTCCACCCAAACCGTCGACGAAGAAGCTCTTTTGTGCACCGTTGTTTTGAAGACTGTTCAGAACTTTGTCGACTACAACTTTTTGTTCAATGTTCAACGTTTCGTACATTTCTTTTGCAGATTCGAGTTCTTGGTCGTGGTCAATTGGGTCTTCGATCTCGTTGATGTCGTCAACTTGATCCATTGATGGGAAATCTTTAAACGACTTGTTTTTACGTTGTAGTATCGTGTGAATTCGTTGGTAAGCGCGAGCGATTGCTTTAATTCTACAGGGTGGTTAAAAATGAACTCCCACTTTTTTCCCGAAAAAAAATTTTTGAAATGAAAAATCGGTCTGTTTTCATTTCGAGATCACAATTTATTAACAGTAATGAGTTCATCGGATTTCCACTTGTCCCCCTTGTCGATCCAGGCAGGTTTGAAGTCGCCGATGATAGTTGGCCATGACTCGTTCGCGCATTGGTCGATCTTGTCTTAATTGGTCGGCGACTTCAACAATTGCCGTCCTCAACTCGTCGAGCGTTCTGGGACGCTGATCCGTGTTGAATATTCGGCCTTTCATGTAACCCCAAAGCCAGAAATCACATGGTGTGAGATCTGGAGATCGAGGTGGCCAAGCCGCGGGTGATGGATGGGCACGGGTTCCTCTTCCAATCCACCGCCCCGGGAATTCACGATCGAGCAAAGTCAGAACGTTGTTCCCAATATGACACGGGGCGCCATCTTGTTGGAACAAGATGTTGTGGAAATTGGGCCAACCCCTAAGGCGTGGCAGGATCTCGTTAACCAGGGTTTGTTCCAACCACTGGGAGTTGATTCCCCGTTGACCGGCTGATGGTTCCCAAAAAATTGGGCCAATCACGCCTTCAATGCCAACGCCCATCCACACCGTCACTTTCGGGGAGGGAAAACGACAGGTATCGAATAAATGCGGGTTGGAATCTGCCCACATGATCCAATCGTGCCGATTCACACCCCCATCCAAATGAAAGTGGGCTTCATCGGTGAATAACAAGTTATTCAACCGATCCGGATCAGCCGCCAGA
Organism: Aphelenchoides besseyi; assembly: GCA_024699855.1. Taxonomy (NCBI): domain Eukaryota; kingdom Metazoa; phylum Nematoda; class Chromadorea; order Rhabditida; family Aphelenchoididae; genus Aphelenchoides; species Aphelenchoides besseyi. The sequence goes on from JAMPIQ010000003.1 coordinate 3,406,003, forward strand.
CGCATCAACTCGTCTCGGGCAAAATTCATTCGCGTGGCGGGATCTGGAGCGTCGAGAGCGTGTGCCATCTGAAGATGGTAGGGACGCATCTTCAGGTCTTCTTTGAGGATAAGCTGGAGTGTGCTTCGTGACATCTGAGTGGTTGGCTCGTCTTCTCCATCACCACTGGGTCCAATAACGAACGGATTGCGCCTCGTTGAAAGATGAGGGTTGGCCACGAACGCTTCTCGAACATCTTCAATTGCTTCTGCGTTTCGAACACGCCTAAAGGGCAATGAAAAAAAGCAAAACTCGAACTCACTTGGACTTGTGCATACCGCGCTCGCCGTGCACTGAACCAGTGGCGTAGAAGTTTTCCACCCATTTTTGGATGGTTTTGCGATCGGGGTTACGAGCATCATCATCTCCGGCATCACGACGAGTTCGTTTGACAAACTTGACGTAACAGTACGCCTTCTCAATGAACACACCAACAAACTTCGCTTTTTCTTGAGCACTGTAGCCCATAACGATTTAACAAAACTAACCGATTTTTCCAATTTTTCATTTCAAAAATTTTTTTTTCGGGAAAAAAAGTGGGAGTTCATTTTTAACCACCCTGTATTTTGCAGGTGTCTGAAGAAGTCGTCGCTCAATTCGTTCTTGAACTTCTCCCACATAAGTTTTGGATCGGTCGGGTTGCAATAAATCAAGATGTTTGCAAAGAGGCTTTGTAGTGCTCGGGGCATCAAAACTGAAATCGCTTCTTCCATACATTTAATCTACTCTTCATCGTCTTCAGTCAAACCCAAAGCTAAACACGCATCGGTGTTGCTCGTATGCTCGGTTCCGTTGACTGTTCGGAATTCTTTGAAGCTTCTTGCTCCTTTGACGTGTTGAAGCAGAAGACGTAAGTACCATAGATCTCCGCGAGTTGGACTAATTGCGTACATTCGTCCGATCGTATTGCTGCTTCGTAATCTTGGTTCCCATTGATTGACGGTTTCGGTATTTTGGTTGGAAAGAAGTTTTACTTCTTTCCATGAGTAATGAGTTGGAATTTCAGAATACAGAAGTTGGCGAGCGTTTGAATCACGTTCATTTAAGGTAAAATAGTCCATCAGTTTGGTTTTCTTTTCCATTGCTTTTTTCGCTTTTTCAGCATCGCAATCTTCTTCGATGTAGACGGCTTGTTGATTCCAAATGTATTGGCAATCGTTCAATGTGGTGGCTCTTATCGTGCATTTTTAACTTCAGGATCCGATAACATGCTACGACAGGACCGACGTAACAATCGTCAATGTGATCTTTTATTTCGTCGTGGTTAATGTTCCCCGAAGATTGGAGTTCCAAAGAAGCGGCGTCATAACTTTTGTAAGTGTATTTGTAAAGGTACTTGACATTCTTAATGGAGCTCACAATCTCAACGTTGATATGGCACCGATAGCGTTTCAAAAGGTACCAACTATGTGAAACCACTCGGCGGTTATCATACCTCACACCTTTGATTTCAATAGTGCGTCCGTTGTTCGGTCGTTTCAGAAATGGATAGCCATTTTCGTTGACTTTGGTTTCTTCCAAAAATTGTTTTGGGAACTCGTGCCGACACTTTTCGTTGATCATGCATGGAGCTCTTGGGGTTTTGTCGCCACAAACTCGGGATCATGTACTTGCTCACCAATTCCAAAAGTTCCGGATCCGATTCTGGTGGTAATTCGGCGCTGAAGTACTTGTCGATGTTTTTCGGTTGCAAGAACTTCTGTCCATCTTTCAGACTTACTAAGCAGTGAATATGTGGAAGTCCGCGTTTTTGGAATTCGGTAACGTAAACATAACATTTCGGTTCTTCGAAAATTTGTTTCTTTACCAAGTCGTCAATAATTGCTTCTACTTTCGGGGCGAAGACACGAGCAACGATGTCCAGACGATCACTAGCTGTTTGTTTGGCGCCGAGGACGATGGTTTCATTGATCGTTTGTACGATTTCCGGCCAAAAAGCATCGCTTGTCATGGTAATGAACTTACGAATGAACATTCAACAAAAATTTGCATGAGGTTACGGACGAACGGATAAGCATAATAGGAGCAAAGGATCGACATTTTGATAAAACACAGGCTTATGTTTCTGACAAGGGAAGTGCACGAACATAATGTGAGATTTGTGAACGATGTTCGGGTCATCTTGTCCAGTTTGAAAAGTCAGTCAACGATTGTGCTCTCCGTTTTTCCAAAATGGCACGCTACAGCACGCTAGAACGCTCGAAAGTTTTGGGCCCTCGTAAAGTCTTGCAGATAATGAACAAGGGAAAATGTGCAGCGGTGGCGCAATGAGTAAGCGATCTGCTTGTAACAGCTTTCTTATTTTGGTGGACGCGGGTTCGATTCTTTCGATTGTCGGGTGCGTTCTCCTGCCTTGTATCCAGAAATCAGAAGGAAAAAGAGTAAAAGGTAGGTGACTGCAAGGGTTCCAATCGACTTTTTTTGCACTTTTTTTGGGTCGTTTTGGTAGATCCAATGCGAGCACTTGAAATCACGATCGAAAAATTCGAACTCGTAACCCGCAAAAGAAGAGAGCTTCTGCAGGTAGACCGCTTACCCACTCGGCCACCACAGCACGCTTTCTATGACTCAATTTCTGAAAGTGAATCGTTATGAAATTAGCTCGAAATTTCGAGCGTTCTAGCGTGCTGTAGCGTGCCATTTTGGAAAAACGGAAAGCACAATCGTTGACTGACTTTTCAAACTGGACAAAATGACCTGAACATCGTTCACAAACCCCACATTATGTTCGTGCACTTCCCTTGTGAGGACAGGAGTGTGTTTCTCAATGAAATAATTTAAAGGTAATTGCAGTTTGCTGGTTTTTATGACAACTTTACTAAATCATTAGCAATTTCAGTTTCTAAAAAACGTTTGTCGCTCTTTAGCTGATGTATTCGTGTCCATGCAATCGCCTATAATCAACTTGCAATAAAATGCAGAAGACTTTGGATGCTAATTCCTAGTGGATAAACAGCTTGGAGCCCGCTAGTTGTAGTTACCAAGACGACGGGGCCAACAGGCAACGGAGTAGTTGTTCTTTGGCGAACGTTAGGGTATTGGTCCGAAAGTTTTTCATTTTACGTTCGTGAGTGTTGGACTAATTAGTTCTGGAGATAATGAACGAGTGGGTGTTGGATTCGAAAAAACATTCGACGGTTTGGACACCGTTTTTCAGATCAATTGGTTTCTCGACTTCAACTAATTATCTCGCTCCGCAGTTTGAACATTATTTTGAGTGCTTTTGCAAAACATTGACGTTCGCGTATAAGCTGTTTAATTCTTCTCAATTTCGAACAAAAACGTCAGAGTTAGGATCCCGCATTGTGTAGTTTGAAAAACGTTTTTAAGGAAAATTTCTTGATGAAAACTCGTGTTTATACTTAAACGGTCTCAAAAGTCACATGTTGGAAACATCGTTATGCAAACACTTGGCGAATATTTTGTACACAAAGTCGGGAATCTCCACAAAAACCTAAATGGTTTGCGGTTCTCAAATTCGTCGATGCGATTAAATCCGCTCGAGTTGACCGTGGATTGAACCGGAAATAGAATCGGACGTTTCAATCGTAAAAAGTTGACGTTTTTTCAGTTGTGGTCATTTGAATCGCTGGAGTGGTCATTCGAGTCAACTTGTGTCCACAGACTCGAAGTTCATTGACCGTGAATGAGCAGCCAAAAACGGCACAGATCATCGTCGACGAAACGAAAAGCGGTGAGTAATTTTAACAACAAGGCGGAGCTTTGATCCAAATATAAACCTTTGGAGTTGTGAAAAAACGTTGTGATTAGTAGGTTTACGTTTGTTCGTTCACAACCAAATTTCGTGGTTAAAATTGAGACCGAGGATGACTGTTTGCCCGAAAGATTGTTCTGGTGCTTGTCGAAGCTCATCACGTGTTTTTTTGTTGAAATCGCAATGATGAGCAGACGACGCTTCTGATCGATGATTCATTAGCTAATTTCGAGCCAAAACAAACTCAATTTATTGCGAGATATAAATACCAACGACCTGCAAGTTTTGATCGTTTCCACTCCCAAATGTGGAATTTGATCGCTTGGTGATTATCAGCAGTGCGACCTGTACTTGCTAGTTTGTTTTGCGTCATCTCAGGCAAAGAAATTGTCTTCGAGCTCTCAGGCTCATTTTGTTTTTGATTTCAACGCCAAATGAATAATTTACGGTTTCTGATGGTCTTTAACTTTGAGATACAAATTCACCATTCTGAAGCTGCAAATTCTTGAATTAGTTAAGGGCTACGGTTAAAAGTGCGTGACTGTAGGGAATTTTCTTAGGACTCTAGAAATTTCAGTTTGTCTTGAAATCAAGATTAACATTCAGTCGTTGACATTGTTTTCTAATCGCGTCCGTATTCATGAGTTGAGTGTTTTTCCATTTCAGAAATCCCCAGCAAGAATGGCCGTCGAAACTCAAGCTCTTCGAATGGAGAAGTTGACGATGAACGATCGTGCAAATGACATTTTAAACGGATTCAAATTGTGAGTACTTGCCGAGTAGTCATGTACTTGAACATGTCTTTTAGAAATTGGATGAACTTAAGAGACGCAGAAACTGGAAAAGTTTTGTGGCAAAGCACTGATGACATGGCAACACCGGGCAAAGTGCACGAAGGTAACAGAAAATAACGAAATTCGTATTCAACGTAACCTTTAGCTCGCATACCAAAGACAATACTCAAATGTAAAGCCGTGAGTCGTGAAATAAACTTCACGTCGGATAAGCAAATCGAAAAGTTTCGCTTGGAACAGCGAGTATACCTCAAAGATACAATAATTGAGGGTAATAGCTGATATGGAAACGAATATTTTAAGTTTGGTTTCAGAATGGTATTTCGACTTTGGTTTTGTGATTCCGCAATCAACGAATACGTGGCAAAATTTGAGTAATCGGAAGCTTCTCATCCGCTATTACGGTTTTGTTTTCAGTTGAAGCAGCTCCCGAAGGTCAAATGTTGCCGTCGTCAGTTCTCAGCGGAAACATTGTGATTGAGACTTGTTTCTACGATGACTCGCTCTTAGTCAGCACATCAAAAGTACGATTGTTTTACGTCTAATTAATCGGTCGATAAGAACGTGCGTGACTCACGTTCCCATCTTTTCTGTTGATCTCTTTCTGCACATTTCCGATGAAAAACTTTTTCTTTCGAAAGGTCTATTGAATTGCAAATAATAAACATTGATTGTAACAGAGATTTGCGTAACTTATAAACAGGCTCGTTAAGAGATGAATTACGAATAAGTTAAGATTTTTTGTTTTAGAAATAAAAAGACTTATAAGGCAATCCAAACGAGAGGACGGACTCGGCATCCGGGTATTGAATGGGCGATTTGATGATTAGAATGAGAAACATAATTAGAAAAGATGTATGACATCTTGAGCATTAGACGGCTGTTTGATTCTGTCTACTGAAGATTAACGTAGTTTGCTGGGAATCTGAAAGAAGACTTGTTATTCACGCTTAAACAAAAAGTCTCTCACAGTCCATATCGGCCTTTTGAAACACCGCGCCACCATCCGGGATCGATCTGAAAAATTTCTTGGTATTAAGAAATGTGTTTTTCGTCAACCTGTTCAATGTCAGTGATTCGGTCGCCAACATCAACTAAAACAATTTGTTAGAATAGACAGTAGATTCATAAGAACGTAATTTTGAGTTTAAGGGCTTAGTCATCGTATTAGCAAAGTCAAACGTACATGAAATTTCGTCGTCGTCTTGTGCTTGATAATCATAAACTGCGATCGCTGTTAATCCCGCATTATCATTTTGTTCAAGAGCTGCTGGAATGGGTGGTTCGTCGTAAGCAGGAACAGAAGCCAAAGGCTCTTGAATGGGTGTATCCGGAACGAAGTCGTACTGTGTAGTAGGAGGCTCGGGAACATAATCGTAGTATGTATGATTCGACGTTTGATGATTCGAAGAGTGAGTTGGTTCGTTTGGTTCTTCGGGAAAATGTGACTTCGGTTTTTCAATAGGTGTATTGAAAATCGCCGGTTCGGGTACTTCATCTGCCCATTCTTCTTCTACTTTTGCTTCATCGTCGGTCGAAGATTGTCGTCGATGGGGCATATTACCAGCGAAAGACGGTGCTGGTGCGGCAGGAGTCGGGACTTGTGGCAAGACTTGAATTCGGACGTGTTCGACCTCAACCTCGACTACTCGATGCTGTGGCTCAGCGGGAACAGTTTCGTTCAATGAAGACTGAGAATGTAGTTCACTAACATATTCCGTTGGAAGTGTTGGTGGACTAGCGGGCGGACTAGCAGGTTCGACAACTTGCGGTTCAGCTGCAAATGGTAATCTAACGCCCATCGACTTGGGCTTGGAACGCGAAGGACTCTCAATATGTTCCGGTTCCATATGCGCTGATTCGTCGACCTCGGGCATTTTCGCATGTTGAGCTTCAATTCGTTGTTGTCGTTGAATTTCAGCTTCTTCGTTTCGACGTTTCAGTTCTTCATCTTCGCGTTTTCGACGTTCTCGTTCCTCTCGAACACGATCGTCTTGATTGTTGGCCGTAGCCATTTGTTCGAATTTGCTTCGTAGGTCGGAAGCACGAGCACGTGGAACCTCCGGTTTTGCTGGAGTTTGACTTTCGTGTTTGGACAAATCTTCACGAGTTTCCCAACCAACAGCCGATTTATCTTGCGGACCATCGGGTTTCGTGTATCCCTTCTTGTAATCTGCAACGAAATTGAAGAAATGAAAAGAAACGAAAAATTGCCTGTTTGACTTTCATGTTTTGCTGGTTGAGACCGTTCTTCCCAACCAACGGCCGATTTGTCTTGACGATCCTCAACGCCGAATTGACCGCCAAATCCTTTTTTGTAATCTTTAGCTGATTGATGCGCTTCAACCTTTCCATCATAATCCCAGCCCACGGCCGATTTATCCTGTGGACCTTCAGGTTTGGTGTATCCCTTTTTGTAATCTGCAAATACCATTAAAAATTGGCATTCCATCTTCGACATCAACTCACCAGTTTGACTTTCATGTTTCGTTGTCTCAGACCGATAGTCCCAACCAACCGCCGATTTATCTTGATGACCTTCTGGTTTGTTAAATCCTTTCTTGTAGTCTGTAAGGCTTATATTCTTCATATTAAAATGATTAGCTTACCAGTTTGACTTCCATGTTTGGACAAATCTTCACGATGCTCCCAACCGACGGCTGATTTGTCTTGTCGATCGGTTTGCTTACCGTGAACTCCACCAAATCCCTTTTTGTAATCTAAACCAAAAAATACAATTCTTAACGGAACTCTCACTTACCGGTTTGTGACTCGTGTTTCTGCGAATCGCTTTTGTAATTCCAACCAACTGCCGACTTATCCTGTCGATCGTCCGTTCCGTATTGACCACCAAATCCCTTCTTGTAGTCCTTAGCTGATTGATGAGCTTCAACCTTCCCGTCGTAATCATAACCAACGGCACTCTGAAATAGAATCTCGAATTTCACGATCTCTCTCTTGATTACCTTGTCCATTTGTGCTTGTACACCGAAAGTGCCACCGTAACCCGAACTTGGCTTCGACATATGAGCCATTCGTTGTTCTTTTAGCGCTTGATCGCTTTTTAAAACCTAAATCCATTTAACAAATGGGAATAAAAGCTTCAATTCACTTCATCGCGAAGTTCGTCCAATCGAACCGACTCCTGATGTCCACTTCCACTGACGGTTTTTGCGCCCCATCTCGACTCTTTTTCAGTGACATCGTTCTACAAATCAAATAAGCTAATTGATCTTTAACTTACCACAAAATTTGGCGTATCCCAATCGTCTTCATCGGCCGTGGGTTTCGGCGGTACCGCCGGTTTCACTCCAATGGTTGCTTTCCACATTTTTCAAACTGCAAAATAACAAGCTTGACTCGTGACAAATCGAAGATGAACGAATGGTATAAAAACAAAAGGTTCGATCAAAAAACGCTTGCGACGATGATTCAGCAGTTAGTGGCGTTCGAAAGAAGAAACAAAACGCCAACAATCTCGCTGCTTTTGAGCGCTGATCTGCGAGCGTGTTTTCTTGTCGAAACATTTTTGTGACAACAAAGAAACTTGATGAGTAACAGTTGAAAACAATCCAATGCTTAGTCATCACTCAAGGGTCAAATTCTCGGATCTAATGCAATTCATTCGAATGCAGCAGATACTAATACTTTGCTTGTTAAAACAACTCACACGAGAAAAGCGTTTTGTTTATTCCATTTCTTGATTTCTATAGTAAACGGTTCAATTGTCAGTTGTGGTGTTATTCTCGCGTTGAACATTCAAGTCGACGGGAACATCGCCCGGTCGAACATCGACGTCGATCGGCAATTCGCCGGTTTGTTGGTTGATCACGTTGCCAAAACGAGGGCCCGAAGAAACACCTGTCGAACGATCACTTTGAGTGTCTGAAACAGAGAGATTAGTATTAAGTCCCAACATACCACATTCAGAATATTGAGTTTGTTCAGTTAAACTCATCGTATTACTCGCTGGAGAATGACGTAGTACGGTCATGCTCTCAGAGACCAACTGAAAACGTTTAGGATTAAATGTTTGATAATACCGTTGTGATTAATACGTTCTCTTCCAACGACGTAATACGATTTCCAAACGCAACTTCTGTTGGCACCGGTACGATGGAAACCTAAATAAAAAGCAATTGGATGATTTCTGTCAAAAAAGTATCACATCGCTTAGTGTTATGTAGTAGTCTGTAAATATAAGGTCGTTTGGATCGTTCGTAATTTTTTCCATTGAAATTAGCGGCTTGTAACGACGAAACTTTGCGGGCATCACACGTTTGAAGCCCGGAGGATATTTCGGAGGTTTGATGGCTCGTAAGCGTAAAGATTCGGGCAGTTGCTCAAGAACACGATCGTTGTTGTCTTCAGACTGATTACGACGATCGCTTTGCGGCTCCGTCGATTGAGTGGAGTTCATTGCCGAACGAGCAGTTTGATCGATAGGACGAGAGTTGTCAGACGCCATGAAGAAACGACTATCATTCACAAATACAAGAGTAAACTAAAAGCCACTTGTTTCTTTGAATGTAATCCATTATGCAAACTCAAACAAACTTACATAAGGAAGCTCTTCATTTCCAGTCAATTAGAATCATCTGTTAACCTCGTATCTTTACGTTATAGAATCACTTAAAGTTAGTCGTCGATTTGCTCTTTTAAACACATTTATAATCATCGCACTGTATATCTCAAAACGCTTTTCAAATACTCAAACAGATGCCGTAAAATCTCTTGCGTGGATGTTTAAAACGAAAATGAACGTTTTTGTCGATCGTTTTGATTCTACAAAACAAGCCAATGCTTCTGTGCAGTACAAACTAATAGGTTGTTGAGAACAAACATTTTTGTGAAACGACAAAGTGAACTGATCGTTATAGCAAACGCAGACTGATGGTCACAGGTTTCCGGAATTGAAGTCAAATTTTAGAAGCCATCTCGTACTGAGCTTATTTTTGGAAATTTCCAGCGTGTTGACTTCGACGGAAATAAGCATTTTGATTGCTCATTGAACACAAATTCAAACATTTCTATTGACCATAAACCTAGATCATGAGCTTCCGGTTTACAGGTAAATTTCAAAATTTGCTTTAAAAGGTGGCCCAACATGCACAAATCATCCCAACCGGCTGCCTAACAACCAATAAACGTTCGATGCAACTTACGTCAACGGTTGTTTTGTTAATAAACAGTTCAATTGGTTCGTTTGCTTCACGCGCTGACAACTAAACCAACGCATATGATTTCCAACGTTGCTTTCTAATGTTTTGACGATATACGCGGTTTTTTCGCAAAAAACACAAATTAGTTTGCCGTGTAAGGCCCCTGAGATTGAGGATATCAATGTTTGTTCATCTGTCGGCCCATGTTCATCTCGCAATCTACATCGAAACGACCGGAAGGCGGACAAGTGAGATCGAAAACGTGGCCCACGAATTCGTTTTTAATCAACTCGACAAGACGAGTTCTGCGACCATTAGAATTCATAAACTAGTTGTCTTTCAGATCTGAAACTCACAAGTGATATGAACTCGAAAGCCTTCAACATCCTACTTGCTCTTGTAGTTTTCATTGCGTGTTTCACGGTTCCCAGTACCGAAGCCAGAGCTCGTCGTAAGAGCAAAAGTCAAGCGCTTTCAACCTGTAAAGACGAACATCACAAATGTCGTATGAACACCGAAATCTGTCATCACGGAACCTATCATTTAATGATGGTGGTAAGTTAGAATCGACGAAACAATCTGATCGTTTATCTTAGCATTTGTGTGCGAGCGCTTGTAAGCTATGCAATGAGCATATTGCATTGAAAGTATATTGCATGCTTTGAAATAGTTGACTACGAAATCTTTACAGGCTCAATGTCAAGACAAATTGGCCAGTTGTAAGCTCGAGATGTGTGAAAAAGACAACTACAGATTGATGATGAAGGTAGGACATTTTGTTGCAACTATGAGATAGCAATCTTTTTTGACGCGCGAAAACCATTTTATTAACGTAGACGTAGCAATTTGTAGTTACAGAAACTCCCCTAAGCGTACATTTGTTAATGAACTCTTCTCTTTCGAACTTCAACATGTTTTCAACGTTTTAATCAACTGCGGTTATTTTGTTCTTTCATTTTTTACGCGCTTTTACTCAACGAGCTCAAAGCAGTTCACATCAAAACAGTACCAATTAACATGCAAAATCAAAAAGATTAATTGGGTGGATTGATCGAAACTATTCAGGCTTTTTGTTCGCTCAAGATTGCTGCGTTTATTTTAGTTGATAACTCAAAGTATTAGCTACAAACTAATTCCGATTGACACGAGATCTAATGTATTTTATTTCAGAAACTGTGCAAAAAAACTTGCAGGTACGTAAGAACCGATTAACACATCTAATCAAAGATTTCACGAACTCAATAACAATTGATTGTTTCAGGTACTGTTAAGTGGATCCCTGTCTTCTTCTGCCGCGTACTTTATGTTGTTCATAACATCTACTGGTAATAAACGAATTCGCAGTCACACAACAAATGGACATACTCAGTAACTGTAGCGTCATGATTGTTGGGTATAATAAATGAGATGTCAAATGTAAAGTAAAATCATTCTTTTTTGTCATAAAATGAACATTATTTGTACAACAGCTTTGTTCTACAACTTGGTTGTAGTGAATCCAAATTAGGTTTCGTACTGATGTATTCTTTCAACCGATAACATCAACAGGTTTACATTCAAGAATCATCCTATTTTTCAAGATATTCGATAATACAAAAGTATTATCCGTGAATAGAGAATTCAATAGCCTACCAAATACTAACAAGTTAATTGCACATACTTAACGGTCGTCGAATTTTGTGAGACATTTGTTGAACTGCTTCTTATAACGACTCGATAACTGTGTTACATAGCAATGTTTCTAATGCAGGTACTTGAATTACACGGTTATAAACTAACGTTAAGACTGAACACTCTCATCATTCCGATCAAGAATGATTGACAATGGAGTTTGCATTAAACAACAAATTGCTATTGCTTGCTAATCACAGAGTACTTCAAACAGTTTGAGTAAGTTGTTTGAAATCCACTGGCTATTAGGTTCACTTAAAAGTTTTTATAAACAAATGAGTCGTTTTAGAAACTTCTATTTTCTCAATGACATGAGCTCATAAACTCTGCAGCTGTTAAAGTTGGTTCACTGACGTTAACGGTTACTTCTGTAGGCTTTACAAAATTAAAGCAACAGCGATTTAAACAAATCTTTAGCAGTACATAGTTAACACGCAAAAGCTGACTAATACCATCCAAGTCGATCTTATTATCAAACTGCTAATGGAGATCTTACTGTTCACGTCATTTAACATCCGCATCCTTTTACCTTCAGCCTTCTTTATTGTGATTGAGCAGTTAAACAGTTGCTTACAACCGTAGACTTGCGTTTGAACTCATGATGCTCTCGATAAAAATAGTTAATTGAGAGTTACCACAAACATTTGTTGTTTACAGAACTGAAGATTTCAATTGAATTCAGCGTTTATTGATGAGCGAACTTTAGATCAAAAGTGGTTTTTTAGTTTGCGAACTAAGTTTGCTCAGAATTTACTTACTGCTGCAGACAAAGTTTTAACGTTGTCGTCAAAGCACCGACTTCAATTAGCAGTCCAGTTTCTGCACGTAAAACGAATTAGACAAACAAGAAAGACAACCATTGTCGTCAATCGATGGAAATTAATTGAGGAAAACGTTGCTGTTTACACAGCCGGAACATGTCATATCGAACAGCAATTGAACTCCGGTTGAATCGGCTTCTTCTTAATTGTAAGTTTCCACGTTTTTGTCCGATAATCGTTTCAGTCGGAAGCATGCGATTGGCATCGACCGAATTCGTGTGCGTATTCGTAGTGATCGTCGTCGTTTTAAGTGATTTCACCGAAGCAGCAGCAAAGAAACCGGACGTCTGTGATCCCGAAGGTGTTCCGTATCCTGAAGATACAACGACAACTGCCGGTACAGTTCTTATTATAACGTTTGAATTAGTCAGCTTATAGACCCAATTAAAGGTGAGACAACAACACCAGTTCCAGCCGTACAAATGACAACGGCAAACCCCAATGAGAAGACAACGGCAAACCCCAATGAGAAGACAACGGCAAACCCCAATGAGAAGACAACGGCAAACCCCAATGAGAAGACAACGGCAAACCCCAATGAGAAGACAACGGCAAAACCTAATGAGAAGACAACGGCAAACCCCAATGAGAAGACAACGGCAAACCCCAATGAGAAGACAACGGCAAAACCTAATGAGAAGACAACGGCAAACCCGAATCAACAGTCGCAAACGACAACTAAGAACGCACCAATGCCTAACAACCAACCGACTACTACCCAGCAACCAACAGTATCACCCAGTGCAAATTCCGGAGGGCAAAGTAAGTTCAATTAGAAACTTGTAATTGAGACACTTTAGCTTGCACTGACCGATACAGAGTGTGCAGAATACAAAAATGGTTGTGCAAAAACCGGGTAATATGTTTGCCTCTGATTAATCAAACATCTTTCAGATTTACAAGAAGATGATGTTGTGGGTCTGCCGTCGTACGTGTGGATGTCTGTCAGTACCCAATCCTTAACAGAGGATCGTATTTGGTCGTCAATCGAAAGTCGATGTTCAGTTTCTTGTCTTCTGTTAATTCGAAAATAAAAGTCCTGTTATTTATTGGTTGAAAGAAGTTGTTTTCGAAAAAAAACTCAACAGCTACAAGTTCAAATACACAACAATCGAATCATTGTGCGTGTTGTCTACGAAAATTTTAACTTTCAACCTTGTCAACCACCAATTATCCAATACCAGGTCTAAGCAAACAGACTCATAAGTCGAAGGACCACAAGTTCATGGAATGATGTCTCGTGAATGTCATCTGTTCAAACAGAAACGAAAACAGATGGAATATTCGATTTTATAAAACGACTTGATTATTACTTTTCATTCTCAGACAGTTCGCATACTCGGATTCGTGATGCTTCACAACTTCAAACTCTTCCTTTTTTTTGTTCTTCTGATCGTTGGCGTCAAATGTTTGGATCTGAGTGAGTTGCCAGAGGGTTGCGACAAACCGTCTGACGGTCCGGGTATGTAGAATTAAACGAAATTCTATTAGTCATATCTTCAGCGTGTGCTAACAATCCAAACGCTCGTTGCAACGACAAGAATTTGTGTACGGACCCAACATACGGCGCAATGACTCGAAGTGTTTGCCAGGTATTCGTAGTCATTACTTTAGTTGACTTTCGGAAATTTCAGGTTTTGTGCAAGTCGTGCAACGCCAAGAAGTAACTCGTTTCAATTACCGTCCATTGTTAGAACTTTAATTGATAAAATAAACGAAATACGCACTTAAAAACCTAACCGATGATCAGAAAAAGAGCTAGAGAAATTTGGATATTTGAAATTTAAAGAACTATTGTCTTCATACTGGCGACTAACCCGTTTGAGATCGGTCGATTGTTCTCGACTTATTGATGCGACCTCTTCATCAACTAATCACAATCGTTGGTTCTGCCAATGGAGTCGGAGGTCGTATACCCGGTTGTTCGCAAGCAGCACTTGTGATGCGCAATTCCGATTTTCTAAAACGTTCAGGGTAAGCGCAGCAATAGCAACCTTAATGGCGGAATTTCGGGATTCCATTTCAATGGTCGAACATTGTCAGCGAGTTTGACTCCGACAAACGTCGACTGGATGCGTTGCCTGGTAAATTCGTTGCGGTCACAATCTCAGTTTGCTTTTTCAGAAGTCATTTCGTTTTCCAGAACTCTGGCCAGTGCTACAAAGCAAGTTGTTGAGCAAAAAAAAGAGCTTGTGGTTATTGGCGGCGATCATTCTTGCGCGATGGGCACCTGGTCGGGAGTTGCAGCTGGAGTTCGCAAACTTGGTCGTTTGGGATTGGTGTGGGTCGACGCACACATGGATTCGCATACTCCGGCGAGCAGTCACAGCGGTAACATTCACGGAATGCCTGTTGCTCATCTTCTTGGCCATGGCGATTCGGCGTTGAGTGGCATCTTCGACTTTTTGCCAAAGATCTACCCACAAAACGTTGTTGTTATTGGTGCACGAAGTTTCGAACCCGAAGAACAAGAGTTTTTGGAATCTTTGAAGGTAACGAAATCGGCATTCTATGTCAAACGGTTTCAGGTTCGCGTTTTCTACATGGACGAAGTTCGAGATCGTGGCTGTTACTCGGTTTTGAAAGAAGCAATCAAATTGAGCACGAACGGAACTTGTGGCTTCGGATTGAGTATCGATTTGGATGCTTTCGAACCACGTGAAGTCCCAGCGATTGGATGTCCGGAAAAAGACGGAATGTCAACCGACGAGTTTCTTCGTGCCGTGAATCGTGTTGATTTGCGAAAGTTAGTTGCCTCCGAGATCGTCGAGTTTTTGCCCGATCGTGACAGCGCAGACAAACGAACCGAAAAGCTGATTGTTCAAATTTTACGTCAAATTTACACTAACAAATGGGGGCTACGATAAACTGATTACAAGCAGGTTTTGTCCGTTTAAAACCAAAGAACGGGTTCTCACTGTTCGTTTGACCACGTCGTCCAATTTCCAGTCTCGTTATGCAAACAGCGATCTTCGGTTGTGAACGTGGCTTTTCGTGTTGTCAATTCGAATAAACTCGTTCACTGGAATGAGACGCTTTTCCGTTCAACTGTTCTTTCTTCTTATGCTCATTAACTACGTTTACGGTGCTTTTGTTCTTCAGGATTTACACAAAGTTGGTGAATGCGCAGAAAACGGTATATCTGATTTCAAGTCAAATGAAGTGATTGCGCATTGCAGGTTGTGTGAATAGAGGCGGTGACAAGTGCGATAAACCAGAAACAATTCGCTTGTGTCAGGACAAAGTAAGTTCTAAGTGAAGTTGGCTTGATGAGCTTTGATCTAGACTTACGGTAAAATGTATCGTAATTTCTGTAAGAAGACGGTAAGCAACATGGCATTCAAGAATTGTAATTATTTTTTCAGTGCAAACAATCGTGCGATCCATTGTGGTGATCGATCGCTACGCGTTGTTGTTCAGTTCAAATCTTTTGGTTGTTACGAGTTAGTTTCATAAACAGAGCAAAGAGTTTGTTTTGTCAGTTTCCAATTATTCAATCAACGTATATCACGAAGACTGTCTATGTTTAAGAAAAAATCGGTCTTTTTAATCAACTGCATGTGATGGAGAGGTTTTCATCGGTTCACTTTATGCACCTGATTGCTGAAGATATTCGTTGAACAAGTTATGTGATGTTCTTTCTGACTACTTAGAACCTTATTGACAAAGCTATTGACAAAAATAGTGCCTATGGGATGGTATTCGCTTTACTAGACAAGTGATGTTTAAGGTCAATGTCATTTTATTCTAACTGGTGAAATACACAAAGTATTTACAATAAAACTTAATAAATACGTTGCTTATCAAAGCGATCGAAAAAGCATTTAACCGTAGAAACCGAACGGAGAATATCCTCCACCATAAGGATAGAAGCCATAAGGAGAACCGTAGCCACCAAATCGTCCAAAGCCTCTGCCAAATCCTTTAAGATCAGAGATAAAGATGATAACAAGCGTAAATTACCTCCACGTCTTCCCCAACCACCTCCATAGCCGAATCCTCGTCGGCCAAAACCTCGACGTCCCCAACGTTTTGCTCGCACATGTGGTTGATTGCTGAAACTACAATGTTAAAACACACAAAAAGAACTCAACTCACTCTTGATTAACAATCGACTGCGTTAACTGATCATCACTCAGTGGAAGTGAGTAGGCTGATTGTAAACACAAGAGAAAAGTAACAGAGAAGACAAGAAAGATAATCGATTTTGATCCCAACATTGTTGTTTTGCTAATGAGTGCTAATTCAGTTGTTCTTTTATAGACGACTCAAGGGCATCGTTGGTCGAACGGTTGCGAAAGTTTAACGAGACCTTCAAATGATCGATTGTTGTTTGGCGTTTCAGTCCGGAAAGTAAACAGAAATGAAACCGGTAATAAACCAAAAACTAATGGCACGGTGTCGCGCACAATCTTTGTTCTTCAAAGCGCAATTTGTCGTGATTGTGCGGGTGGAAAAATTTGACGAACAAACTGAAACTGTAGGTGTCCAAATACCTAAAGTACCGTTCGAATGTCAGTGTTCTTTTTTTGACCGACTTAGCGAACAGGTTTTGTCATGATTGAAAAACAAACCAACGAGGTGTTTACTTGATTCCAGAACCATAAAACAAAATTACCGTGACGTCGTCTGTGATCTCTAATGTTCACTGAAGATCAATTGAAGTTCAAGAAGCCGATCAGTAAAAACAACTTCACTGTGCTTGTTTGATACAATTTGGGATCGGTTGTCGAACATTTTTGTGGGAATCAATTCGAATGCAAACAATCTGTTTCTGTTTTTCGATTGCAACAAAGAAGACTTCAATGTCGAGCAGAACACAACTCGAATTCGTTCGCCTTGAAAACAATCCAGCAAATGAGACTAAAATTGGTTTTTTGGATCTTTGCTCGAAGTTCTCGTATAAAAGAGAATCCAATTCTAATTGTTGACTCAAATTCTTTATAAATGGACTTAAAGTTTTTGCTTGTTTCTTTGCTCTTTGTTTCCGTTATTCTTGCCGCACGACCCAAACACCAAAGAAGACGAACCAGAGGTCGTTGGCTCTGAACGCTTGACCTTATCGTTCGATTTTAGCTTCACCTGACTATCCGGATACAGAAGAAAACTGTCAAGATATTGCGAAAAACTGTGATCAACTGAAAGCTCACAAACTGTGCTACAACCGAGTGTACAAAGAGGTAACCGTCGGTCAATGTTTGCATATTTGCAATAGACTACGAGTCATCTCTAACTAATAGTTTTTATTTCAAATGATCGTAAAGTTTTTGAACGTAAAGTTCTCGTGTGTTCAGAGTCGCAAATATTCAAACGTCGATGAGCCTTTAGGTTACGTACAAATTCTGTCACAAGCGATGTGGATTCTGCAAAGCTCACAAAGAAGTCAAAG
The DNA here is from genome assembly GCA_024699855.1 of Aphelenchoides besseyi. Lineage (NCBI taxonomy): Eukaryota > Metazoa > Nematoda > Chromadorea > Rhabditida > Aphelenchoididae > Aphelenchoides > Aphelenchoides besseyi. The sequence continues at coordinate 3,423,594 of JAMPIQ010000003.1, forward strand.
ACTTTCCCGACTATTCAGATGAACTAAATGGAAAAGATGCGGGATACGGCGTTTGATTTAGTACGCGATCTCGCATCAACACTTGACAGCTACGCAAATGAACGTCCTAACTCTGTTTTTGCACCTTTTGTTTTAATATTTCGGATTAAAAACGAATTTGAACCTCAACTGACACATCGAAAATAAACAAACAACGAAAATGAGAAACAATAACCTCAAAACGAATATAAAAAGTCAAACTGTTAAGCTTATTCATTTGAATTTGATTTTAAGGACTATGAAGTTTAACAGTTTGATTCCCTTCTTTCTTGCAATAACCATTGTGCTAGCAAACCGACCAGGTATGTTATATGAAGCTCAATTTTCTGACTGCATCATCTAGTTAAACATCGACGCTTATCGTGTGTCGACAAAGCTAAGAACTGCGCGCAAATAAAAGCTCATAATCTATGTAATAGCCCTGCACATAAACATGACGCTCATTTGTGTTCACGTAGTTGTGGTTTTTGTAAAACAAGAAAAGTGAGAGCTGGACCCACGGGAACAACTGGAGGACAGACGACGAATACAACGCAAAACGGTACAAACGATTGTAAAGATATGTCGTTAAAGTTAGTTTTGTGTCAAGACACTTAGCTTCCGTTTTAGTTGTATCGATTGGAATCGAAATGGCTACTGTCAAAGTAAGTATTACTCTGATGCTGAGAAACGTACATGTGCAATGACTTGCAAGCTCTGTTCACAAACTACAACGCCAGCAAGTTTCCCTCAAAACTCGACTTCTGGGTGTATTGATGTTTCCTCTCGGTCGGTTGATACAAAACGAGCTAATTAACAAACAGTTCAGTTGTATCCAATGGAACAGTAACGGCTACTGTGCAAGCACCTTCTACACGAACGATGAAAAACGTTCTACATGTGCGATGACTTGCAATCTCTGTTCACAGCGAACTAATCAGCCCACCAACGCACAAGTTAACAGATCCAAACATCATAATCGAAAAAACACCCATCGAACTAATCATCGTCGTACACAAAAAATGTACGTCACTGAAGTAGTCGATTAAATTAATTCCTTACTACTCTGTCGAAACAACGAACAGTTGATATCCTTTTTTGTTTATTCAACTGCTCTCTAAGTTTCACATCTTTTATATCGAAATTGATTTGCAGTGTTTTTTTACTTTAAACGAACTTGTAACTGTTTTGTTCATGATTCGTAAATGTATGGGATAAACTACAAAAACTACAAATTTTGTGCTCGTCGCGATCAAACCGCTGAGATCTCTTCTTCTTCTTAACTGATTAGTTTTCTGTGCTCGTGTTATTTTAATCTATCAGCTTGATGTCTTTGTCCAGCAAGATCGCTCTTGTGACCGGTTGTTCTCGAGGTTTGGGCAAAGGAATAGCCATTGAACTCGGGCGTGCCAAGGCCACTGTATATATCACGGGCAGACCCCAGCAACGCCGTTTGAACATTCCAAACACAAGTACATTAGATGAAGTTGCGGAAGAAGTGAGTTTTCTGGAGAATTTATGGCAACATTCGCTTTTAGATCACGAAACTTGGTGGAAAAGGAATCGCGGTTTATTGCGATCATGAAAATCCCGCGGAAGTGAAGAAACTTTTTGAGCGAATCGAAAAAGAGCAAACCGGTCGATTGGACATTTTAGGTATCGTGATTACAATCGTGAATAAAAACTGAGTGTTTTAGTCAACAACGCATTTTCGGCTGTTAACTACATTGAAAAGCATGTTGACAAAAAGTTCTTTCAAATTCCCGACGAGCCACAGATTACCTTCGATTGGATTAATAACTGCGGTCTTCGAAACCATTACATCTGCTCGTATTATGCCGCAAAACTCATGGCCAAGCAAAATAGCGGCTTGATGGTCGTATTGAGTTCACCGGGAGCTATTTCCCATCTGTTCAACGTTGCATATGGGGCGGGAAAAGCGGCGGTATTCTACTCGTTCTTCTTTATGTACTTATTGTTGTTTAGTGCGACAAAATGGCCGCGGATATCGCTCACGACATGGTCGATTTTGGCGTCACATCGATCAGTTTGTGGCCGGGAGCCGTAAGTCTTTGGGTTTTGGATCCCATCAATCGTAAGGTTTGTAGGTTAAGACGGAATTCGTAGAACAAGCCGTTTTGTCCGGAAAAGGAAAGGTAACATACGAGTGTGTTCTTAAGTTTAATTCGTTTCAGATGGACGCTTCGTTGTTTGAAAACGCCGAGTCAATTTATTTTGCTGGAAAGTGCATAGTCAGCTTGGCAACTGATCCGAAAGTTATTCAATTTACCGGTTGCACAATCACTACCGCCGAGTTGGCGGACACTTACAAGCTTGTTGATATCGACGGAGGTTCGTGAACTAATCGATCAGTTGCGTCTTCAATTGCTTGTTTTCAGAGAAACCGAATAGTTCTCATGTGACGATCCAAAAACGTTATTTGGGTGCTTTGAACCCTTTTCGAACCCACAATATCAAACCGAAGATTTAGAGATCGATCAGCTGATTCTTTGAATTTTATTATGCGTAAACTCTATATGTCCAATTTGGCGTTTTTAAATTAAATGCAAAGAAAAATCGGATATACGAACATGAAAGACAACACGCCATCTGGGGCGTAGACTAATTGAAAGAACTATGCGATTTGTCAAATGAAAAGCCAACGCTTAACACGAAGAAAAGGAATGTGCATAAGACGAGAAAGACGAAGGTTGCTCTTTGGAATTGCAATTGCGATTATCGTGCGAGTTAAACGGTTCTAAAGTCAAATTGATTAGTTGAAATAACAGAGAAAAACTCACGATGTATCAAGATTATCACTGAGAATTAGTTGCAACATTTTCGTTTGGTCGAAAAGCAGTCCATTTCCCGATAAGTCGTCGGTGGAATTCGGATCATCCTCATCGTGTTCGTCGCTTGAACTACACGTATCCGGCGGTGGAACATGTGGTAGAGGTGGTGGTTTCAGCTCGATATTCAGCGGATCGTTCAGTTCATCTGTTGCGGTATTTGACGTCGTTATCGTGGTGTTGGAAATTGGTGAACCAATTGTCGTTTGGGATTCGAGATGTTCGTCGATTTGAAATCGACTGATGTGGCAGTGAGGAAGATCGTGAGGTCGACTACCGGCAGGAGTGTTCGTATCGTGCGAAGATGAAGTGCTTATTCCGGACGACGAACCAAACGAATCGTTGCTTTCGGTGGTTGATTGACTGAATCGTCGGCTGTGTTGTAGAGTGGGTTTTGTAAGTTGATTTTTCTACAAGTTCAAAACATAAGTGATTAAATCGAATGAAACTCACTTCACTTAAACGGTTAATTTTCTTTTGTGATCCAACATTCCATGAAAATCGCTTTAAAATTGCCGCTTGTGGACCCATCGAATTCAAGGGCGAAGGCTTCATAGGTTCCACTTCACCAACCGTATGATAACGTTTTTCAAATCGTCGTCTCGACGTGTCAGTACCATTTGAACGTGATGGACTCTCTTTTGTTGAAAGCGTTTCATCACCGGCACGTCCCGAATCAAGTGAATCGGCATCGTGCTTGTCGTCCGAAGTCATTTGATGAACATCGATTTGTGGTCGATCACAAGTCGGATCGTCATCAACAAGAATTTTCTGCGGTCGATTCAAGGTTGCACTCCCAGTCGAATAGGGTTGATGAGGAAGTGGTGGATGTTGATCGAAGCCACGACGATCCAATTGTTCCGCTGATGCAACTTCTGCTTCACGCCGTAAACCACCTGAAAATGAAGGTTTGTGCATGTAGTCGTTGGAAACAAACCGTTTGTTGATGCATGATGGGCAATTGCGTGTGAGTCCATAGAGTGGCTCTTTCGATGATAAAAAGAATCCGAAGAAAAGTGCAGAAGTGAGTGGTCTCGATAGGGAAACTGTTTTTGAGGATACGCGTGGATTGCACATTCTAAACGATAAACATCATAATAAATAGATCCTTCCGTTACTAACCAGGATCACGAGCCAATCGAAGAAATTCAGCGTGAGCCATCGTAATCAACTCCAACCACCGTTTCGATTCTTCTTGATTGATCGTATAGAACATGTTAAACGAGGTCGGTGCTCCGAAGGCATCACGAGAAACAACATAAAAGCCGCCTGAATAACAGAGTTTATGTCTTTTCGTTGATCACTTACTTCCTTCCATAAACGGCGCATATTTGAGAGAGGAAATGTGCAACGGCGGTTTTATGATTCGCAAACGATCTGCTCGTCGTGAAGTGGACTTACAGATCAAGAGCATATCTGTGAAGAGAATGCAGTGAACTTCGGTTTTGGTTGCCGTTTTGTTCTCCTTCAGTTTCAAATCGCCACGTGTGAACATTCGACGAAAACTTGGCATCGGCAACAGAGGCATCGGACTGATCAGATTGACAATCGGACAATGATGAGGGAAGAGCTTCGAGTACTCATCGACATCGATCACGTCGTAGTTTTCGATTGTTCTCATGATTTCGGTTAGTTGTAAACGCAGATCGTTGTTACTCAAATGATAGTTAAGAGTAACGTTCGCTTCATCAGCTTTGTCCAACATCGTTTGAATTTGCAGTTTTTGTTCTTTGTGCGGTGCCGTGTGAACCACAGATCGCAACATCAACGGATAGCGAGTGAGATGTTGGACCGGCGAGGTCAACGTGTCGATTAAACGCTGTCGGTTCATGAATGGTTTCGTTTCGACCCACTGAAAGTTTTCGGTCATTTACTCGGAATTAATTTCATTTCCGTTTTCGATTAATAACCTTTGGTTGTAAACAAGAATGACATGCAATCGGCAACTCAAAGGGCAACCTTCCCCCCTCCTCCCAACCTTCGAACCGATGGCCCATTTGGGTCAATTAATTGTATGAAAAACAAACGTGTGTGGTGTTTGAAATGTTTCGATTTCGTGCGAACCTTCGACGGAACGTGAGACTAATGTCTGAACGGTCGTTTCTCCGAAAAACACTCAACCTGATGTTTAACAGCTCATTTCCGCATGTCGCTTCCAACTGACCCGCTAATGTTCGTTTTGATTTTTCGCATACGAAAATTAAGTGCCGATTTTCTTGAGTCGGCAATTGCGCCCGTTTAGTGGAGCGAAATCGGAGGTAAATTGCTCGCCGACTGGAAATTTCAAAGTACAATCGAACTCCAATTACGTCAACCGGGTCGTTGAATTTTCGATTCTGAAGACTTACCTTAACGAATTCGGCAAACTGTTCGTTTTCCTTCATTTTCTTCTGAATGTACGAGTGACTGTTGTTGTGGTTGATGTTGAAGTCGATGTAACAGTGCGACCAGACGAGAATGTCGTCGAAAGCATCGCGCATCAACAACGCATTCAACGGTTCTCCCGTCTCTTTGGAGTGGTTGATCATCGGCAGAATTCCACGACGCCAAAATTCGAGAGAAGTTTGGTAGAGTTCCGAGAAATTAAGGAAAATGAGATTCGGATCGATGTCTCTCAAATGTCCCAACTGTTGAACGTCCAAAACCGTCTTGTGAAGATCGCACATATTACGAAGAAACTGAAATAAAGTTGAGTAATTGGTTGGCTGTTAAAATGTTTACATTGATGTAGCGTTGTTCTGTGGTCACGATCTCCCAGATTGCTTCCTGATGTTTACGCGTGGAATGCGCTTCAATTTTTCGATGTTTCATCAAATTGTTGAAGAAATTGTTATCTACAGATAATTGATTGGCATCGAAATACATGGGACTGTGCAACGATTGTCCTTCAACATCTTTATATACACGATCCAAAATCGAGGACAGTTTTTCCTACGATTATTAATAAGCAAATTCAATTATTTGACCACTCACTTTTCCGAACAAACTGGTCATTCTACGAGACGAACTCGGGGCCCGTAGTCGTCGTGTACCATTCAACGAACCGGATAGACATCGTTCGCTCAACGGCATACAATATGGCTCCGGCATTCCGTACATTCGATCGTCGATGCTCATTGGCGATGGAAGATTGTTTGTTGCTGGATCCACGTTCAAAGATCCTTTTCTAACCAAAAAAAACAGTTAGAAATATCGACAGAAAAGCGAATTACCTTCTTGGCACTGTAAAGTTATTCTGACCATCGTAAAAGGACATTGGCGGTCCAAGAAGATTCCGTGAGCTCCCGGCCTGCAAAGATCAAATCACGTCAACTAATTTCAATGTTCTCAAAAGCTTTGTAGTCGTTTGCAAAGATATTTTTGTATACATGATGTCACAAAAAAAGAACGTTCAAACACGCAAATCGTTTAGTTCGAATACAACTCACTTTGTCCATGTATGTTATTCTCGTTGTCGATGTGTCTTCCAATGTATCCGAACGTCGAAGGTCTTGTTCATCGACTGAATGAAATGATTTGGTTTCTAGTCGAGACATCATTAGAGAAGAGGAGACTGGTGGCGATTGTTCGGTCACTTTTACTGAAAATCCACATTCCATTGTAACGACTACACGCTTCATGTCGAAAAACAGAAAATGAAAAACTCACGACGAACGTTCAGCTTTTGGCCAACCAGGTAACGTGCTTCACTTAGCGTGGGGATTGGCGTCTTGGAGTTTTCGAGGAAAATGTCGACTTGTGCTGGAGCGATTCCGTTCTGCGTAAGGAAGGGAGTGAGCGAGTCGATTAGACTTCTACCGGCTATAACATCAACCTAAAAAGTATTGGAATGAGTAATCGGGAAGTTAATCGTGTTCTTTAAGACGCCGACAAAGATTTAAATTCACGGACGTCGACTAAAAACCGAATCTCTCGTACCCCTCAATTAACATGCTCACGCAATTCAGTAGCCTACTTCCTCAAATCTGACGTAAAATCACCAAAATTAGTGAGCCATAATTCTCGGGTCATAAAACGAGAGTGTTCTTCAAAATCTCGCCCACAGACTTTATGTTGAAAATGACATTTCAAACTCAAAGATCCCGACTTTCAAACACCAAAACTAAACAAAGAATGTGGAGCGTTTGTCTTATCGGCGTTCTCGAAAGTTGTGTGTGAATTTTAAACGCAGCAAAAGATTAAAATTGAGCATTCTTTTCAATCAGAAACCCTTTGGACTTTGTTCTCCAAAATACCTATACACTTACCGTACTACAAATGGGCTCTTCATTGGGGTCGTGGTACAAGACCGCAACCAACTGCTCTTCTTCATCGACCAGACGCGACGACGAAGATGCCCGACTTTGATAGGACGAGAAGTTGTGGCCGTTGACGGCGGTGGTCGATGAAGAGGTGGAGAGCGGACCGCCAGTTGTGGGAGCACTTGTTAAAACTGTCGAGTTGACCCGTTGAATTGTGCGCATGATTGGCGCCCTGCAACGGTCAGCTGAGAAATCGTTGCAGTGAAAATGGGCGGCGTTATTGAATTCACGTCGTTGCTCTTCTTCGAAACACGCAAATTCCGAAACTGATGATAATTCGAATTCGAATGGACGTTTGCTGTGGTCAGAATTAAAATTCGTTTGATCGCTGCGGATCATCGGCGCAGAAACTCGATCGGTTTCGCGAAATCAACAAACTTTCCCGAAATTCGCGATGACAAAGAAACGAAAAGTTCAGACGTTCAAAAACGAAGTCGATAGCGTGAGCCAAATAGTCGAAGGGCACGTAATTGGTGGAAATAAACGAACTTGTTCGCAAAAACACGCGAATTCGGAGCCATCGGATTGCGTAAACCTGTGGACCGGCAGTCAAAACAATCCGCCGAGTAGTCGGTGGTGTTTGTTTTCGAATGCCAAATCGAGAGTATCGACGACGGCAACTTTTTGCTGCCGAAACGTCCAATTTCGTCATCGATTTGAACGACCGAAAGTTTCCCACGAGTTGCAATTCGACTAAAAAACGTTCGAGGAGCTCGCTAATTGTCAACTAAAAGATTGAAATTGTGGAGAGAAGATGAGGAGGTACGTCGCTGCAAATCCAATCTCAGACGGCGAGGAAAATAACGAGCAGAATTCCTCCTCACCAACCTGCGTATTAACATCGAATGGACGTAATCAACGCCGACTGATAAGCAAACTGACCCGTGAAGTTTCGCACCTCGGCGATTGACCTTTGTGGGAATAAACGTTAAAGTAAGACGCAAAAACAATTCCGATTAAACTGGATTTTAGACAAACGCGCAACTTAACGTCCGGACATCAAACACGAAAACTCGATTGTTCGACGGAAAAACGTGAGAAAATCGGAACACAAGAAACCGACCGAATTGGCCGGTAAATGAAAATTGATTGGTTAGTCGTCGTCTTCTTTTTCGATTGATTGGATGCGCAGCAAGAAGTTTACGATCAAAAAGAAACGAGAATTCGAGTTAACCATAAAACTGGAGACAAAGGTCGCCGCTGGTCGGGTTACCCCCGCAATCGAGACCATGTGATCGCAACCAGTGGCTCATGAACGTCGGAAAGATGCTCATCGTTCCGCCTCGATTCTCCCCCAACGACGTGCAAAACCTGGGTAATCGGCTTTGAAGTAATTGATAAGCAAAAACAGGTGAACGGGACCGAAACTCTTGCGCCAAATTACCCGCAATTTTGTGGCCGTTCAAGCGGATAATTGTGCGCTACGGAAACCGATTGGATTCAACAAGTCGCCTGCTAATTCGATGAAAAGTTCAAACGACTCCCGTTCGTCGATTGGCGCCGTTAAGGCGGTTGTAAATCAAAAAACGGAAATTACAACTCGAATTTCCTCGAAATTTGGGACGAGGTCAATTCGGGTCTTCAACAAATGATGCGGAAAGATTTCCAACAAAATTTTCCTTTCGTTGACGTCCGGCTCGCGCTTTCAACTTTGCCGGCCAATCGTCTAGACATCGAACGGTAAAAATGCACGCTTTCCAGTGAACTTTTTTCCGAATGGACGGTTTCCAGTTCAAGCGTTTCTGTTGCTCCCCCAAATCGCCACATGAAACTCGAAGCTGAGCGGCCCGAAGCGATCGGATCGTGTTCAACTAATCGGTGCGCCGATTGAAATCAAATCGCTCGCACTCGTGGCCCACCGTCTTCAAAACGTGCTTTCCCCTACTCATCGTCCGGTTAATAACGCATTGGAGATACCGTAAACGAAAAAACGGCGCAACGACCTTCGAAAACGGTCAGCTGTGACGTAGAATTGAAAATTGCGAGAAATTTTTGCAAAATCGTGCGCAACAACGAGCCGCCGGCAAAAAGACGCACAAGACAAATCGGCCTTGATAACGGACCCACTGGTCATTTCGGACGACGGCGATCGATCCCGCCGCATTCCAGCGGGCATTTTGATTTCGATCTTCGACTCTGCCACGAGAGTTGTTGGAAGAAAAAATTGCGAAATAAAAAGAAATTTTCCTGCATAAACGCGGCTGATCAACCGGAGGCAAAAACGTGAAAACTCTGCGGTTTTTTTGCGACAACGACGAGCGTCTGCTGGTCAATAGGTAGACGGGAGAGAGTTGCGCGGTGAATACGAAATTGTAAAAGTTGCGAACGAGAAGATGCGCAAGTTGGACGCCGCCAGTGGTCACAAAACGCGCGAAAAACACGATCAGTTCACGCAATCGATCGGAAGAACAAAAAATGGAATTATTATTCGGACTAATAAGCGTGCAGAACTCCTCTGCCCACGTGAAAAGTACGCAAATAACCCGCAGGTTCAATTGGCTAATCGTCCCGCCGGCCACTTGCTCAAACATACAAACAATCGACCTCAACTCTTAAGCTCTTCGATTCGCGACTGCAGAAACTTCTTCTCGTGCCATTTTCGCATCTCTTAACCCCGCCGACGTCTTCACGCGATCCGTGCCGCAAGGCAGCAGCGAGAAGATGCGAGCGCGTAATCATCAGATCAATTGGAGAGAAAAGAGATGAGTTGCGGTAAATTCAAATACGCCGTGGAATTCGACAAATGCAACAATTTGAATAACAAACTTTTGGCAAATGAAGAGGCGGACAATGGGAGTGCGCGAGAAGGTAAAACCAAAGGAACCACCGCGAAGTCTCCGTTTTCGGAAGACTTGAGGGTGAATGTTGTTTGCGTTGAGTGTCCTTAAACGTAAAGTGGAAAACGGCAGCAGAGATCCTGAAGTAAATTGCGCGAACGACAAATTCGCACCTGCGGTATTCTCATTGAGGCCGCGAAATTGACCAATTTGCAGCATCCGATTAGTTGCAATTTAAACTTCGACAAAAATGACCACCAGCGTGATGGCGTGGATTAGCGGAATCTCAAGCCCATCCGCACAAACGACTACCGACATGGAAATGCGCGAAGGTCGGCGGTTGGCACGAGTTCGGGAAACAATGGACGACGAGGAATCGTTTTGAGGTCCGTTCGATTTTGTTTGTTGAGCATGAGCGCAAAAACCATAAGGTTAATTCGAGAAACGAAAAGAAGCGATCGGCAATTCCCCAAACGGTATCGATTATCCGCCTCGATCTCTTCATAATTGACCTCCGACGTTGAAACGAACGGATTTCGTTTTCCTCATTTTCGCTCACTGAAGCGAGTTTTCGCATCAAAAACGCCCGCCAATTTCCCTTATTGTTCTTCGATTTCAACGAAAACTCCGCGTCAAAATCATCCTTAAAAAAAGGTCGCGCGATCAAAAACAACGGAGCGTTTTAATTGGCGGATTTCAGTTTCTGAATGGTCCGCACAAACTTCAGAATCGAAGCCACTTGACCGTCGACGAAAGCGTTTTGCAAGATTTCCGGACGTTGATGAGACCCAAAACCATCAGCTGCAAAATGCGCGGCTTCAAAACGTGAACGATCGAAAGAAAACTCGTTTTCAGCCCAAAAAAGCTTTTTGATAACCGAACGGGAAACGAAATTAAAAACAAACAAACGTCCGCGAACAATAAAATCGAATTAGCATTCCACGTCTTTACAAACCTCTCCAATTCTCGATTGTAACTCGTCGATCACAAAACGTGGATTTTCACTCGGCAAACGACACGCAAAAACAAAAGCGCCAGAACGAGAGAAAAGGCGCGAAAAACAAAGTGACCATATTTATACAGAGATAGTAGAAGAACAGAAATTTAAGATCATGGCTTGACGGCCGCTTTTGGCTTCGGACGACGAAACAGAAGAATATGTCGTTCCGGCTCGTGGATCATGTAGTGAATCCAGCCCGGCGACTGTTGGAGGTCGTGCGAATTGCGCAACAACAAAAGCACTGGCAAGCAGTGTCGACCAGTGGTTTTGCCGACGATCAAAAGAAACTGCAGCTGCGAGCGAAGCTGACCGCCTTGGCAAACGGTCGAAGACGAAAAGGTCGAATAGGAGGGAAAGAGGTGAGAAGCGACGGACGCCCTCATAGAAAAAAGGGAATCGTAAAAAGACAGTCGAAAAGATCAACGTGAAATTCCATTTCTGCGCTTGATTGCGTCAACTTCTCGAATCACACAATGGGAATTTGGTGCTCGTCGCGGATTCCCGGATTTACTTCCAACAACGTTCGCATTCCGCGCAATTCACGCATCATTTCGGCGTCTTATCAATCGCCAAATGGAATTCACAGTGCGAATTCGGACGCCAAACCGAGGGCGGCTGACTACAGGATTAGTTGAACTTCAGAACAAACATTTTGCTTCCGACCAGTGGCTCTCTCTTACTATCAAAAGTGAGGGTGGATCCCGATTTAGTTCCGAGCCTCACAACTGTTCGATCGGCCGCAGTTCCAAATCTCATTATGAAATGAATTGATCGACTAAAAACGCCACGAGTTCCGATCACAAAGAATCGTTGGTTTGATAAAAACAAACTTTTGGATACGAAAATCTGCCTTGTGGCACCCACAGACACCACTCTCTACAAGGGCCCTATCGAAACACAACATCGAAATGAACAACGAGCTTAAGATCAACCGTTCAGCAGGTGCCAATTTAAATAATATCTGGCGTTTACTTCGAAGGTCAGTGAATTTCCCGGGACTCGTAGTTTCGGCGGTCACAAACTGACGACAGCCGTTGAAAGCGACACGCAAATCGAATCCTCGTTAGTCAACAGATGAAGAGCACAAGGCGAACAAGCGGTCCACCAAAGCTTAGTATCCTTTTAACCGAATCGAGTTCTGAAACTTCATCGGAATCTAAAAACGATCGAATTTAAGGACTAGGCAGACTAATGAATCTGGAAGCGGCGGCTATTCTCAGTCCTTAACGTCACAAACGTGAAGGACCCGGAAATGATCACAAGTTCCTCCAAGAGCATAGAGGAACATTACTGTTAGTTTCCAGACAAAATTCCAGAACTTTGAACCACCTCCTTCGTCTCGTCGCCTCCCAAAACCGATCAATTATTCTGATCGCGTTCCTTGAACACGTCCGGAGGGCACTAAAACGCGGTGATCAAATCCGCAGTTGGACGCAGCAGACGCTCGCAGTTGACGGCCGTCGAGACGTGGCAACGGCGATTTCTTGGCCGCCGAAAAATGTGCGAATTTCGAGGAAAGAGCTCAAACAAAACACACTTCGAATTCTCAATTGTCGCCAATGGACGTCGGAATTTCGGGAATGCGATTCGCTTGTCGTCTTCACGTTAATTGGAAAACAACTCGTAAATTTGCAACAAACTTTTTCGACGTCATAATCTTGATCTACGAGTCAAAAGGGATTGTTCACGTGGTTCGGTGGTTGAATGGAAAGTCGTTCGACGAATAATTGCAATCAAAACAAACATTTGAAAAGAACCGTAATAAATCAAAAATATTTCTGCGCTCTTATTCAATTGATCAAACACGAAAAACACGTTCAATTGTTCGCACTTTGTTTGTGTCGATCGGTCTTATCAGCTTTAAAATTCAATTTGGTCTAATTGACTACCACGTTTTTGCTCCTTTTTTGGTTCTGTGCACAAGAGAATGTCGGAAAAAATTTACAGGTCAGTGAATTTGTGTTCTTGCAAAAGCCCGAATTCAGTGTTGCCCATGAAATTCCTCTCGACTCATTGGCCTATGGAAAGAAGAAAACGACGTCGACCTCGTCGAGTTCATCCGAAGGCGAGATGATCGATGGTGAGTTCGTCAAAGGTCATGGACTCCACTGGATCACCGCCGCGTTGATTGCGATTGGCGACATCGGTAAGCATCTTTCGATTAAACTCTTTCTCATCGTTTCACAGCCGGTGGAAGTATGGTGGCACTTCCAACGTCGATTGAACAATGTGGACTTACTGCCGGTTTTATCTTATGTGCAATGATGGTGGTCATCGGGTTGGTTTCTGCGATCATTCTGGGAATTTGTTGGCGCATTTTGTTGAGACATTTTCCCGAATATCGTTCTCATTGTCGTGTGCCCTATCAGCAAATCGGAATTTGTGCTGTTGGACCAAAAATCAAAACTCTCGTATCGGCTTCCGTTAACATTACGCAATTCGGAATCGTAACTGTTTATTTTCTGTTGACAGCAAAGAATCTTCACGACTGGTTGTCTACCTACTTTGACAACCTGCCCAGTATTTGTGTTTGGGTACTGATCGTTTCTGCAGGTAGATGATAAGTTCAGTCAAAGTAGCAACATGTATTGTTAATAATATGCGCAATTCTTTTATTTTTAGAGCATTTAATTCTTTTTGCTTTACAGTCATGTGGCCGTTGAGCTTCTTGAAATCACCAGAAGGTTTGTTGTTTGAAATTGTGTGCGAGGATTCGTTCTAGACTTTTGGTGGGCGATTGTGGGTTCGATGATCGCAACATTGTTGGCCGTCTTGTTGATCATAGCCGGTGGTGCTATTGACTACAAAGGTTCGTTTGGGATAACTTCAAAAAAAGTATATTTTGGATTAACTAAAACTGCTTTCTGGTTTTTTTCACACAAACGATTAATGACTGTAAATGTCAGAACACATTTTCAGTTTGTGCACCGGAACGAGATTATGCCGAGTTTCGAATCGTGAATACACTGGTCGGTGCCGGAACAATCATCTTTGCATTCGGTGGACATTCAAGTAATGACCTTTAACATCTGTAGTTTTGTATTTATGCCTGACAGAATTCTATTTAAAGTCTTGATATTTAAATTGCAGCCTTCCCGACAATACAACACGACATGAAAAAACCAAAAGATTTTACAAAAACTGCGATCATGGCTTTTACAGTTGTTTCGGTGTTCTACTTCGCCGTTATGGGCATTGGAACAGTAGTGTACGGATCGTCGGTACGCGAAAGCGTAATCAACAACTTGCAAACCGGATGGATTCAACAATCTGTGAATGTTTTAATAGGTGAGTAGCAGGTTGTCTCATGGCTGTGCATTGTTCTAATCCAGTGAAAAGATCAACTTTAACGACAGTTAAAAAATGTTCTTAGTTTTACTTGTTTGCAGCTATTCATTGCTTCTTAGCAACCCTTATCATGATCAATCCATTACAACAAGAAGCCGAAGAGTTGTTTAAGATATCACAAGGTTAGTTCACTTATTCGTTTGCGAGTTATTGTTATTGAAAGTTCAGGATTTGGATTACATCGAATTCTCGTCAGAACCGGCGTTCTTTTGCTGATTACATTTGTGGCTGAAAGGTTAACAAGAAACGAAGTATTTGTTAATCTTTGTTTTAGCGTTCCAAACTTCGGTCCGCTAATCAATCTCATCGGAGCTTCTACCTTCACGTTGACTTGTGTGATATTTCCGAGTTTGTTCTATTGTTTTTTGCGCGCAAGAGAACACAATTTGGTTGAAGGCAAGGACAAGGGACCAGTTGGATTTAAAGAGTAAACGGAAACATTTTAACAAGAAAACGCAATTCAGAATGATACACGCTAACAATTGGCCAACCCTGTTGTTCTGTGGATTTGTTATTGGTAAGTTTGGGACAATTTGAACTACAGTCGTGCAGTTTTTGGGATAATTGGCGGATTGGCGGCAACCGGAGCTTCGATTCGCGAAATCTCGTCAGTTCGATTTGAGACTCCATGTTATCTACGATTCTTCTATCACCACGAATCAACTGGAATTTCAACGTCAACTAACTGTTGCGGTAGATATCAAAACATAACGACGATTTCAACTCACAATTCTGCCGAGTTCTGCAATGAACCGAATCTCCATTTTTATGATTAGTTTTGCGATCTCGTGTAAGAATAAACCTTAGACCAAATATTTAAACTTTATTTTTCTGCCGAAGTTTCCGCAAGTACATAAGGCACTAATGAAGGATTGCTCAGAGCTGATGCACTTCGAGGCAACACTGCCGCGTAATTTCGCTTTGATGAATGATCCATCGAATACCATAAGCGAAGAGCTTCAAATACGAACTTCTTAACTTCCTTTTTGTTTCCAAATCGAATAATCGGAACGCCATCAATCAACTGAAAACAAATGAGAATTCGAATAAGAAACTACAAACCTTAGAGAAAAGTAAACGACCTGATGGACTTAACTTTGACTCTTTTTCCTTCATGTAGTTAAACGTAGCTTGAGCCAATTCGCCCAAGCGTGGATATCGACTTTTGATTGACAACCATTGTTGTGCTTCATTCTCGGGATTCTCGTTTATCGTCTTCACGATAAACTCTCGCTGCTCTTCGGTGGTTGGAATCCTAAGATGAAACAACTCGGCTGGAAATATGGCTAAATGAACGTTTCAAAAACAATCAATTGAGATCAGAAATTACCGTGTATGTGATCCACCGGTGTCACAGCACCGCTGACCAATGGTGCAGAATCAAGAACCAACGGAAAGACGAACAAAAGAATGAAAGTCAAGCGTACGTTTACGATTGAGAACATCTCTTGTCCGCTAAGTTATAACAATAACTGCGAATTTGACTCATTTCGACCTTGACAATAAAGATGCTGTCTGATGAGCTTGTTCACGCGTTCCGCTTCCAGATCTTCTCATCAATCACCTTCAAACGTTGAACGTCGAAGATTTGAAACCTTTTGTTTATTGAGCCAAATGGAACGACTAACAATTGGTGTGAAATCTTGTTGAGATTAAAAGCCAACGCGCATGAAAATGTTAGGAATCGGCAAACAAGAAAAATGGTCGTATAGTGGTTAGCGGTTAAAGCAAATCATGTGACAAGTAGATTGCGGTACCGACGACCTAAAACACACGCAAAATGTTACGTTGTCCGGCTGTTAAGGAAGCATACTATCAAGAATCATTGCTGAGTCTGGAAATTGGTCTCTGTAGGACTCTCGATCACGAGGCTCCATTTCACTCCATCTCTCAACGATGTGCTTCACATGATCGTGAATTTGACTTTGAGTTCCCGCCAACACAACTTCCACATGTTTCGAAATCTAAACAATAGGATTCAAAATTGAAGTTTTTGATTTGAATTTACAAGTTCGAGGAAATCACGAGCTGCGGGTGTTAGTCGCGTTGCCTTCTGTTGCACGTCCACGATGATCGGACGAACGTGTTTCTCGAGCTAAAATCTCAAAAAATTAAACTCGAATCGAGTTTGTTCCGCTTACATCCAATTGTTCGTAACGAACTTCTGCGTAGATGGCTTCGGGATTGATCTTCGTTTTGTGTACAACATCGAGAAACTGCTTCGAAAGTGTTTGATCGTAGATAATTTTATAGAGCTGCACGAACTCGATTGGATAGATGTCTGAAGTTGATGAAGTTCATTGCGATATTAGCTATTGAAGTTGTGTTGACTTACCGAACGCGTGAATCTGACTGGCCAATGGCGCGGTTTCTATGGTCCAAAAGGCGACGAACAGCAGAGAGCCAATTAACTTGAACGCCATTCTTTCGAATTTAAAGGGCGCGCATTTGAGAAATCAACAACGGCGACCGTTCATGCGATGTAATCGACACCCACCTTACGACAAGTCAAACATGAGAAAAACAGCGAAGGTTGTTAAGTTTTTGTTTGCCTCTCTTTTGTCATGCGGCGCTCCAAAAACACGCGCAAAATCAACGGCCAGTGGCGCCGTTCGACTGTTTGGGTTCGAAGCACTTCGATTCATTTGATTTACGGTCCACTGAGCTGTAGACCCAATTGTTTTCTCGACTTGCTTCATAGGCAAACACAATGAAATCCACTAACGGGGCACCTTATCTACGCATATGATCAGTTTCTTCAACTCTGCTTCTTTGATTCGAATCACATGGTCGTAATTCTTTTTCAGCTGATTAATGACTATTGAGTTTATTCTAAAGCGTTCGATATTACAGACTTTGGTGTACGGACGTGAAGTAAAGCAAATTGATTGCACAGCAATGGTGATAGCGATTTAATTCGAAATCGGTTGATTGTTCACGTACGTGCGTACCTTTGCGCCTACAAACAACTGACTAATCAATTGGTGTTCGTTTGAACTTACTGTTTAGAGCGCCACTCAATTCGGGTAGTTCCTTAGCCAAATGGTCGCGAACACTCTGTGGAATTGAATCCCATTTTTGAATCAAATAGATCAGATAGGGTTTAATGTATGGCGCCTTGTCACCAAACGATTTGAAGCGTTGACCTTAATAGAAATCAGAATGTTTTGTACTTTTGCTTACTGTTGATCGTTTGAACAACTTCCGGGAACTTTTGTTGAATTTCCTGTTTGCTATCGTTACTCAACGCGTTCCAGTCTTGCAACAAATCGGCAACAAACTCATTCAATTGATCTTCAGTGGTTCCGGGCGTATGAAGAAGTTCGATTCGTTGTAAAACCTAAACTAATAAACGACACAGTGAGATTTGAATACTCACTCGGAAATAGTAGAAAGCGTTGGCATAATAGGATAGCGAAGACAAGTTGCCGACAAACTCCTCGTTAATCAACTTGAATTTCGACTCCAACTGCGCGTCTTTCTTCTTGATCGCCGCATATTGAGCATTTCGATCAGTCAAATTGCTCATTATCGCTTCATCGATCAACTTCTCTTGTTCGGGACTCAAACCGCCGTAAAACGCAGCAACTTTCTTTGGATACAAACCTTCAAAACAAATCTGTTTTGACAAAAAAACCCGAGATACCATTGAACTGAGGTGGAAGATCACGGAAGTTAACCGCTGAAGCCAAAGCAGACAAAAACGTGAGACCAATAACCCAACTAGCAAACATTTCTTAGTGAACGTGGCAAATGAACAATCAACTGCTCTATTTATAGCCTTCATGTTGAATTGCGCAGATGTGATCTTCATCCACGTGCCTCTTAGACAGAACAAACGATCTCCGAAGGCCGGTTTGAGAACTGGCTCTGCGACTTTAAGCATTGCTCTCCGATTGTCTTTCTTTCATCACGGACTGCGGATTAGCGAACGACTATGAATTGACGGCAGGTGAAAAGGTTCATTGCCGATGAACGCCAATCGTTCAAAAATGAATCGGCGACTTCAGAATCTCACTTGTGAATCAAGCGACCTTTGTGTCTTCAAATAATTGCGTCGTGAAGAAGGACTTTTGTGCATGAGTACTTGTCATCTCTAGTCGTATTTGCAGAGCATAAAATGACGTCAGATATCGAAATTGATCTTTGATTTATTCTTCCAATTACAACAGCAATTATTCTTAATGACAAGGGTTATTATGCTAAGAGCATGAGGCTCCTGAAGGATAAACGAATTTATATTCCAACACTCCTGCTATTGGTTTGTTTGCTTTGGCCAACTTCTGCATTTTGATCACGTATTGAGCTTGCGCAGCAATGTAGTCGCTGGCTAAGTCAGTAGTCGATAGATCCATTATTCCGTAGCAAGGATCTCCTTTTGCTTCAGCCATTGAAGTTAATCCCATTTGCCACATCTGCGTGTTTGCCGCCAGGTTCCCGGCAGCGAAGTCGCCTTCAAATACCGAGTTCTTTGCACTATGTACCTGACCAAAGAGTATTTTCTTCGGAAGGTCGGGTTCAGCAGCAACCTAAATTAAAATATAAGAACGACAAGTGTTGTCAATACTCACAGGTCTGCCAAGACCGATTCCTTGAGTACATCCCGATTTTATTGCTTCAATCATTCCACTAGCTGTTCGCCATCCTCCAGTTACGTAAGTGACAGCGTTCTTCACATGCGGTCGAATCTGGGAACTTTAAATTACTATTAAACTGATGACTATCGTACTTTTTCAGCAAAATCTAAAAAGAAAGCTTCACGTTTGATTGTCGAATCACTTAAATGTTGAAATGCCAGTCGTTCGATAGTGCCACCGGAAATCTCTAAGAAATCGAAGCCTTTCTTATCGATTGCTTCGCACATAATTGCCGAATCGTTGACATTCAAGCCTTCAGCTTGAAACTCCACACTGTTGAATTTTATACCGATGGCAAAGTTTGGATCCGAGACTTCTTTTCGAATCGCATCATAGATCTCCAGATTCAAGCGAACTCGATTCAAAGCATCACCACCGTACTGATCAGTTCGTTTGTTTGTCGTTGGACTGAGGAATTGAGCAAGAAGATATCCATGAGCCGAATGGATCTGAACTCCGTCAAAACCTAAACAACCATTTTAAAAACGCTGTACAGGTCCAACTTGCCCGCTTCATAACAATATTTGGCGGCATATGCAAAACGATCGATAACTTCTGTTTTGATTTGCTCCAAAGTTAGCGCCTTCGGTTTTCCAAAACCGGTTCCTCGTCTCTTGACCATCAGCTGAATATCACTCGCGGAAAACGGTTCGGAATTAAGAGTAATTGGAACTTGACGTCCGGCCTAAAAGATTCTCTCACCGTATAGGAACAAACGTTATCTTACATGCGATAGTTGTACAATCGCCAACGCCTCGCCTCCCGATTTCATTGCTTTAGCCAACGCAGCAAACTGATCACGACGTTCTTTCGAGTCGAAACGTGAATCTATGTACATGTTTCCGGCCGATTCTAGATGGTAGAAATCGACTGGAACATTTCCAGTCAAAATGACTCCAAAACCGCCGTGAGCCCATTTTTCGTAGAGATTGATTAGGTTGCGTGTTGGAATACCAGAAGCAACCGGATCATCGACAAAGTATGGCGCACTTCTCTCCGTCATTGCCGCCTCAATTTGGTTCAGTTGCTCGAAAGATTAGTCAAGAACTCACCTTCAGAAAACGATTCGGAGCCACTCGTTTGCTTGTCGGAAATTGCAGTTGTTCGCCCAAAATCGAAGCATCTTCAACGGGAGTGGACGGAACTCTAACGGCCATTTCAGCTGCACAATTTAACTCAAAAGTGAATACACAGTGAACGACGCACGCAACAAAACCCCCTTGTTTCTTTCCCTTTTATTCGTCCGCTCGTCGGTTCATACTTTGTGTTTGACGTGTAAAATACAAACTCTAGACTGTGGCTTTAAAGACCTCGAGTTTGCTGTTTAGTTTGTGCGGTTAAGATTGGCGAACTCGAATACTGAAGATCGAAAACATCGCCCTGATCTGTTCAAATGCATTGTATCCTAGCGACCATTGAACACAACTCAAAAACCAGAGTTCTCATTTCCACGAATTGGTCAAGAGCTTGTGCGTTAAAATTGATTTTCAGTCTTTCAACGTTTATTTTCAGTATCGAAGAATATTCCAATTAGTCGACAGCTGATTTTGCTCGTTCTATAAAATCTTGACCTGAAAGAAAAGTTCAAGATTTCAATTTCATCTCCGACTTACTATTCAAATAATCGACAACGTTCGGGAAAGCAGTCGCAATCTCTGACTTTCCACTTTTGCTCATTTTGTCCCACGCATTTTTGATTACCAAGAATTGTCTGTAAACTTCTTCTTCGTAGGCTCCTTTGCGAATCAGCTTTTTGATTGGCTCCATCACCTTAAGCTCTTGATTACCTTTCAAATTCTGAGCACTTACGATTTGACGATAAAAACCACTGGCTTCATTGGACATGCGATTAAGTTTCGAATAATAGACCGGAAATACGAGTTGGTATCTTTTGTACAAGTCGAGATCTGCTTTACGAAGTAACTCGGAGACTTGTTCTTCTTGGGCGCCACTCATCCTGAACAAGCTCACTAGTTTCTTTTCTTCGTTTATTGTGAGATCCGAATAGAAGTCGGACAATTCGATGGGATACAACTCTAAGTTTATGTCATCGAGCTTTAAAGTTCAACTCACTTCTAATCACCCACGGCAACTTCGTGAACTGACCATTCACGATAACAAGAAGCAAAGTTAAAATCAGGAGTCTGAAGGCCATCTGGAATCGACGCAATGAACTGAAACGACCTTTGAATGGTGTT
Organism: Aphelenchoides besseyi; assembly: GCA_024699855.1. NCBI lineage: Eukaryota > Metazoa > Nematoda > Chromadorea > Rhabditida > Aphelenchoididae > Aphelenchoides > Aphelenchoides besseyi. The sequence continues at coordinate 3,444,722 of JAMPIQ010000003.1, forward strand.
TTGAAGTTTACAGAGAAATTCAAACGAAAACAATTACTCAACGTGACAATGAAAGGCTGAAAACACGTTCTCTCCAATTCAACGGGCAACTTTATTGAACAAAATATTTTCGCGAAAAATGTCATTGAAGTGTCGGCACCACAAAGCGATTGAAGGACCAAGTTTTTCGTCCGTTTTTCACGAGTCTTCTGAATTCATTGCCTAGAAGCTAAGTCATTACATGAACAATAAAACTTACTGTTGATTCTATTTGCAACGCTTGAAAAAAGGTTCTCGAATTGTTTTTGTTCGTGAGCGTTCAAGAACTTCCACTCGTTGTCAACGTCGGCAACAAATTTGTGTACACTTTCCACAGTAACATTGTAGATCAATAGATCATTCATTGCGTGAACAACCTGCAAAAGATAACCAACGAAAAGCTTTTAAGATCACCCGCCACAAGTAGAAGAATTGAACTGAACGATCCAATTGACAGATTTTGTCGTACAACTTTGTGTACACGAACTTGAAGATTTTCGCATGTTTTGGTAAACGTTTCTTCACGTATTCAATTTGAGCAGATAAGTTGTTGTGGTGAAGAAGAAACGACTCGTCGACAAGCTCCAGTTCTCGTCTCGTAAGCTGACTGTAGAATCTGGCTGTTGCTTGTGGAAGAAGCCCTCAAATTAAGCTTTCGGTTGCTGCTTACAGTCGAAATACCTTGCAACTGTGACGGAAATTGGATCAACTCGTTTTCAAAATCTTCGAGCCCACTTGTAGCCGTTGAATTCAATGCGGCAGCAAAGAATATGGTCGACGAGACGAGAAGTTGCGGTAACATGGTGTATTAGAAAAAACAACCACGCAGTTCAGTTGCTTTCGATAGTCACGTGTGACAGCGAACGGAGTCACGAAAAATGGTTAGATGATCTTTTGGTTTTGTTCAAAGGAAAACAACTTAAAGGCAACTTCTGTTCAAAAGATTTTGATGAAAATTTTGTTCATTAGCTGTAAAAACTACTATAATCCATATAACCTTCGATTCGACCAACATTCCAAGACATAGCAATGAATCGAAAAATCTACGTCTTATGGGATCTTCGTAGACATCGTTAAGCATCCCAGCGGCCAGGAAGGAGATGAGCTTGCAATAAGTTGCTTTCTAGACTATTAAAATTCCTGAACTGAATCACCTATTTGTTAGTCGATGTGGTTAATTGTCGTGAGAAAGTCAACCGAGAAACCGTAAACTCTCAATCGTTTGCGTTAACTTTCGCATTTTCGTTCAATCAATTTTGTAGTTAAGAAGCTCATCCAACCTGATCTTAACTGTCAATAGTCAGAACAATTCGAATCCTCGATCTTAGCGGGAAGCTTTCATTTGGCTAAGTGCAATCAACTTTTTCATGCTAACAATCCGTTGGATTTTGCTATTTTTTGTTGCCATGCCTTGAATTCAATGGTTAGAACCAAGAAAACGCTACAAAATGCGTTGGCCAAAGCGCGAATTCAGACGGAGACTGTGGCTCGAAAGAGAAAACGGCTGTCGGAATCAACGACTGTCGATCAGCAATCTGGAGCAACGAAGAAACGACGATCGGGTACAAAACCGCAGAAACGATCTCCACAGAAACCGAAGAAGAACCCCAAATTGGAAGTAAAAACCGAATTCCACGTGAAATACGATGTGCTTGGCCAAGAACTTCAAAACCACGAAGACCGTCGGCTTCCGGTTAGTTTCATTCCTCGTTTGAAAATTATTTTGAGCTTCAGATCGCTTCACAAGACAACGTTTGTGATTCGATGTTCACGGATCTGCGACGATCTTTTGATCTTCCCACAATGAAATCAGCTCTTCGCAAATTTTCTCGTTGCAAAGAACTCAGATGTGATCCGTTGATGCGACACAAACGAGGACTTCATCGAATAATGATACCGTGTAGTAACTGCAATCCTGTTCGCAAATATCTTTTTTCAATGGTCAGTTTCCTTTTCAACTTTCCTGTTAGCATCTTATTTTCAGTTCATTTTGAACGAAACACCCGAAGACTTGCTGAAGCGAATTTGTGAATCCATGGATTATATTTTGGAATTAGCACCAAACAAAAGAAGTAAGCAGTCTTACTGGTTATATTTTAAGCTTGTAACTTCAGATACGAAGATGGTTCAATCGAAAGAATCGTTTAAGTTCATACAAAATTTTGTCGATAGACTCATCAACAGTTTGACGTTTACGTTCTTTTTGAATCACAAAGTCGTTGAAGAACTGAAACGATCGCCGTTGTGTACATCGACGTTTCGTCAACAACAGACCGACAAATGTGAGGTTCCGGTGAGATTACAGCACTTTGTTTGGGTTACTTTCGATGTTTAGATTTGTAGCACTATCGCTTCTTTCCGTCTTGTTTGCAAAGAAAAACCATACGATCGTGAAACTTTTCGTCCGATTAAAACAGAAGATCCGCAAACTTTTCGTTATTGGTTTTGTCGTGGACATTTTCGCATGTTTTCTTTGATCCACCGTTCATATCACATGTTCTACAACATCTTCAAAAACTTTGAGCACTGGGTGGGTTTACAAGATTTTGATATACGACCGTCTATGTTCAGGTAATCGAAGAAATACATCCAGAATCCGATGCATATGCTCAAAGCGATTCTATGCCATCAACCAGTCAGACCAACGGCGAAATGTTGGGTGTGAAAACCGATCAGAAATTCACGACGTGTTTTCCGCCCGGCTACGAGGTTTGTCTGACATTTTCGACTCTCATTCAATTGTGCTTTTAGATTCTTCGCGATCAATGTCTGAGCAACATCACCGAATTTGAAATGATACACTCATTTTGGGACAGAAATGAGGAAAAGAAGGTGATCGCCGAACAACGACTTCAATGGAAAAGATATCTGTGGCTCTGGAAATCACGTGCAATCATCGCTTTGGCTCTGAAGTCCGCTCCACGACTGCTCACTGAACTTGAGAGCAGAGACGATAAACTCGTGGCACAGATCTCATCGAGAATGCTGAATTTTGCGCTGAAAACCAAACATTATGATGAGCTTTAAAGTATTAATTTTCAATTTTTTGATTTTGTTATTTGGAATAAAGATTCACATTCAAAGATCGTGGATTCGAAGTTGGTCTCTGAGACCATAGAATACTGTTGTTTGTGTGATTCGGTATTGAACAGAGTTTTAGCCGAAGGTTGACGACAACGATGCCCACGAGTCCATCGTATAATGTGGTCAATTTTTGGATTAGTCGAGAACTGTAAGTAAGCAGCTTCATTTCTGAGATTTCCGTGTTAAGTGGGTTAAAGAAGCCACAAGCTTGTCGTGATCTCATTGACTTTCGAATTCAAACACTGCGGGACAGTGTAAAACACGAAGTTCAACCTTGGAAAAACCGACCGATTGGCGCATCTTCGTTGGATTTTGACGACGCTGAACAGCGATTGTAAGTCGGAGGATTTTAGTAGAAAGTTATTCGGTGCTTTAGTTTGTTGTGCGGAAGTTGTGTCGGTGAAGTTTCGATTGTTGATATGGAATCCCCGATTCAACAAAAGATGGCCACTCCTTGGCGTCATTTGACTTATCGAGCTCCAGTTTCACAGTTTGTTTGATTATTTGGGTGCTTACACAACCCAACGCTTATAGACGACATCGCTATCTAGTCAGTGGTTGTCAATTCTATCCAGTGGATTCGGGTATCTACGTTACATCGAGTATGGATCAGGAAGTCAAAGTTTGGGATTCGAATTGTATGAAGGTAATCGACAAGTACAAGAATGAGACAGCAGTTCTCGACTGTCACTGGGGAATGCCAACTGCCAGCGGTTTGATTGCAATTGCTTTGGGATCGTCGTGTGTTCGCTTAATTGATCCGCGGTATGTTTCAATTCAAAAACAAATTTCATTTGATACAGAACTCGAAATCACATTCAACACATGAGATGGAAGGGAAAGTTTGCAAAGTGTCTACGTTGGTTGCATTCTCCATCGCATTTGCTGTTGGCGGGATCGGAAACCGGAAATATGGTTCTTTGGGACATTCGCTCCGGACGGTCAGAGCTCACTGAAGTCTCATCCAATTTGACGACAAATCACAATGAACGACGAGCCAAGCCGACAAAAGCTCACAACTCGTGTATCAGTTCGATTCGATGTTCGAGAGATGGTCGTTACGTGGTCAGTTTGTCGAGTGATTGTCGAATTCACGTTTGGAATGCTATGACTATGCAGTTGGAAAGAAGCATTAATGTGAGATCGATGTTGTCAAATTGTGTAAAATCATTTGTTTCAGCTAAGGAATGAAGCGGAAGGTCAGTGCACAACTGCAGCCGAAATTTCAGAAGAAGGAAACGAATTGTACGCATTTGTTGGAATTGAAGCTAATCTCGTTGTTTCACGGATTACTCCAAAGTCCGCTCAAAAACCGGCATATAAACCGAAACGTCAACAGAAAGTGAAAGCTGAAGAAAGTTCGTCGAAAGAAGAGGAAGAAAAGAAAGTGGGTCGTGGAGCAGTGAGGTCGAGTCGAGCAACCGCATCGATTCGCTCGTCCACTGATCATCGAGTAGTTCACGGACATATGCAGGTCATAATGTCGGCCACTTATCGTCGTACATATCAACAAGTAAACGAAACAATCGGCTATGAAATCAACTCAAGTGTTTCAGCTAGTCACTTCATCGGGTGATGGTTCTACTTTGCTGTGGTCTCCTCAGATGGACGAAATTTTGCCGGACGAGAAACACGCAGAACTCGATCACATCTATCGAGACGATTTCAGTGACGAAGATTAACTGAACTATGAACTTAGTAGTCAAGAATCTCATTGTTGTAGTCTGCGCATAGAATAAACCGGTGCTTATGCGAACAAATAGTTTAATCAGTAGTTGGTTTGAAACCATCTTATTTTGTCCATAGACTGCAATGTCTTCATCAAATACTATTTCCAGTGGAAACACGAACAAGTTCAAAAAAAATGGTGAGTTCATTTTTCTTGTCTACGATCAAAATCACTCTAGACATTGTGATAGTCGACTGATTAGTCATGAATTCAACATCCGCTCCAACACCGGTAGCACACCGTATCAACAAATCCGAAACCAATCCGACTGTTAATAATGAATCTGACGATCAATCGCTTCGTCTTCTACCAACGAGTATGCCACATGGCAACACGACAGTCACTTCGAGTCCCGATGAGTTGTTTGGCGACATTGCAAATCGACGTATCGGTGCGTTTCCATCGCCGCCACAAAGCACTTCGACGAGCAGCCAACAAAATTCTTCGTCTGCCAATTTGAATTCCCGTCGACGGCCGCCTTCTCAGCCAAGTGCCGAAGATTCGAGTTCCAATTTGAGCAGCACGAAGTCTCGTGGTTCGAGCAGCAACTTTTTCAGTTTTCTGTTTCGTGGTCGCAACTCTGAAAATCGCAACATTCAAAACTACATTTCTAACGAGGGTTCGATCACTTTGAATGCTTGGCAGATGATGAGCAAACACGCCAACGTTAAGGTTCGGTTGAAGATTCTCGAAAGTTTGACAGCGGTAAGTCTCTTTAAAATGGTTTTTACTCGACTTTACAGATCACTCAACAACGTCGTTTGCAAGTGTCTACGTTGGAAGGAATTTGGATTGAAACTCAGGATATGATCGAGAGTGATGTTTTGAAGGCACCATTTCTGAATTTGTTTTACAACATCACATGTCGGCAGATCGAAGAAATCGGATTGGCTTTGCGATTGACGTTTTTTGAGGTATACAACTGATTATCTTCACAACTTAACTCGTCTTCTAGACCATTAAGCACATTGGATTAACGGAGATAACTGCTAAATGGTTAACTGCGTTGACTGCTCATGGTCATAACATTGAACCTTTTGAAATGACTTGTGCCGAACTTGTAACCGAATGGCTTGAGAAGGTTGTACTCGACGAGGGGAATGGACAACGAAATTTTGTTCATCCGTTGGCCCCAGAGGTTTGTAGACAAGAATCGCATTTACTTGTACCTTGTTGTTTAGGTTCTTCGTTTAACCGCTAGTTTAATTCGTCAACAAACTCAATATGTCGACGAAGAATCTTTATCGAAGATCATCCGTTGTTCTTGTAAACGAATTGTACGTGGACCGGGAGAACTGAGCGTTTGTTTGACTCTACTGGAGACAGTTTTCGAGCATTGTATCATCACTTCATCCGAACTATTCGTTTTGGTTTCTTCGTTGTGTTTTGTTGTTTGCGTTGAAACGGAAAGTGAAAAGACGTGGAAATTGTTAGTCTATTTGCTTTCTTCTGAACACTCTTATCATGTATTCCAACTACTACAACAGTTGATGCGATCCGTGGTGCCGAGTGTGGAAGATGAACGACACGACGTTGCTGTTCAAATCGCTCGTGGTGCTGTGTATATTTTGGCTCAAGCATTATGGGGCGTAAAGGTTAGTATTGTAGTTTTTAAAGTACAATCATATGTTCTTTTAAGCGTATTGATGCATTGAATTGTGCTCCAAGTGTTGTTTTGCCCGCATTCGAAGAAGCCATGCATTCCGATCCATTGGTTGCCAAACAAGTTATGCACGCAACTCGTCGATTGGTTGGTAAGAAACGTTTGTGTTTATCTATTTTACTTGTCATTCAGTTAAACAAGGCAAAACGTTGACATTGTTTACTTGGGTTCGTCTAAACAAACTGCTTCGAGCTGCGATTGCTTTGTGTGGTGATGACGTTGAAACAGCCGCAGTTATTCGCAGTGAACTACACAGCATATTGTCGTTGATTGAATCTCTAGTCGATCGTGGGGAATACAACGGTTCTGCTGATGAGTTCTTTGAGTTAATCGAAGATTGTGTAATTGATCGTCCCGATAGCTCTGCTCTTCGATTAATCGATTGGCGTATTGCGGTTGGCTGTTGTTTTGGTTTTAACATTGAAATTGATTTTAAGGCTTTGACACCTGACAAAGACAAGTGGATTGAGCAGCTGCATAGATTGTTGACCAAATATCTTTACGATGGAGTTTCGTTGGTGCGACGTGAAAAAGCGATTTACGTGATGGAGAATACGCTGAAAAGAAATCGAGTTCTACATGAAGCTCCACTGCTACGAAAAGTAATTCTGCCCATCTGTAATACCGTAGTGAATGAACGGCAACCACAGATTCAGGTATACAACTAATTATAACTGTTTATGAGGTTCTTTTAGTACTTTTTGATTCACGTATTATTCGAAGTTGCAAAAACAACAACCATAAATCCGAACGGTTCGAATGATCTTTTCATGAGTGTTCTGACTGTGGTTAACACGACACTTAACGGAGGAATCAATCGTAAGATCTCTTCTTGCTTTATAGTATTTGCTTGGTTTTCAGTTGACAACGACAATCTCGAAGTCGCGGCCGCCGGCATCAACGAGCTGTTGGATGAGCGATGGACAGCTTTCGATTTGGTGATGGTCGAAACGATCTTCAAAATCATAATCACGCATTTGGAATTGCATTATGTGAAAATGAATTCGCTTGCTACGGGTTGCGATGTTCGTATGCGTTTATTCGAGTCGCTTCTGCTCATCGCTTCACATCCGACTAATGGCCAATTGGGACGTGTGTTAATACGATCACCAACTCAGTTCGAACCTATCTATAATCCTCGAGTCATACGAAGTAATGGACCATTGGTTTGCAACTCAGGTGGTTGAGAGAGTACCCAGTGATTACCAACGTTTTCAGCAACAAAAGATGTGTTTTACTGGACTGAAATTTGCAAAGTTTGTACGTTGGGTTTGGAAAACGAACGACATTGGCCGGTGTTGGAACGAATTCTCGAGTTTTTGAGCGGTGCACTCGAACATCGTTCATTGGTCTACACGGCAGGAGATGAAGCCGTGAATGAACTTGTAAATGCGGTGCTTGGAATAGTCCAAAAAATGGATGAACGATTTCCGTTTTTGTCGCGCAACAAATTGGCTCGTTATTTGTGTCCGGTGCTTGGAAAGCTGCTCGGTTTGGGCGATAACACACACGACAGTCAAATTTGTCGCATCGTTGTCGACTTAGTTCGAACTGGGTGTCCACAAGCGATCATGTCTTGTGATGCAGCGATCCAGGTCAGTCGGGACAAAAGTTCTTGTTCGACGATCAACTTTAGGTTCTTCCCGATAAAATGGCAGCTTTCAATCGATCACTACTCGAAAACTTGGTTGGCTTGAAGGCATCCACTTCACTTGCCGTTCCAATCGTTGAGCTACTAAACGATGCAGCAGATGTGACCGAATTTCACGATTTTTATCTCACCAAACATTTTAAAAGTGTTGTCAACGTATTGGCTCCATATTCAAATGCTCGACAATACAATTCTTTCATTGTTACATCCGTTTACTCAACGGCAATGCGGTATGTGCGAGTATCTAGACGGCTTGTAACGACGAATTTACAGATGGTATTTGTGTGTTCCGTTGAATGAACGAGCCATTCTAGCGGCTCACATGTTTGGTTCGTTCGCGAATGCCAATGGTTTGCTTCCGACTGCAACTCCACGAGCAACCGAATCGCCGGAACCTGCGAATTTTGCCCGTTCACTTTTGCAAAACAACAAACAAATCGATTCGTTTGGTCAATTGGTTGCCGAAGACGCTGATGCCTATCCTACAGCTTTGATTATAACGCCAGCAAAGAAACGCAGTTATGTTCACAAGAAGCAGGCAGTTGCAAGTAGTTCTATCGGTTCTCGTGAAGCACATTCAAACACTCTAACCGATTCACCTCCAACTCACGATCGTGATTTTGATCCTTCAAGTGACGGACGGTAAACGACTTTCATGATTAAAACTCGTAGCTTCGTTATTTTAGACAACCCGTTGAACTGCCGTTTGATGAGCCAACGCCCTTGTTTAGTACTGGCGATGTGAACGTTGGTTTGGATCAAAGCGATGTTGATGAGGGATTCAACTTCAAAGGGGTAAACGAATTGGCACAACAGATTTTGGCTCAAGAATACGCCATTCAACAAGAGACAAAGCAAACTCGTTCATCTCGCGAAACATTTGCATCGCAGTTGACCGCCGAGTTATTGGAGTCTCTGAACTATTTCTTCCGTTTTTTTCGTTCTCGAATGGCAACTAATCTGTCGACTTTACTTGGCAGTACTCTTCATTCGTCGATTTTCAAAGACGAATCAATTCCTCTAAGTCCGGTTGTTGTTCATAATCTGGATGAGTTGGTCGAAAGTCAAATCGAAAACTGGGTTGTCGATGGCTCCGTTCTTACAATGCGAATACTCGTCAAACGCGATGTTGTGCCTTTTGGTTTGCATTCGCGGCGAGTTGCAACCATCTCCGTCGATCGTCCGGCAACTGCACAATCGAACTCATCGGACAAAACGGCAAAAGCAAGCAGAGCTGCCGCTGCTGCAATGGCTTCAGCGAACGGACGTTTCAATCGTTCAATGTCACGACCAAAACAGTCAACTCCGCCGGCTATTGCTACTCCTCGACGTCAACCACGTATTTCAACGACATCAATCGAATCCGACGATTATCGCAAACGTCATCAATCAGCTCGAGAACCGTCTTCCAATTCTCCGAAGAAGTCTCTTCAAACTACGAACCACTCAATTCAACAAGCCACTGAAGAAGTAACCATCGACATTAACGATTATCGATCGCCCACACTGCCATCGGGTCGTGCAACTCCAAATTCACCAGATTCGGACGAAATCTTTGAACGTCAAAATGCAACACGAGCACCCGATTTAGTCGAAGATTCATCTATTGCCAACACAAAGTCAATTCACACACCCGAATACATTCAACTCGTCATTCGACACGTTTTTGGTCGCGAATCGTATATGGTGCGGTCTTTGGATCACTCGCCCATTGATTTTGATGGTGCCTCGTCGTCCCATAATCTTTTGATGCATTTGCGTGGTAACCATTCGGCTGTTCGTTTAACGACACGAGATTCCGATCTCATTCGAAGATCATTGAATTTTCTTGACCGTACGATATCATTATATGTTGTTCTTTTGATTCACTTGTTTCAGGTATGCCAACAACTGAGAATCATCGCGTCGGAGTCATGTATGTGCGTGATAACAAAGCCCAGCTCTCTGATGTGCTATCGATCGAGTATGGCAGTCAGCGTTATGCAGCGTTCATTCGCCGATTTGGTTCTATTGTTCCCGTTCAATCGAACAAACCGAACGATCCCAGCATGTACACTTACGTCTACTGCGATCTTCAGGATCATGTTCGCTTCGAAGTGGCAACATTGATGCCGAACTCGTTGGAAGATCCGAAATGTGAACGAAAACAAAAGTTGCTCGAAGAAGCCCCGATTTGTGTTGTTTTCAACGAGAGTGGTAATCCGCTTTTTGCAACTGAGAATCCGCTTAATCACTTAGTACGCGGCGACCAAGTTGTTTTCGAAGTAAGTTGAAACGTTTATTAGAACGAACACTCTCGTTTCAGGTTATGCCTCAAGATTGCCAATCGGTTCTGATAAACGTTCACGCTCGTCGAGAAGTTGCGTGTTGGATGGTAATTCGTGTAGTTTTGATCTCCGATGATAACGATAAGTTTAGGCGATGAGTCGAGCACTATTGCCGGATGAGAGAGCGGCACATGTGGTGCGGAAATTGGCGATTCGAGCTCAAAGAGCTTTGTATATTTGGCATAGTTTGACCAAGGAATCCGCCGACGATCTGCCGTTCGTTAGCAATGCAGTCGCGCGACAAAGACATATCCACAAAATCCGACGGCGTGGAGTTGCAGAACCTTTCTAAGTATGTTAAAAACTGCTAAAATAGTTTGTTTTTGTATAAACAGTTAAATTTGTTGTCAATAAACATATTTTTGAACTCTTTTTGATTACTGGTCTTGCGCTTATCCGTGCAAAACTCGCAGCCGTGTTTTGCTTTTTATCGGTTTCTGTTGTTTCGTCTGTTTTACGAGTCCGTTAGACTTTCTCTCGGTTTTGCTTCTTGATTCTTTCTTAGCCGACGCTTCGTGTTTTACAAATAAAGGTTTATTAACCCAAGTTTAAAGATCGTCCCGACTTGCAAACTACCAAACCGCGCAGCCTTACGGCCGCCAAGAGAAAGCGAGATCGTGAGGCAATTTTGGAGAACAATCGATGTTGCAACGTACACTCCGAACGTTCGATCGTTCATTTGACCGACCCTGTACAAAAAGTAAATTTCTGTTTTCCATTTTCTGATCTTTGGTGTCTTCACTCCAATTAGTTCACGAAAGTGCATATCGGATTGATGTCTAGCGTCTACGTTTCGAGATAAACTTTGTTGTTTACAATTCAAAAATAAATGTGTGTTTTACATCAACATCCGCAATTAGGACACAATAGCACTTATTAGTGGGAACATGAAGTGCGTTTTCGGCTGCACATTCACCGCTGTTTCATTGAAGTGAATAAATAGACTAATTGGGCCAACACACGTGACACGCTCATTAACGGGTATTATTGGTGGTCGATCGTTTGAGCGAGTTTCCCGTGTACGCTTCTTATCTTCTCGTTCAAAGACCCTCAACTTGCTGACAAAAGATCAAAGGCCCACGGCGGTTGAATCGCAATCGTTTTGTTTGCGAACGCGCGTTCTCTTTTCGAAGCCAAACAATTGACTTTGACGTTAAAACCTTTTTCCTTGAATTTAATGTCGAATGAATTGTCTTTTATCCGATCATTAAGCGCAGCTTTAGTTTCGCTTGTATTGAACTTCAGAGCCTGTTCACGGATTTTCGAGGGAACTTTACGTGTTCTCGTTGAATCATAAGGGAAACCACGCGGAATCTTAAACTTTTGTTGTCATTCAACAGCTGCACAACAACTCGACTACAAACTCACGGCTGATCGAAGTCGAAATGTTTCGAAAACGGTCGGATTTTCGTTCTTTCGACTTCAACTTTGATTTTGTAAACGCAGAGCGGCGGAAACTCGACGTGTGTCTGCCGGTAGACGTAGAGAGCTCCGGCGAAACGATGAGTCACCTTCTGTTGGAAAACGAAAACCCATCTGTTTCCCGCTCGTTTTACCTTTTTGCTCGTCAAATCGAAGTGATTTTCGCTGATTTTGATGTTTCGCGCGTGTTCATGAATCGACTTGCAGTTCCCGCTGTTTCCTTCTAATTTCTGGGCTCTTCGACGTTATCACTCTTAAATGCCAATTGATCGCTCGAAGTGGTTCTTAACGTTATCAATTCTTTTTGGTAAGATCATAAAACATTTGATGTTTGAAGTCAAATTGAAAGATAATCGCGAGTATATTTTGCATCGTTTCAAGTGTTTTCGGATGTCATTTCTGGCAAACGACAATCATTTTCTTTGTGCACCTTCTTGACGAATACGCGTCATAAATCTTCGGATTTTTATGGAAACCTTAATACGCTTCTGCTAAGCCATTTGTTTTTGTAGTCGTGTACTCAGTTGGACTCTTCTTTTTGTAGTTTTGAAGTAAGCGATGAAACACACGTTGACGAACTTTCGAACTCTTCAATTAACTTGAACTCCTTGTTTGGTTTATTAGTCATCGATGAACAAGAGTTGAGTAATCTATCTCTCAACCATCGCACTAAAGGCCGCACAATTGAGGCCTAGACCCAAACTCGTGATAAGAATGGTTGCGTAAAGCTGACGCATTCTAATTTTATTGATACCAGTGGGTGTGTGAAGATATAAACAGTTTAGAGGCTATTCAAATTGTACATCTTATGTTCAGATTGAAGCCAATACTCAGTTGTCCCTTCAAAATTTCTTCATGTTCTCTGGACACATTTATAAAGAAATTAAAGTTCTTTGACTGCGAATTATCTTTCTTTTTAAAATGATTCATCTTTCCATTCGATTCTACAGTAAGTTTTAACGCATCAAAACACTCTTTCTACTTGTGAATAGAAGTGAATTGTTTGAGAAAGAAGAGTTTTTGTAAAAGTGAATCAGAATTTGAAGTTCATTTTTTACGCTTTGAGGTCATTCGAATTTCTGTTTGTTTTCTACTTGTTGTTTTTGCTCATAACTCTAAAACCGAAGATTGTTGGCGTTTACAATCTTCAACCTCATTTTGTTAGCATGTTCATAATCGCGATGCGTTCAAAACAAAAACTAATCGAAAGTTTGAAGTTGAATGTCGGAAAATGAGGTACATGTACGTCCTATGGTTCAAGGCTATCGAACCCCATGTATTCTGCTCATACAAATAACCATAATCGCTACTTTATGTGAGTGTAAAGACGATTAGCATTAATATTGCGATATCTGTTCAGCATTAGTCACGACTTATATTATTCTCCCAAAGATTCAACCAGCACATCACGGGTTCTTCTGCAATGATCCAGATTTGAGTTTGAAATATCGCAGTAACACAGTCGACATACAAGCGGTTCATCTCACCGGCTATTTACTTCTACTCGTGATCGTAAGTTTACGTTAGTTTTAGCTGTCATTGTTGCCATTTAGATTTTCCTGATTGAATGCCGTCCATTGCATTTCTTCAATCAGCCGAAAGCATGTCAAGCGGAGCTACAACCGTTGAATGAGCGTTTGACAAGTGCAGCCTACGTGTTCTTTGCCTCGCAATTAGGACTAGCCATGAATCTTCTGTTATATCAAGTAGTCAAGTATTCTTGTGGTCGCTTACGACCGGTTAGTTTTCAATGAGTTGACAATAGTTCACTGAATTTGTAGCATTTCTTCGATGTTTGTCATCCAAATGTGTTGCAATGCACACCAGGAAGTTATATAGAAAACTATGTTTGTATGGGAACTAATGAGAAATTGTTACGCGACGCACGAATGTCCTTTTATTCGGGACATGCATCAACAGTTTTCTACTACGCAGCTTTCTTGATTGTAAGTCAAAATTTCCTGATTGATAGAAACCATGATCGCTTCAGATTTACATGCAAATGCGTTTGAGACGTCGACTACTCCATTGTCTACCGTTTTTGTATGTCTTTGACATTCTTCTCATCGCGGCTGCGTCTTTTGTTTCGCTGACGAGAATGACGGACAACAAACATCACGCATCGGATGTAGCAGTTGGATGTGTGATCGGAATCATTTTGGGTGTGTCGGTTGTAGGTTGACAAAATGATTGTATCAAATTGATGTGCATTTCAGGTTTTGGTTTACTTACGAGAAGTACTCAGTCGAATATCGGCCAAACCGTACGTTCTAGACAATGAAGCTACACATTCGCTAGAAGCTCGTCGTTTTCAGTCTGTGCATTCGAACGATCATGTTGCATGACTCAAGAAGAACGATTGATCGACTATCAATTGCAGCTCTTCTTTACGAAAATCTCGGAGTTTATCGCTTGAGACCGAGGATATGATTTGCTTTATGAAGCGAAACGGGCTTTTTTGTATTTGCTTCTTAACGAAACGGGAATTCGATTAATTGTCCAATTGCATAATGTTTACGGGTAAGCTGTAGTTATCTTCTTTCGAGATTATGACCATGAAGTGTCAATAAATTATTTTTGGTTCCTTTCGACGAGGTTCTAGGAATCCAAAGCAAACAAAGGCCATTGGATGATAAACAGTGGATCACGAAAGCTCAGACAGACTTCATCATCAAACTATTCAACAGGAAAAGATCGAAGAACAAAATTGAATTTTGTTCGCAGTCGATCTCTTTGATTCACTTGTGTTCGTTTTGGTTGTTTGACTAAGCGAGTGTTGATAGGCCGTTCAAGAGTTTGTTTTAAGCGAACGTCCGTATTCCCCAGAGATCTGTCATTGCGATTTGTGTGGCCACAAAAATTGGCTACTAGTGATTGATTTGATTGATCGATTCGTCAAGACTACGAGCGCAGCTTTTTTATGCGAAAGTTTGCACGACGACTTGAGTTCCGGAGCAACGGTCGAAGAATAAAGAGACGGATTCATGATCTGCAATTGTTTGTTCGGACAGATGAATGGTCGGAACAAAAGCCGATGACATTTCCCCATCGGTCATCCATCAAGTCAGCAGTTTGATAGGCGTCCGTCCTCTGCACCACTTGCTCTTTGTTCGATATGTTGGAAGCCAAAAACAACATCGAAATTGCGGCAAACTCGATGGTCTTTTTAATCATGAAGCTTCGCGTTAGATCTTATCGGATCAAAGTCTCGGTTCTCCGAAGCTTTTGATTTCGACTGAAAATTTGACAAACGGCGATGAAAAGCGATTTCCTTCGACGACAATCCGAGTGATCACTGTGCATTGCGCACATTTTCCGCTGATCGCTCGAAAGCTTCTTCACTGGTCGGCCATTTTGACCTCCGAGTTGTTTCGTTTTTGATCTTACAAGAATATCAGGGACCGTTTTGATAAGCTGAACGTTAAGCGTGTTTGTTTAGCTTTGAATATAAAACATCTGATTGTTAGGGGGGAATCACCAAAATGATTGTCAACAACACGAACATAACCGTTGATAATGAGAAGAGAACCATGAGTAGTCGTCCAATTCCTCTACCGTACATTCACTTTGGCATCGATGTTCTCGCCATTGTTGCACTTTGTAAGCGACTTTCCGTAAACAAATAGCTAACAACTTCCTTTAGTTATCAGCATGGAATTCGGTATGTTCAATTTGGCCGTAATTGTTTGGCTACTTTCAATCCTCGTTCATGAACATTTTGTTCTCCATAACTGAAATCGGATCGTGTTCTAGAATCAAATAAACACATTGAATTTAGTTGCTCATCACATCGGTCCTCACAAATCTGGTTAATTTGTTTTCGTGTTTTCAGTTCAGTCGACTTTTCAGGTTTCTATTGTGATGATAAAACGATTCGATTGCCGTATCGTAGCTCGACCGTTGGATTTTGGGGCTTGATCGGTTATTGCATTTTCATTAATTTCATTACCGTAAATTCAATTCAACTCATAAGACTTAATGTCAAGTGTTTAGATCTTAGCAGTTGAATGCTGTCGTTTGTATTTGTTGAATGACAAACACGAGTACAGCATATACGAGAGTCATCGTACACGTTTTCAACGTCTTCTCATTCGCTTCTGTATATTCTTTACGTTCTATCTTAGTTTCGAGTTCTTGATCACAATCCTCACAACTGTAACCAAACTGTCGATCGGACGTCTTCGACCGTAAACAAATGAAGTCTCGTTGACGACAAATAATTTGGCTGTTTAGACATTTTCTTGACGTTTGTCGTCCACTCGTTACTCTTCCTGAGAGATCTCCGATACAACTGACTCAGCATAGTGCTTGTACCGGACTTGAAAACATTTTCATCGACATTTCCAATTACACATGCACAGCAAAACATCCAGAATTCGTTACTGAGGTAAGAGTTATACATTAGACATAAAGCAATAAAATAGGCTCGAAAATCGTTCTTCTCGGGTCACTCATCGTTGTCAATGGGCGCTTCGACGTTTGCAGTGGTTTGTTGAAATCATTTTAACTTAGACAATCATCTTTGTTTGCTCAGCTGTACATGCAATATCGTTTGGTCGATCAGATTCGATGTCGTTTGGTTGTTCCCGTTCTTCAGATCTGTTGTCTTGGTTGTGGTCTGTTCATTTCATACTCACGCATATTCGACTACAAACACCATTGGACCGATGTTGCTGTCGGAATATTTGTTGGTGTTGCCGGAATGTTGCTGATGGTATGAGCTCTTTTTGATGAACTTGACAATTACTATTTTAGTGTCGTTACATCGGTCGTTTCTTCCACTATCCAATCGTTCAAGTTCTGCCACCAACTTCCAAAGCAAGTCGAGACTCAAATCACACCACGACAACCGGTTTGGAAGTTCCTACAAGCAAACGTTCGTTCGAATGGAATGAGGCTTATGCCTAGACAATCAAGAACTAACTTTACGTGCAATAAACAAACTTGGAAACCTGTAAATTGAAACGTAAAAAAGCCCACAAATAATCTATGGTGTCTAGCTGATAAGAACGAGATTCTTTCAAGCAGTCACACAACTGAAAATCGTCAACCAAAATATGGGAGACCCTCGACCAAATTGTGTGGCATACAAATTTCAAGTACAAAACAACAGTTAAGTACAAAATACTCAGCAATTGAACGCACGAGAATGCACCTTAATTTTAGGTCCACCACATTGCGAACACAAAGTTCACAACCACGTATACCATCCAAAAGCGAAAGCGAACATCAGTCGTGTAGTTTGTTCGGTTCATTGAAGAGCGTAATGTCTAAGCGAAGAAATTAAACGGTTGAACTCAATATGTTTTGTGTTTTGTTGTGTATTCCGTTCGATCATTTGACTTAAAAAGAGATGCTCATCATAGAAAGAATCAGTTCGCGTTTTGTGCTTATTTTCTATTGACATTTAGGAATGAATTTGCTGCTCTTTTCACTACTCTCTTGTACAATATGCGCGTCCGAAGCCGCCAAGATTCTCTTCTATTCTCCACGCTTTGGTCGATCTCATCTAATGTTCGTGGGTAAACTCGCAGATACGCTGGCCGAAGCTAATAACGACGTGGTAAAAGGAAAAGAAGGTACTATCAAAACTACCAACAATTTCAGACCATTTACCAACAGCTTATAAATGATCTATACGCAAATATGACGGGTAGTAAAAGCCAGAAGACGAAGATCATTGAACGCCAAAGAGATTTTCCTGCTCCGGAGTTTGGTAGGCAATTAACTTAGATTGGTCTTCAGAATCCCTTATTTTCAGGAATGGACACAACATGGACTGAAGATAGCGGTGGAATAACCAAGTCTATTAGCGTATGTTTTGGACTTTCGAACATCCGCATAATCTTGATTTCAGCTTTTAGACGAAATGGGGAAAATGTTCAAAATTTCATGTGAACGTAAGTCTCAACTTTCAATTTTTTAATTTGCGTTTGTCTTTTCAGATCAGCTTCGCGACAACAAGACCCTCGAATTGCTCAAAAACGAAAAGTTCGACATTGCAATCAGTGAATTTTTCGACATGTGTGCGTTCGGTATCTTCCGTCGTATTGGTATCAAAAAGACGATTGTTTTGTACGCATCAGCCATGCCATTAGACGATGCGACCTTCATCGGACTACCGAGTTCGCCTTCGTTTGTACCCGACTTTATCATTCAAAATGCGTTGAGTGGAGGTTTTTGGAGTCGCTTTGGAAATACGATGAGCTTTTTGGTTGGACGCTATCTTATGATGCCTAAATTCACAGGTCAAACCGCTGAAGCATTCAAGATCTTCGACGAACATTTGGACTACCGAGTAAGTTCGTACTTTTCGGCATCTAATCAACGATATCTCATAGGAATTGATCGCTGAAGCCTCACTCTACTTTGTGAACACGGACGAATTAGTTGACTTTCCTCGACCAATAAGCCACAAAATCATTAATATCGGCGGAGTTGGAATGTCGAAAGCGGTGGCAAACGTCGAAAAGTTGGACGCAGTAAGTTTGGCCTTCAAAATAAAAGTTCTGGTTCTTTTGCAGAAGTACAAAAAGATTTTCGATGAAGCAAAAGATGGCGTTGTTTACATGTCGTTTGGATCCGTCGCCAAATCTTATGAGATGCCCGACAAGTTGAAAAAAGCTTTTCTCGACGCGTTCAAAGAGTTTCCAAACGTGAACTTCATTTGGAAATACGAGAAACCGGAGCACAAGATTGCTGATGGAGTGCCAAATGTTTACGATTTCGATTGGGTTCCTCAAAACCATATCTTAGCTCATCCGTCTATGAAAGCCTTCATGACACATGGCGGTAATTGATCTTCAATCTTGTTTTTAATGCGTGATTTATTACAGGAGCAAACTCTCTTTCTGAAAGCTCTTATGCGGGTGTACCGATGATTGGAAGTAATTTATGGAAGTGCAAACTCATTCTTTTACTTTTTGTTTTAGTTCCGTTGTTTGGCGATCAAAACAGAAACGCGATTAATATTGAAGAACGTGGATTGGGATTAAGATTGACTAAAGATAAGCTTACAAAAGAAGCAATTGTCGACGCTCTTCGACAGGTGGTTTACAATGACAAGTACGGGGATAGTCGAAATGGAAACACTAATTCCCGAAATTTAGATTCAAAAAGAACGCTCAGAAATTGGCGAAAATGATTAGGTAATGTCCAATTGACTTTTATGTATTAATAGTGTTCTTCAGATCTAAACCTTTGACGCCTGATGAACGTTTGATTAAGTACACCGAGTTTGTCGCCCAACACGATGTAGGAGATCAATTGAGTCTCGCTGGACGACAACTCAACTTCTTTCAATACTACAGTCTTGATGTTTTCGGTTTCATTGTTTTGGTCGTTTTGTTGGCCATTAGTGTTATTTTCTTTGCATTGCGATTTGCTGTTCGTCGAATTGGGAAGTTGGTCTCAAAAGCAAAAACTGAGTAATTCATAGCTGTAGTTCTCTTTTTGTGTATATTTGCAATAAACTTTGATTGAACGTCTCATTGAGATGGTTTTTGCTTGTGTTTACAAGAATTCTGTCTTCCTGCTAAATTAAACAAAAGACAATAAAGTAATGTTAAACCATTGGGTTGACTATAAGAGTGTAAATGGTTTATTGGAAGTCATCAGTGAACGGAGATCAATGAGTGAAACGGCAAGTGCAAAACGATTGTTCAACGTTGATTTGAGCACAACCGATCAGTTCTTTCGGATTACGCTCCTTTTCGTTGAACGTAATCCAAATACGAAGACTGTTGGCCGATTGACTGGAACAGTGAATGTTCGGCTCGTTAGTTGGTGGACGGCAAAGAACACAACCGACAAGAACGGATTGTAAGGCGGACAAGAGAAGCATGTAGTCATTCTGGGAATCTGAATTATGAAACGAAAAGTTTCTTTACCAGTTCAAGAAATCCGGAGGTCAACAATTCGACCATCTTCTCTGCAACTTCTTGATCGTCAAACGAAATCAAATTTTGTGCGTCGTAAGTGATTTTCATGTAACGAATCTGGAGAACAAATCTCAGCTTCTTTTCATTCGACTTACACGATTTTTGCGTGGATCACGAACACGAACGTAAACGCGAGTTTTGGTGTTGTTGGTCAAACGTTTCGATGGTTTTGGTTTCCTACAATCAATCGTTTTGGAATCAATTAGCGGCTTACGTTTCGACTTTCCAGTGAGTGGGTTTCGCGTAAGTTTTGCCTTCAGTCAACGCCTTCAACCACGAACCCTCCAGAACCTCGGCAGCCGGACGATAATTCGCATTCTCTTCAATCGAAATGTTCACTACAGAAACAAATGAGTTGATTTCGTCGACGGAAACATACGATCCAGTGGATAGTTGACCGGACGCAGTTGATAGCGTTGGAGACGAAGATGCTGGAAGACCGGAAAGTGAAGAAGACGAGTGGCCGTTGGACGGCTGTTGAAATCGCGATGCAAACAGGCGCCAACCAACTCCGCCAACAACTTTGAATAAGGTTGGCCATTTGGTTCGTGATAGTCAGTGATGTTCGGAATTTCCTACAACCCTCGTTGTTAACTGTAGAGATTGATAATTTACTCCAAAAGTGACAAGTTCAATGAACTCGTTGACGTTCTCTTTGGTCGGATATCCAAACAACGGAAGTCCGCAAACTGAATGGAAAACCAAACAACCAATCGCCCTGAAACGATCATTATTTATAGATTTGAACTCGCAAACAAACCAAATATCCGCAGTGTACGAGAAACCAACTTCAGCAAACGGACGGAGATCTTCGATTTCGTGTTGAGAGTAAAACTCGAATCCCGTTTTGGTGGAACCCAATTGCTCGGCCGGCATGTTCGTTGCAATCTCGGCACAATTCTCAATGCTCAAACTAAACCGCAATCAAACCCATATCTTTGAGTTACTTACCCGGGTCCATGAGTGTAGGCGAGATCTAAACCCATGAGTTGAAATTGACCGTTCAATCCAACAACAATGTTGTCAGAATTGACCGATCCATGAACCAAACCCAACGAGTGCAGCCCCTTGAGTGCCTGAAGAATGTCGAAGGTCATTTTGGTCACCAACTTCTCGCCCAAAACTCCGATCTTCTCGGCTATTCCTCCACGTCTAAATGCAATGAGTTGAATACGAATCTGAAAAACTTACTTTTCGACTTCACGTTTAATCAACTCGCTGAGACGTTGAACGAACGGAAACTCGAGAAAAAGAACATCGCCAGCGACCATTCCGTTTTCGTATTGTAAGATGGAACGTGCACAACATTGAGTCAAGAGGGCCAACTCACGAGCCTAAAAAGAGTGTTCATCGCATGGTTTTACCCGAAACGTCATTGTTCCATTGGAACTGCGCTGGGTTTAGGAATATGCGAAGTGGTCAATCGGACACTTCCGAAGAAACGTCAACAATTGATCTCTGCTTTACGACAAGGCGGACCGAAGAACCTACGACGCATTTCGATCGCACTCCGATGCTCCGCACAACTTGGACGCTGAACATCCGAAGACATTCGCGTCGACAAGCCACAAGTCGAGAGAACTGATCAAGCTCGCAGTCAACCAACCGGACAGATCGGACGACTACACTCGCTCCCACTTCCCACTCAACGTTTTTCAGTATCTGGGCGTAAACTCACGATGTGTTTCACGTTCTTTGGATCCAAGAGAATGGCACGCACAGAGATTGGGATTTTGGAGTCCTCTTTCAAGGTCCCCAAAAAGACTTGAGAGCCACGATGATCGAAGTGCAGTCTACGACCAAAAAGGTAGTCGGAACTGAAAGCCGATTAGCACAAATTTTACTACATCAACTCACACTTTGCGAGACTCGTGTTTTTGATTGAAAGTTGATTTTGGACGACTGAAAAGAGTGATAGAGTAGTCAACAGCAGAAGTACTTACAGGTCATCAATCAAAGAGTCTTCATGTTCTCCGAACATTCGTTCACCCATACGGTGGTCCAGATAGCTTTCGAAATCGAAATTGGAGTCATCGAAGAGCTAAAATCAGATAGTTGAGTAGGAAATGGTAGGTTCTATTGACTGGAATACGTGGATTGTTTCCGGAGCCCATGACTCAGTGGCAGTTGAACGGCGAGCAAACTGATCGGGACTCGAGAGCGAACCGAAATGATAACCGAAAACACACGTGTCAATCGTTTTGTTTTTGGTGTCAATTTGCATTACAGTATTTTCGTTGGCAAATTCCTCGGATTTTTTTGTTGATCTAGATAGACGACACATACGCAGTTAGCGCTATAACGTCTGATCAACATAGTAAAATGACTTCATAAACAACATGAAAAAAGATGTTATTTTTTAAATCATTAGATATATGTAACTTTATCTTGACCAATATTCTGAAATACTGATTATTTAAACTTGTCTAAACAGTTTTCTGATAGCGGCCAAACAATTTGGTGGCCATTTGTGTTTTGTTGTATTTTTCTGCTTGCGCAACTTGAATTTTGCTTCACATTCTGATATTCAAAAGATCGTTGAACAACAAATTCTTTCAACTTACAACGAGCAAGCGGACCTTCGAATAATGACCGCAAGATTTTCTGACTAATAGGTAAGCGTTGACGATATTTAAATTGACTTTCTTTTTGCATTCAGCCGCTAGATCTACAGAGTATTAGTTTGTGGTCAAGTGATCTATTTGTGATTTTCTATTTGATTACTGCGTTGAAAATGCCCATTGTCCATCCGACGGCTTTAGATGCCTTTAAATGCTTGATTACGGATTGGTTTTTATTCTACTTTTGGCTGCAGACTAATTCTATCGGATCGTACCTTACAGCTAAGTAAAGAAATTCGGAGATACCAGTTTTGTTAATTTGTGGATTAACCTATGATGTCTGAGTTAGTGGCTGCTTGGTAAATTCAATGGATTTTTTGTTCGTTCATAAGACAAGTTCACAAATCACCTTATAACTAAACAAGTAAATTAGCGGTCGGCTCTCCTTCGCGGCGACCTCCCTTCTAATCCAACAAAAACTGTCGATGTCGTCTATTTAAATAATACACGCCCAACTTCCAAAACATATTCTTTTATCTCAACTCACAAACCGACGCTTTGCCGTTTCAATAGCAAATTCACTGAACACTCTCCAAACAACTTTCAGATGTCTATTATGATCAGTCACTTTTACTTCATCACACCTCTTCACTCTCGCGATTTTCCTTAAATTCAACCCATTTGCCAATGAATGGCAATCAAAACTAATTAAATTAACTAACACCCATCTCCTTTGTTATCCTTTGTTTCCATCTTCTACTAAACATTCTAATGGACACCCTTTGTCTTAATTCAGCTCATCAACAAATAAACTCTTCGTTTAACATGTCTCAAGATCTTGCTATCTCATCAACGAAAAGAGCGACCATTACAAAACCACATACATCTCGCTGATTTTGTTGTTTCAATATCACAACTATTTCAATCATTTTCAAATCACTAAAAACAACTCGACAAAACCACCAACTTTTGTTGAATGTTCATTTATAAGAAGACCTCGAAAGTGTTTGTTCCGTTTGATTTTGTGTCGAATTTTCATTTTTTTCATTTAGAATGTTTGGTGAGATTGGATCAAGCGAAAGTAAGATTTGCGTTTTCGAGCGACAATAGAAAGGTCAAAGTTTTGAATGGTTGGAGTGAGTTGGAAAAAACGATCTAAGGTTTTAAGGTCGTTGGTTTTTGAGTAGTAAGAAGAAAAATGTGATAGAAGGAAGTTAGAGGGTGTGCATTTTATTTATTCATTGAAACTTCAAGTTTTTATCTGAGAGCAATGAACAACAAAAAGAGTTCAAGAAGCTGCCTTCTCCGTTTCGATCAACTTCTTCACACCATCGTACATTTCTTTCACACACTCGACCTCCGATTTGCCCAAACGCGCCTTATTCGAGATGTCCCGTTTCTTTTCTGCTATTTCATGGTGTACTGGAGTCGTCGAATGAAACGATGGGAACTTGTGCTTATGATCTACGTATTATTTGAATTCGTCACTATTTCATCGGGTTCCGTCAATTATGCGGCCGCTAAGATCTACGACGAGTTGAAGTCTGAGGCTGACAGTTTTTATTTACAGAGAGAACTTCAAATGAAATCGTGCAATACGCAAAGTTCCTCCTGAAAAAGGAACTGCCAGGTAATTATCGCATTCATTTAATTGAAATATCCGTTTATTTCAGTTTCTTGCGTTGCATTTAAAGCTTTAAAATGTCCAAATGGAAGAACACGTCGATCCGGAAGAATTACTCGTCAAGTAAACGATTAGCGGAACTTGCCAACATCAACCCACCAGCGAAGAAACAAAGACTTGAAGAAAAGTTATGCAATAAATGTTCTGCATCTCCTTGTACTTGTGGTATGTCGATGACTGTTGAATTGTAAAAAAATCTAATTATTTTTAGACGCAGATTCAAAAAATATAATGTTGAAACCGTGATTGCTACCAAACTAGAAGACGAATTTGAAGAGGAAGTTCTTGAAATGGAAAACAAAGAGGCTGAAGAATTAAAGAAAGGCATTCTCGTTGATGAGGATCTACAAGACATTGCCGTCGTACCAAAAGTGACAAGTTTAAGCGCAGAATGATTTACGTGATTTTTATCGATTTTGTGACTCTCCGGTAGTCACATACTACTCTTGACGAACAAATGGACAGATTGATCGTCTCGCTGACTGTGCCGTATTTAAATTGGGAGAATTTGTTGAAAGTCGCCTTCAAAGACCATGATTTTGCCTCCAAATGCTAAACTGCTTCTCATCAGTTCTCTGAGTTTGCGGTCGGCTATTTCAATTGCGTGTCGTGGAGCCATTGGTGATTCGTCCCGACTAACAACATCAGTATTCATCAGCATTTTACCGGCACGACTTCTTGCTGTCAAATTCGAATTTGAATTGCGATCAAGTGGCACTCCGAGACCAAATGTTTTGTGATATGTTATGCTATTTGGTAACAACAAAGCAGCAATTCCAGTAAATGCACAACTCAAAAATTTCTTGTTTCCGTTGACAAAATGACACAGAGTATTGTAGACGTAAGTCTTGACTGTTCCACCTAGATCAAAGATACAACAAAAGATACAAAGATTTTATTCGATTCTAACAAACAACAACCATTAATCTTCTTTTCTTCTTTTTTTTGCTATAAGAGGGGCATGTGTGTCCGCTCCGGTGAGATATCGGAAGCGTGTGAACGGATTTTGATGTACTTTTTTTTGAAATGATCAGCGTTTTGCGCAGGTTCCGCGAATTGAAAATTGGGCCACTGAAAATGTTTCTGTGCAAAGATACGAGATAGTCGATAAAGTAAATGAAATCTGAATATTGCGTATGCAAATTGTTTTTGGATTGCTCGATAGAAACTTTCTCATTCTGGATATTTTATTCGTTGTGTTGTCGATTGGTCGTTGAGCACGATCTGCGTTTATGTAAGTTGATATTCTTTTAAAGACAATTGCTTTTAATGTTATGTTTTTTAGGTTTTTGTTCGGTTTTGAATGTCGTCAAAAGATGTTGGAGTCTTAAAAGGTAAAAGTAGCCGAGATCATCTAAAAACAACAAGAAATTAGGCGCATTATCGCCGATGTTGGACTCCGAAACGGCCATTTTGAACGATGGAGAGACAAATTTGGATGGGAAGTTATTAAATGTGAGCCTCGGCTCTGTCAACGAATCGATTTTTCAAGTTGTGAATCTGAACGCTAATAAACAATTAAACCACGTCGTTGACTATCAATTTGCTTTTAACAATGATGATTCTCTTATGGAAGTGGACGCAATCAGCGAAATAAGTAACTTGCACAGAATAAGAATTGAACAACTCACGGAGGATGACCTTGAATGCCTAGCAAAATTTAGTGGCAGGGAAAGTTGGTTAAACAATGACATCATTATGTGCTACTTAATTCATCAATTGTCGAAAATTGATCCTCAGATCATGGTTTTTGAGACTGCAGTTTGGAGAGAGAAAACAGAAATTCAAAACAATTGGCAATCAATTTTTTGTCCGGAGTTGAAGCAATCTTGGAGCAAAGTGTTTTTCCCAATTTTTGTTCGAGAAAATCATTGGACCTTAGCGGTTGTGAATACTGAAGGTAATTGTGATTTTTACTATTCAATGGGTGGTAGTTTAAGTAATGATCAGCAAGAGTTCATTAAACAGGTCATGAGTTATTTGCATATCAATCAAATGCAGTTTAATTTGATAAATCGACTTGAATACTATCAACAGAAAAATGACCATAGTTGCGGACCAGCTATTTGCATGTTTGCTGAACGTTTGCTAAATGGACACTCATTGAAGTTCCGTCAGATTGAAGTCAACAACTGGAGAAAATCAGCTTTGCGTATTATGCGCGATGAAGTTTTGAATGCAAACCAGAATGATCCTATTGATAATTCGTTAAATGAAGGTAACACCACGCGTAAACGAAAAAGTGCTATGTTGACTCTGGATCGAAGTTTAAGAGCTGAACGAGATAGAGCTCAAAAAAAAAGTTTGAATTTGACGCAAGAACAACAGGAAGATAGGAAAGAACGAGATTCAATTAGGAAAAGGAGACAACGAGAAGATTCGGAAAGGCGTGAAGTTGAAAACTACGTAAAGAATAAACTACAAAATCTGAAACGCCTAATCGACAAGGAAAACGAGCAACAATCTTTTGTTGCGCGTTCAGCTATTGAAGATGAAGATGATGTTCTGTACTTTGACTGTGGCGATTTGAGTCTTGAATGTAAACATTGCAATGCAAAGTTTTTCAAAGGAGAACATGTGGCTAATACACTGAAAGGAACGTTCAGCAAGTGTTGTTCTTTTGGCAAAATTGAATTAGAGAATGCATTTAATGACTATCCGCTTGAGTTGTATGATCTCTTAACAAAAACACGTACAAAACTGAAAAAGAAAACGACAGAAAAGTCGGAGAGTGAATTGTTTCATGAAAGGCCACGGAACTATAACAGTGCATTTGCATTTGCATCGATGAAAGCACAGAATTTAGATCGCAGTACATTGCCGTTCGCCTATAGAATTCAAGGACAAATCTATCATACTGTGAATTTGGCATTGCATCCCGATTTAAATGAAAGACCGTCTTATGCTCAGCTGTTCATTTTGGACACAGAAGAATCGATTCAAGAACGGATGAATAATAACGCCAACAGAGGTTGTGATGAAAATGTTATGCGTGTTATCGAGCAATCGCTTTACCAAGTGAATCCTTATTATCATAGTTTCAAAATGATGTTTGAAGTTGAACGAGAGGTTAAACAAGTAGCTGAACAAAAAGGAGAAGAAGCACCGGAAATTCGTTTGCTGTTTGATATTAACAATCTTGACAAAAGACGTTTTAACATCCCGAAATGCAATGAAGTAGCAGCAGTCTTTGTACTTGATTCAAACAATGAACTGCCACCAGCAGAAAAACTGGCCATTCATCAAAGAGGAAAGGTGTTCAAAAGCATTACGAAATTTGAGAAACGTGCTGAAAGTATGTTGTTTCCGATTTACTTCCCAACTGGAAAGGGAGGTTGTGGAATTGAATTGCGAAATAAGATGAACAAAAAGATTACATTTTCACAATACTATCGCTATATGACTTCTGTTCGTATGACTGATTCATTGGCATTCAATCAACAGAACTTCGAGCATGCAAAAAAAGAGTTGTACGGAAGAATGATTAAAGACGATGAGAAAACTCCGCTTTACGCTTTTGATTGGAATAAAGAATACGATGATCATTTCAGCATGTTGAATTTCAATCCCATTCGACTTGCAGGAAAATTGTATCAGCAATATTTAGTTGATGGATATGTTAAGGTTGAACAAGACAGGCTTGACTACATTCGTTTTCATCAAAAAGAACTGAAATCGGAAAAGTATCAAACTTTGCACGATTATGTAAAAACAACAGCAGATGATAAAGGAAAGAACGTCGGACAAACTTTTGTATTGCCATCAACATTTAAAGGAAGTCCAAGACATTGCCAGCAAGGTTATCAAGATTCAATGGCTATAGTAAGAAGATTCGGAAAACCAAGTTTGTTCATTACATTCACATGCAATCCCAATTGGCCAGAAGTTCAAAGAAATTTGTTGCCCGGAAATAAAGCAATGGATGAACCCGACTTAATTGATCGTGTGTTTAACATGAAGTTCAAGGAGTTGATGAAGGATTTGAAGGTAAGAGAAGTTTGCGGCAAAGTTCTCGCTTACACATATGTGATTGAATTTCAAAAAAGAGGATTGCCTCATGCACATATTCTGTTGATCTTAGATAAATCGAGTAAAATCAGTACATCGGAAGAAATTGACGAAATGGTATCGGCTGAAATTCCTGATGAAGACGTTGAGCCGAGATTACACCTTATCATTACTCAGCATATGATGCGTGGGCTTTGCGGTAAACACAATAAAAATCGCGCTCGCACGGAAGAAAAATGGAAAGCTAAGCTAATTTGCAGTAAAAACTTTACAAAAGAATTTCGCGAAAAAACTGAAGTCGGTAATGACAGTTACGCACAGTACAAAAGACGATATAATGGAAGAACTTTTGAAATGTCAAAAGGTGTGAAACTGGACAATCGTTGGGTTGTACCCTACAATAAGTATTTGAGTTTGAAGTATTCGGCCCACATTAATGTTGAAATCTGTGCGTCTGTCAAAAGCGTTAAGTATTTATGTAAATACGTATATAAGTGCTTAGTAGGTTTCGTTTTTAGCAAAAGAAATTCCAGCGAAATGGGTTCTTGATTGCCGAAATCCACAAAGATCAGCGAGATTTTGCTTAAGATTTGGGAAGGTTGGCAAAGCGATTTGCAAACAAAAAAGCGCTCTACAACAAGTGAGTTTTAACGTATTCAAAATAACTGCTTTTCCAGAATGCTTGAAGTCGAAATTGTCGGGAAATCAACGATCATAAAAAAACTCCGAATTCGCGTCTTTTCCGTTTCTATGGACTTAACGGTACGACAATCGTTCGTTTTGTCGTGTGGTCGGACCAAATGAACAAAGTGAATGAGAATTGCAAAATTGGAAACGTAAGTAGTTTAGCTGGAAACCTAAAACGGATTGTTTTCGTGCGTCTTTATTTCGGGATTGAAAGTGTCGAAAAAATTTTCTGGAAAAGATGACAAGGAAGAACTGAATGTTTGGGCAGAAGGCGAATTCACAATAACCAAAGAAAGCAGTTTCAAACTTCTCCACAAAGCACCTGCTCAACAAGATCCAAAGAATGCTTTCAATTTGCCACCGTTTTATCGACAGTTAGCAGAAGTTTTAATTGGAGATACCGAAATAGGTATGAACGGATTACAATGTTTTAATGCTTTCTTTAGCCGCTCACGCAACGGTGTTGTTGAATGAGATGCCAACTTCTATGGAAGAAAAACAAAATAGAACAGTGGTGATTGGCGACGACAGTGGAACGAAAATGCAGCTCACTTTCGGATTCTGCAATGAGGAGGATGACGACAAGCAGCTTTTGGAAGGTTTGGTCGTAGATGCAGAGTTGCTTTTCCATGGAGCAATTCAAGGCTCGAAAGGTCAGTTTAACAAGTCCTATTACCGTATTTCTTTTACTAGGCGTCCGGGTCCTTATTTTCTAATAGTTTTGCGGGAGAATGGGAACAAGGGAAACTGTTAAAAAAACGTTTAATAAAAGAAATACGGTAATTGTTTGTTTTAGACGGAATGCTGGCGCTTGAAATTGAACGAGCCGAATACATTATGATTGTCGACGAACCAACAATCAAGAAAGTCGAAAAATACACTTACATTCCAATCGAAACAGTGGCTTCGCCGGCGAAAGCGAAAAAATCACGCTCAACCTTCTTCTAATCTTCTTCGTGGTGATGTTCTTCTTCGTAGTAATGTTCTTTTGTTTAACCTAATTGTATTAAATTTTTTGTTAGCAATCGCTGAATCATATTTTTTATTAGCTTTTTTTGATACAGTAAACCGAAAGGCTGCCGTAGGCGGCCTTTCGGGCTAGTAGTTAAATGCTTTTCGGTGGTTTGTTGCGAATACTTCGACATGGTGTTTCCATTCCGTTCGGTTGTAGGCCAATTTCTGCCATCCGCGTCCAATCGTGCGATCTAGATCCTTCCGCCATCGGTCTGCCGGCCGTCCCCGAGTCCGCTTGAGATTGTACGGCCACCAGAATGTCGTCCGCGTCGTCCATCGATTGTCGATGCATCTTGTCAAATGTCCCGCCCACGAACATTTGCGCTTTAATGCCTCGTCGCTCGCGTCTTTAAACTTCGTACTCGCTCGAATGTCCGCACTTCGTATACGGTCTCGCAAACTAATGCCCAAGATGCGCCGTTCCATCGCCCGTCTTCGGGGCTCGTCCTAGTACCCTGCGAACGTTGTTGCCCGTCTACGTCTGTGTAACCCTCTTGTTGTCGAGTTGTAGCATGTTTGTTTTAAGTCCAATTGCGGGGAGTTAGCTATGGATCAGACTTTGTCCCAATGTTGGCCGCCCCATCGAGTGAATGATGGGACGTTTCCCCTGCTCACCACGTGGAGGTCTTCGGACATCGAGCGGGCCACCTAGACCATTAAAAAGAAATATTCTCGGCTTTGCGTCATTCTGGAGGTTGAGAAAAGCGTACAGGACTTTGTCAACAACAATTTTCTGTTCGGCGTTGAAGGTCTTGTACAACTCTTTCGCGGCTTCCAATTCCTGGTCGTGATCGAATGTATCGTCAATCACGTCCATTGATGGGAAATATTTGATCGATTTGTTTTGACGTTGAAGAAGCGTGTCGATTCCTTTGTAGGCTCGAGCAATTGCTTTAAATTTGTCCTTCAAGTGTCGATTGAAATCTTTGCTCAAGTCGTGCTTGAACATCTTCACAACGTTTTAGGATCCGCAGGATTTCAATGAATATGAATGTTGACAAAGAGAGTTCGCATTTTCTTCGGCATCAACATTTTCACTGCTTCTTTCGTGCATTTAACATATTCTTCATCGTCGTCAATCAGACCCAAAACCAAACATGGTTCTCCATTATTCTAATACTCAATTCCGTTGACTGTTCGCAGTTCTTTGAAACTCTTTGCTTCTCTGACATGTTGAAGAAGAAGACGCAAATGCCACAAATCTCCTTGACTTGGACTTATAGCGTACATTTGGCCAACTGTTTTGCTGTTTCGTACTCGCGGGTCCCATTGTGTGGTCGTTTCAGTAGTTTGGTTGATGTTGATCGTAACTGTTTTCCAGCTGTAATGAGTGGGGACTTCAGAGTACAACAAAGATCGTGCGTCTGAGTCTCGTTCATTCAACTTGAAGAAGTCCATTAGTTTGATTCCTTTTTCCATTATCTTCTTTGCTTTCTCCAAATCGCAGTCTTCGTCGATGTAAACCGCTTGTTGATTTTCCAGATGAATTGGAAGACGTTCGACGTGGTGGGACTTGTCGTGCATTTTTAACTTCAAAATTCGGTAACAGGCTTCAACTGGACCAACGTAACGACCATCGATGTGGTCTTTGATTTCGTCGTGGTTGATATTCCCCGATGATTGAAGTTCCAGAGAAGCGG
The DNA here is from genome assembly GCA_024699855.1 of Aphelenchoides besseyi. NCBI lineage: Eukaryota > Metazoa > Nematoda > Chromadorea > Rhabditida > Aphelenchoididae > Aphelenchoides > Aphelenchoides besseyi. The sequence goes on from JAMPIQ010000003.1 coordinate 3,476,150, forward strand.
CGTCGTGCTCTTTGTACGCGTATTTGTACAGATACTTCACGTTCTTAATCGAACTCACAATCTCGACGTTGATGTGACAACGATAACGTTTCAGAAGGTACCAACTGTACGGAACCACTCGTCGATTGTCGTATTTGATGTTTTTGATTTCGATTGAGTGGTTGTTGTTCGGTCGTTTGAGAAATGGGTATGCGTGTTCGTTGACTTTTGTTTTGTCGAGAAATTGCTTCGGAAACTTGTGTCGACACTTTCCGTTGACCATGCATGGAACTCTTGGATTTCGAACACCACATACTGGATGGATCATGTATTTGCTTACCAACTCTAAAAGCTCCGGATCGGTTTCAGGATTAGGGCAATTCGGCACTGAAGTATTTGTCGATGTTCGCTGGTTGTAAGAACTTCTGGCCGTCTTTTAAACTTTACAAACAGTAATGTGCGGGAGTCCTCGTTTTTGGAATTCTGTCACGTAAACGAAGCATTTTAGTTCACTGAAAATTTGCTTCTTGACCAAATCGTCGAAAGCTCTTCGTCTGTTAACATCTCCTCTATCAACGCCTTCATAGCAGTTCGTTTCGAAGCTTGTTTTCTTTGCGTCCGTCGCTCTAAAATCGCGATAAATAAAAAATAAAAAAGTCCGCATTGTGGACAATCTGCCCGAGCGCTCGTTGCAAGCACAGCAATGAAATATTGCTGTGCAGCTCCGAGACGCTGCGGACGAGATCATCCATAATTCTTAGGCTATGACCATACTTTGTTCGCTGTTATCCGCGAACACAAAAAATTTTATAAACGTTATATCTTTTATATTAATGGACAAAAACGTGTGAAATCAATTTTATAAAATTGTTGAACACCAGGTAGTTTATTGAAGTATAAGACTACACGTAAATTGGTCTAATAAGATTTTGATTCAAAAAAAGGAATTTTTGACGGTGTTCGCTGATCCTCGGTACCAGCGAACTGTTTGCTAGCATATCGTGGTTTGAGTTTTGGCCATTTTATTGACCTTTTTTCTTCCTTGTTGGTGCCAAATGTTGAATTTCCATCAACTCGACGCCAACGAAAAGCCAAACCGAATGTTTTCCGTTGATGTCCACTTTTCTCTCACTGTAATTTTCGACGAACAGACATTTCATCGATAAATTGACTTCAAATAACAAAAATTTTTACATTTTCTGAATCCCCATTCATCAGTCTACAAAGTTGGGAACACAAAAAAATTGTCCAAATCATCAACAAAAATAAAACTTGTTCGTCGCTAAATATCGAAAATTGTGCGCGAATAGCTTTTCAGCGAACGTGGGTACCGGCGAACAAACTATACTTTTTTTCGAAGTATGGTCATAGCCTTAAATAAGCTGAAGACACACCGGACAATTTCGACTCTTAGCGCCGCCGCGAGCTGCGCTCCTTTACGGGTGTGCGTTCAAAGTAGTCAAGAGATTTGTCGGCCGTCAATCCGTTATGATCTCTATATTTCCATTTGATTATCCGTTTATTTCAGCAAACCATTCAAACGACCGGAGGCTCTTCAGAACTCAATGAATTCGAGCGATTGGTTTACAAGACGGTAGTCGATGTGATGCAAACGATGTTCCAACAACAACCATTGGTCTTCTCATGAATCCGAAGCCGTCAAATAAACGCCCTTCTGACTCTACGGATTCGTCGTCTCCAACAATCAAGAAACCACGTGCAGAAAACGAATCCAGTTCGGGAGATCAAGAAGCGGGAGTGGCATTCAGAGAGTGCCGTCATCTATTGAGTAAGTGTTTTCAGAAGACCCGAAAGTTTGCTTGTAGAACTGTCCCAACCGGAGCTTGCGAAGTCGTTGAATCAACTCTGTGAAACAAACTACTCGACTCGAATAATTTCCGACTTCGAAAACGGTCGTGGATCGTTGAAGTCAATGAAGAGTCTGAAAGAGTCCATGAACATGTTTATGGCCAAATGGAAGGACACGCGCCATCCAGTGGACTTTTTTTGTTCAGGACTTTAAGATAAACACACTGATCATTCACGTATTCTCACTTTAGTAGCCAAAAGAAGAAGCGAACGAAAGCAATGCGGGTCGTACTCATCGTCATTTGACCGTCGAGCAGAATTCCAAGTTGAAAGAAGAGTTTGCGCAGAATGAGTATCCGCAGAAGGAAAATCGTTCAATTGGCCGAAGAGTTGGTTTAGAACAAACAGTCAGTTCTTCTGATATTCTGCGAGTGAGTCCAGTTGTTTCAGAAGATCAGAGTCTGGTTCTCCAATCATCGTCAAACAGCTCGTCGTCGCAGACAAAAAGAACAAGAGGCGACTACGAGTGGCATCAATTTCAATGGCGATTGTTAGATTGTGTCTTAAATAAAACTTTATAGTTTAATGCTAATGGATTGCCCGTCAAATGCGCTTCTCGGAGAGTCTGCGCGTCCCAGAGAGGTGATTGACAACCGAGCTGATTGACTTCGCTTCTCGGATTTTCAGACCACAAATCAAAGCTCTTGAGCTCATTAGATTGGACTAAAGTCGTTGTTTGATTGTCGGAGCTTTCAATCGTTTACAACCGGGTAACAAGCAAGTTCCCACGAGCTGTCGGTTATCTGATTTTGTTGCCCCTTTTCACTTAACTCTCGATTACAATGTCAATTGAATTAGCTGTGAATCTAAATGGTCGGCGCACAATCGCCATATTCTCTCACGTTCATAAGCCCAATGGGCAGCTGGAGTGCATAAACGGGGCTTCAAATGACTCCAACGGACCATCTTGTTGCTTTTTCAGTCACAATGTTTACTTTGTTTCTGTTATTCTTCTGCTCTCAACAGCTCTATTGACTGAAGGTAACCCTCAAACCGACTTCATCAAACGCTCTTTCAGGATCGAAATGTCAAGAGTTCCTGTGCAGAAATGGAGTCTGTTCTCTTGATTCTGATAGCAATCCGACCTGCAAATGTGATTTTGGATTCATGGGTTTGTTTCCATCTGATTCTTTTTGATCGCTCTTTAGATCGACATTGTCACTTGCCTGACCACTGTGCTCGTCATTCGTGCAATCACGGCAAATGTGTGAACGGTGGTCGGCACGGCGATTTTGTTTGTGTTTGTGAGTCGCGATACTACGTAAGTTACTCAATTGGTTCTCTGTTTATCTTTTCGTCTTTTGGGCAAATACTGTGAGAGGAATTGGAATGAATGCAACGACGATGAAGCCCGCCGGCAGAATGACGATCGATGCGAAGACACCCGGCAGTTACATTTGTCATTGTTCAGTCGGTTTTACGGGCTGATATTGTGAATCCCGAGTTGATGCTCCTCAATCAGAATCTTTGAATGTCAATAAGAAGAAAACAAATGGAATGTCATTCTTGGAGGATCTCAGGTTCGATAATCCAAAGCTCTTGTTTCTGCTACTTTCAATGCGCTTTCTGTTTGTCATTTTCCTTTGTTGTTGTTGTTGGTAGTTGAAGTAAATGGATCTAGTTTGCACGGAGTATTCAAAGGCGGGAGTTCGTGTCTATGTCTTCCACAAATGAGAACGACTGGACGGCTGTGGACATTGAATTGCCAATTAAAAGTCTTCAGTAAGGATTGGGTCAACTTTTCTTCCGCAACAGATTACTAGACGAGGTGGAAAACCGCCGAATCGGTTGAAGGACTTGACGTTGGAAAAAACTAATGACTCAATGAGCCTTTGCACACGTGAATCCGAAATCGATTTTGGTACTTCGCTACACGCTTGTTTTGCTCGGCTGCTGCGTGAGTGCTTTTGGTTTGGATTTCTGCTCTTATTAAGTGGGTTTGACGACTTCTGATGAGTTTTAAGCTTTAAAACTTCAAACGCGTGTGTGTAAGAGTTTGATCTGAAATTAATCAAACGTTTTGGGCGAACATTTTCGTGTGAAAATCTCTTGGTCTCCTCATAACTTCGTCTTCCAATTCCGATATTCGAACATAAAACTGCGTTCTTTGCTGATTTGTTCTTCCCATTGACTTGAAATTTTTGATTGCAGATCGCAAATTCATTTTTGAAATGTCAGTCATTTTGCCGATCATCGAGAATATTCGACGCGAGAAGCGCTTTTCTGGTGCATTTGCAGAGAAACTGAGTATTCTGCACAATCAAAAATGCGATCTTGACGATGGTGAACGAGTGATCTACAACAGCGCCGAAGTTCATCCTGACTGCTTGGACCGTGGCTCAGATATTACGCATTACACTGCTTGTCGCCTTGTCCGTGAAGGCGCTCCGGGTGACAGGGCCTTGCAATTGATAAACAAACGACTAGGAGGTCCCGGGCATCATTTCAACTTTTTTCCAGTGAACAAGAAGGTAAGAGTATGGAGTTTTATTCTTTTGCACTGGATTGTTTCAGATCGACATGACCGAGTGGAAGGAGAACGAAACGAAGATCTACGAACACGTGAAGAAAGGAGGTAATCGACATGCATTCATGGCCTTTGCAGCTGAATACGACGACGAAAACGAGTTCGAAATCTGTCGCCCAATCAAAATCTACTACCACTTTGCTCTCTATGAGAACAACGAAAGAGTTGGCGACTTCATGGAAGGCGTGATCGATAACCCGAGTCCAAGAGGCTACAAAAAAATCATATAAACTGTTTCTTCCATTGCTTGTACAAAAGCTCCCCTAAATAAACTCATTTAATTTCACTTGTGCTTACAACTCGAAGATTGATGGAACTTCTTCTGAACATTTTGAACAAAAAAGACGAACTCAAATCCGAGTTACAAGAAGCGGAAGAAGAACGTCGTCCACGAACTCCGCCATCTGAACTCATTCTCCGCGCTCCTTCCTTCGATTGTTATTCGCCCGTCTTCACCGTTCCAGCCTCCAACACTGCCGACAGTTCAAAAATACGGCCTCTTGGAATCCCGGTCTAATCAATCGCCAAGACGCCGTTGAACATCTGAATCGATTTAGTTGCTTCGTAAATCCATGAGATTTGTTTCCGCCATTAGTTAATTGCTAACTTTGCTGTAAAATACGTGTAGATTGATGACTAAATAAAGTACTCTGATTGTCAATTGGGACTACCATCTAGACTCCACTTTTGACTTCACATCTAAACCCAAACTCGTTTGGTTGATGTTAGGAAAATCATTTTTTCCGTAACAATAACGAACTGCTTTCATCCTTCACTAACAACGGAAATCGATAGTCAGAAGTTCGGATCACTTGCCGTTTTCGGCAGATGATCGAGCTTCTGGATCGAAGATAATTTGGAGTTAGCGTCCTTAAACGACGGAAATGACCATAGCCGGAAAACTCCTGTGGTTTGCAATCGGAGGATATGCCGGAATTTACGTGGACCAAAATTATGAGCTGCCGAGAGTGTAGGTTCAATAGTTTTCTTTCTTCGACAATCTTTTTCAGACCGTCAGTTGCCGAATTGGAGCTGAAGATTCTGGAGTACTTGGAAGCGCAGAAAAAAGATCGACCAACAGACAAATAAGCCAATGAAGCTCAGAAATAGGTGCGTTTGGGTTTAAACGAAACGTCGATTCATTTCCTGAAGTGCGATGAATCGAACGGTTCATTCGGTTTTTCGTTGGATTTTGTCTTCTTTCCATCGAAGTGAACGGCGATCCCAGATTGATAACCACAAGCTTTTCAGGTCTTTCCTCAAACCCCCAACGTAAATACGCCAACAACAAATGCAGTAAGAAGAAACGTTCTCCTCTGGATATTCTCGTTTTAGTCAGAAGACACTGAACACGACTTCTTGGACGATTATGGTCGTTTATACAACCTAGTGTTCGATGCATTTGGGAGAATCGTCTTCTATCTTAACGTGTAAGTTGGCTTCAGTGTTTTCATTTCTCCTTCAGAATTTACTTCATATTCGTGCTGTTCGTTCTCTCGTTCATTTCTTTCTGCTGGCGCCATTGGCTGACTCCGAAAAACGAAAAAGAATACAATGTCAGTTAAAAACGAAGTTAGTTCAATGTTCGTGTTTAATGTACGGGTACTCTCCCATGGTTAATAAATAACGTGTAGTTACAATTTCGTTTCGTTGGTCCAATTGATTTGATGCAAATCGCATTCACGAGAATTTGAGAGCTCAAAATTTGTATCGCCGTTGATCCTCATTCTGTTCATTCGACTAGTCAGTTGAACAGTTCGGTTCTCTTGCTCGATATGCTCGACCAATACCGTTGTTCCTCTTGTGATACAATGATCGTTCGTAGCCCGTTGGCCGGCGGACCACCTAGTCGCTCGAAATGTGTGATGTGTCTGAAGAATCAGATCGTCCAGAAGTTCAAACAATCGCTGGCCGAGGGACTTGTTGAGCTCGCGAATCACGGACCAAGCGGAGAAACACGACCACGTCGTCGCATCGGTGTGGTTTGCAGTTATGATGGACGTTCTCAGGCGTTGTTGCAACTGATTCGCGAAGCTCAGCACTCCGGTATGAAGATCCTACCAGAGGTGTGTATCACTAGAAGAACAATAGTGACTTTAAGTTGTAGATCTTTTTGTTGGAAAGTGACTTCGGAATCGAGGAACACGAACGCGCAGAAGTTGGCAAATGGGTCGGTGATTGGCCGTTGAAGACGTTTCATTTGAGCAGTGTTCTCAACATTCGCAATCGACAAAACGTGAATGACGCAGTGAAAGTGAGTCGCACAACGGAAACAACTGGCTACTCGGAACATTTAAGCGCGAAGAATACGATCACTTCATGAATGCACTAGGCGACTCTTGTCATCGTCGAGACTTCAAACAACTTTTGTTCGACAAATTTTGCTGGAACGTTGGACGTCAATTTCGATCGCATACTGTGCTTACTGCTGAGAACTTCGAAATCTTAACGTTTTGCGCACTGAGTTTGCAGGACCAGTTTAGACGTCAGTGATGGGATCTTGGTCCAGAGTGATCTTTTGTTTTCAGAAGCGGCAGTCAAGCCGGTTACTGGACTTATGGACACACGCTCTCGTTCTCGAATTGTTCGTCCAATGCATAAAATCTACGATTTCGAATTGCATTTGCTTCTGAAGATCGCCGGACACGATCGATCGGTTTTCGTCAGTCCGGCACCTGAACGTTCGATCTGGGTGAGCTACGATGCCGAACATCCGAGCGAAGAACAGAAACGTAGCATGACTGCCGTATTGTACGCGACTCAATTTCAATTCAAACACCACGCGTCAGATTACGAACAAGCCTTGATTACTTCCGGTCGTGTTCAAAATGGTGGCCAATCTCTTCAATGTCGTTTGTGTTTGATGCCGGAGAGACGCGACGAAGGCGCATTGGTCGAGAACTGCTGTCAACCTTGTATTTCGTTGTTAACTCAAGTCCGTGGGGATATTCGCGATCGTATTGTTCGTTCTTTGAGCAGTCGTGTATCATCCTAAAGTTCATGTACTTGACATTCGTTGTCTGAAATAAACTTTTCCTCATGTGATTGTCCATGAAGCGTCCGAGCTTCTGATTTAGTAGCCAAAACATAACTGCGTTTGTGGTTGGGAATCGTTGATGTTTTCTGAATAGTTTATCAGCAAACCAAGCGATTGAAAACATTCGAGCAACAATCACCGAACCTGTTGATGCACTGGTTTTTCAATTGCTGCTTCTTTTTGTTTGTTCTCCATTTGAACGATTGCGATCTCAGCATCATGGAACGTCTACGATTGTCAATTGCTCACTCGTTGGAAGTTTCGTTGCTTACTGCTTCGTCTTCCAAGAGAGGAAGAAGGTTACGAGCTTCTCGAAGTTCCCGCAATTCCAACCAACAAAGTAGAACAAAAAGCCCAAGCAAGAAAAGGAAAATTGGCTGAAACTGAAAGTTGCTTGAACGTTCGATTGAAACGTACCGCAAACAAACACCAGACCCATGGGAAGACGTTTTTCGTAGTTTGATCCAAAGTTTCAACGATCATCGTTTGTGTGGCCGTCTCATTGGCTTCCATTTTCGTTCTGATCTTGAAACACAACCACCTTCTCAGGTGCTTTTTAAAAACAGTGATGTCTATTGTCGTGCATGAGTTCGACGACGGCCGCCGAATGCTGGTAGAAAGATCGTTTTTTGCTGAAAGGACGATTAATCGACAGACCGAAAAAACACCACCTACCGGATCGTTCGTATCGATAGCCGTGGAGTTCGCTGTATCATAAGTTTCGCTTTTCCGACCCATGAGTCGATCCAAAATCCGAAAGACGAAATGCGGCTTCTTCACGGCTACCGGTCGTTGAAAGTTGCCGTTGAGGTCAACTCTGGTTGTAGCATCAGACATTGCTTGCGGTGTTGTTGAGCATTGATCATGTGCAACGCATCGACGACATCTCGCGAGACGAACTCAAGATAGTGACCATTGGTCTGACTTCAAATTTTCTATGCCTAGTGCCGTTGATTGATTCTAATCATCCATAAATGCTGTTCGTTTCTGTGCGCTGTTCATGCGAATACTCAAACCGTTTAGACACCGTTAACCTTCTCGTTTGGATTCAATTCCCAATAGCACCCGAGGAAGAGCCTGAGATTGGGAAACGACCTAATGGGCCGTCGGAACTTGGACTCCTTTGTCTGTTTGAAAGACCGACTGCGTTCTCTGGCGATATTGCTCGGTAGTTGTTATGCAATTGACCGGAGGTTCGCTTGGTTGTTAATCGCATGAACGAGTCGTCACTTATGGGTCGTATATAAGCTTGAGAAACAAGTCCGCCCTCCATTTTCAGTTTCTGTGGTCGATCAACTGCGCGATCCTCCTTTATTGTCAAGTTTTCAGTAAGTAACGGGATATCGGAACTGCGATGGACAGCGAATTCCTGTTGTCCTTGAGAGTAGTTATTGGCAAGAAGTTTGTCCATTTTATCTGTATTGATTTTCATGTTGAGATTCTTTGTTGGGGTGTGATTTTAAGGACTCAATCCACTTGTTATTCAAGTTCTCAAGAAACTTTACGGATTTTCCATCGATCAGTTGTGAACGCGCTTTAGTTTTGCAACTTCTTTCTCTTTGAGTGATTACTGCGACCAACTATGCAAAATGCACAACAGCATCACATTGGCATGTGTATTTGTGAGAGGTACTGCGGAATCAATTTATCAGTTATTTTCGATGGACTATCGCTTTCTGAGTCTAACTTTCGGTTCAATCACTTCAGTTCTTTCTTAGCGAATTTTGCTTTCTTGTTTATGTTGCAATCGTGTCATCGTTTAGCGACGTTAATTGATCTCATGATACTTCAAATCTTCATTAATTCAAATGTTCAGATAATCAAATACAACGATGGCAACCAGCAAAATTGCGGAAAACGAACGTCAATTGATGGGCAGCTTCGCGGTGCTCGGCGCCGATGATCAGCATCCTATTGATGGGCAATTCTTGGTTAAGAACGAAGATCATGATTGCACAATCCTCGACCTCTTCCACTCCAAATCACAGTAAGTTTCGAGTTGCTTTCTTCAGCCTTCTTGTTTAGAACTTTTAATTTCGACTTTCCATCGTCAATTATCGGAGAATCATCGCGGAAGACGAATGCTTATTGCATTCAGTGTTTTCCACTGGACATGTACACTGCCTTTTTGCTGTTCGGAGCCAATGGCTCGAACAATTTGCATGTCGGACTTGGACATTTTGACTATGAATGTTCGATGTTCGTCGTCGAACAGACGACTTTTGTGTCAGCCTACACGAAGACTTCTTTTTGCATGTGGTACCCGCAATCAAATCCGTCCTTGGGCACTGTCTTAAAGATTCCCCACTATAGTCCTTCTTGAGTCGATTTTTTCGTGGTTCGATTGAAAGCCGACAACCAACTCCGAGTATCGTCGCTTGCAGCCCTACGGAAAATGAGTAACTTTGGATGCTTCGACGTTCATCTTTACGGGTGGGCTCGCGACGATACCAACAACAACAATGCTAGTCAACCGATCGACCTGATCGAATTCGATGGACGATCGACTGGAATATGGCGAAAGGAGTCAATTTAGTAACTTTGATCTTTCACTACAATAACCAGATCTTACATTTCCGAAAGCTAGTAGTGTATTATCCAGTTCTACGTGTTGCATTGGAAGAACGCTCTGTGTTGAAATTACCGTGACGAAGAAGAAGAGTCGGAAATCCTGTCGCTGCATTTGGATACCTCGACGTGGAACAGCGCGGATATTATATTGAAGAATGTCTGGTCAATTCAGAGCGATGAAGCACAAGCACTGATTGTGCAAACACCTTCTGATGTTGTAGAGGTGGATAACATTTATCAATTTGCGGTCAAGTAAGTTGAAAACCAAACTACAGAATGGACAAGAACCTTTTCAGTGAACCGGACAAACTCTCCAATTTAGTTTGACTTCGACTGAAACCCATCTTCGACGCCCGGCCTGATGCCTACAATTCTATTCTGAGGCAGTTACTCAAGAATCTTAAGCAAAAATGTCCCCTCAATTCTAACTGATGTTTGTTTCTGTTATATCGTTTTTTGTTGTAAACTTTTATTTTGCCCAGTAGAAAATAAAATGTCTTTGACTTGATAGTCATCACTTTGCATTCGACGTTAGTTTGAACCGTTGTCTAAGATGACAACAGCTTGGGTTTGATGACTTATGCTTTATTTGATTATTGAATTTTACGATCAAATTAACTCCTTATGAACCAGAATATCCACCGAAATTAAACAGACGGCGGCAAGAAGGTTGAACTCTCAATACTTCGGCAATCTCTCCGGTATTCCTTTCGACTGTTGATAAAACACTTAAACGTACCGTTAGCTTCGTTCTCAACTGGTTAAAAACTCTTGCCGATTCTCGACCATTACTCCCGCCTTCCATTTGGCTGAGGATCAATTGGCCAAAAATTGTGAAGTCGCGTTTCGGTTACTTTTATTTCGACTTGAACTCACAATTTACAGACTCGAAGGCCATTACCTTTCAACCAACTTCTGTGAGCAATGACCGTTGTTCTTTTGTCAACAAACCGTTTTCCATGTGAGTACAATTGCCACATTCACTGCCCTCCTGTTGAGCAATCAACTGCAACAAAGTTTTCGTCCTTCATTCAAGCACATATCAGCGGTTGATTGGGTCGAGGAAACAGAACGAGAGATCGACCAGTTTTTAGCTCTCGAATCCAACGACACTGACAGTTCTCGTTTATATTGCTGCAATCAAGAGGTCATGCTGTTTTCCAAACATTTGCTTGTGGAGGTGGTTTGGTTTCAACAACAGCGACGAGTTTTAGTCAGCTTCCCATGCGAATACCAAAATCGTGAGGTTTCTTTCGACGACTTTGTTTCCAATCAAATTCATAATCGTATGGTTATTTTCGACATCACGTGCCGTTGAAGCTGAAGAATTTGAAAAGCACTAAGAACGTTGCGATAAAAGAAAAACCGTAAGCAATGCATCAACATCGTTAACACAAATCTCATAGAAACGTTGCGCTCACGCGCCGATGCCTCGTTGTTACGTTCGTTAACACCAACGAGTCTAAGGACAGACGTGCGGCTCTTAGTCGATGTTTATTGTTGGGTTTAGACTTACAGAAACACTTAATGCTAATTCGAGAGTTTATGATGGGGACGAAATAGTTCTAGAAAGCCCCATATTCAAAGTTTGTTCAATTTGTATAAGTTAGTTAATAAATTGAGCTCCACAGAAACCCTCTCTTGGAGTTGAGTGTTCAAACAATAAGAGACATTCCAGAGCGTTCCACAACTACGGTTTGTCCTGATTTGTATCAGTTATTGTTTGATTATTTCAGGCCCCCGGAGTCACTCACTGGTGATTTGAAATTTTTCTATCAGAAACAAACTATCCTCGAAGGATATCGCATCTTCTGTTTTACCTTAGGTTTGTTTTGAGTTGTACTATTCATTAATTGGTGATTGAGACGCCGCGAAACAATGATCTGTGATGTGAGTGTTTTGTTCAGAAAGAAAACACCTCGCGGTCCTCGTAGCTGGTGGTCAGGCTTGGGTACCGCCAACCAGTATTTAATCGTCGTAGATCTCCCAGAAAGCATCATTTGTAGCTGAGTGGTCCTCGAAGAGTACGCTATTCGAGGTAAGTTTCGATTTCTGTTCTTTTCTTAACATATTCGGGTTTTCAGGATCACTCAGCTCCTCGTCCTTTGTTTGTTCAAAACAAACAAGGGAAATTTACAATTCATAGCCCCTGTTGTGTTTGTGTGTGTGTGTGTGTGTGTACACACAAGATAAGTTTATTCAATTTGTATCAATCAGTAACTGACTTATTTTAGACGCCCTCGAATCACTCTCAGCAGTGATTCGAGGGTTTACAAGACAAATGTGAATACAGTACTGGACGGAAGTTGGGAAGACACTTGGTTTATTGCGTGCTTAGTAATGATAGCGTGGTTTTTTTCAGCCTTTTGGTTTTGTCGTTGAATATTCTTTCATTTTAGACGCTTTCGGACGAGAAGAAAGAAGAAGTTAAGATACTGTACGCAATTTTACGAAGTATTAAAGGAATGGCGACGAAATGTAATGTTTCCGAGTCGAGTGTTGAGCGCCCACTCAAAAACCTGAGCAGAAAGACCGGCAAGACTCTCGACCATCTGAAGAAAGTGAATCCACGTCTTCGTCGTCATATTAAACGCCATGTAGTCAACAAACTTCAAGGCGGTAATCGCGTTCAATCCAGGATAACTTGGAATTGGCGGGCGATCGACCAACGATTCGTCGCCGGCTGAATCGCGACAAATGGGCGGTGGATCAATCATGATCCTTGGCGCCATTTTTTCAACCCGGAAACTGCTGATCGACGTACGTTCTTCGTCTATCTCTTCAAGTTTTGATGGCAATTTAATCTGTTACCGGTTAGCAACAATCACTACAAGGCAGTCGACTACGTTTCGGTGTTCATTTTGAAGTTCTTCCCGTGGATACAAGCAAATAAGACGCCGGTCCTGGGTGTGGCAACAATGCCTAGCGTCAATTCACACGGCCCGGGTCAACAGCGACTCCATACTCGACCGGCGAGTAGCTACGAGCGATTAGCCATCCCGTAGTCCAGATTTGAATTCGATCGAGAACGTTTGGAAGCTGATGGAAGACGAAATATACCGGAATGGTCAATTTCGCACAAAAACCCGAACTTCTGGCCGCAATCCATCGCCCGGTCCCGACGACTAATGCTCTCTTCTGTATGAACAAGCGTCTTGTGGACGTGGTCGAAAAGCAAGGCGTTCAGATATCTTAACAAAAACAAAGTGTCTTCCAAATGTTTGTCCACTCCCATTTTCAACTTTTTTATGTTCATTCAAATGCTCGTCGAATAAAACTCTAATGCACAAATACCGACCTATTCCTTTCAGCCATTCGCGAGATACAGGTCTTCCAAACTTTTCTTCAGTACTGTATATTGGGTATAATTTCACGCCCTACGTATAGATTTTTTGGTGTTTAAAATGGTTGATTTTCCACATAATTTGCGAGTGTTTGAACGTTCAGTTTTTTTGTTATAAAACTGAAAATTTGCATGAGCGTCCAGAACGTGTGTATAAACGTCTCGTTTGCTGTTCGATCGGTTTGGTTGTTTTTCTGCTCTCAACTGCTTGCCGTCGAGATGTCGGTGAGTGGCTGATGGTTACTTCATTCTCAGTGGGTTTCAGGCTCCTGCTGCTCCAACTCGTACGAGTCAATCGAATGCTTCCGATTCACATACCGCAAAATACTATCGCCGTTACGGTTCTTATCATACACCTTCGGCTACTCGTCATCGACCGAAACGTTCACGTCAACCGAGAAATTTCATCGAATGGACTGCGGAAGAACAAGAGAAGTTCAAGAAAACAACTTTAAGTTTACGTAATTGGAAAGGTGATTTAATCGTTTGATCTTATTTGTTGTTTTGGTTGCAGCTGCGCAATTACAAAGTCAGTACTTACGTTTGCGTCTCGGACGATGGAAGAGGTTCAAGGTTCGTTTGAATAGCAATGCATTTGACAGTTTGTTTTCAGTTGTTGTTCAAACGTTTTCCTGAACACAAACACGAACTGGAAGTCTACGCTCAAACCAAGAAGTCGTGGAAGTTTGTGCCGGCGAACGAGCAATTGGATTTGCCACCGGTCAATTGATTTGAATGTCTGTCAAATAAACCAGTTAAAATGCTCTATCGGACGATACCACGAAGTCTATTGATTTCAGAAAGCAAACACTTTTAGCAATTTGATGTCTACAGATGTAGTTTCCTCATTCAACTCAACACCAAAAATTGATTATAATCGTTGGTTTGAGTTTCGTTATATTCATGCCAAGTGATGTTTGTAATCTCAAAGTTCAACAAATTTACTGATCGTTAGACTATGAACGTGAATAGTGTTCTTGCACACTTTTGTACTCGTCTTTCATATTTGACTTCTTTTGCAGTAGATATAAATGTCATGATTGATGTATACTCAGCTTAATAGTGGCCACTAATTTACTCGACCGCTTCAATTGGTGCTATCCTTCTAAACTACGACAAAAACATGCGACCCAATTTGTAAAAAAAAACGGTGTTGGTTTGGATCACAGTAGTGAGTTCAACTCTCAAGAGCTTTTTATTTTCAGTCCATATAACGACATGCATATCATTTCATTCAACGTTCAGCAAATTAATTCCTTTATTTCTTTTCTTGGCAAAATCAAGTTCCGTCATATGTCACAAAAAAAGTTCATTTCCCGAAACACGACAACAACTCATACAATCGACAATAGAACACAAACATAAATCATTTCGATAGCTTGAGCTTCTCCAAAATTGATCCGATGCTTCCACTTTTGCGCTTGACCGTTGGTGATTTTGAGGTTGCGAGGAGAGCATCCAATCCCCTTTTTCCTCAGCTTCTCGTTCTTCGATTCGATACTCAAGCTCAAAACGCCTAAAACACAACATTTTGCATTTTCATCAAATGGAAACTCACCATTATCGGCCACCAATCGACCCGACACCGTCACTGGCGACCCTTCTTTGAAGCCAGTGCATTCTCCAACTTCCTTGATCTTCAGCGATGTATCGTCCTTGAAGATCGTTCCCACCATGTAACCGTGAGCATCATTTTTGTTGTTAACGGCGACCGAACCCATAAAACAATCAACGATTTCTGAAACACAAAGATCAACTAAAAAACAATGACAACAAAACCTACTGACTATCGACTCCAGCCCAACGCCATCGAGTTCATCCATACCTAACGGCTCAAAAGATTCTTGCGGTAACTTGTGCGACGGCGGAGCACAGGATTCCATCAACTGAAAAGAGGCGAATGGTGGGTTCGCATGCAACGCAATCGAAACATCTCCTGAGTTGAAATAACGTTTGGAGTCTGGCACTGGGACTGCAAGTACATTTTTTGCAATGATGACCTGCAAACGAATATTTGGTATCTTCGGATCACATCATTCATCTTCACCTGATGTTCAGTAAAAGTTCGTCGTGTCGTTCTTCGCTCGGGGATCATCCACTCCGAGGCCATGGTCTTCTCTCTGAGTTCGTGCTGTCGGAACGTCCGTTCGTGATATGCACGTGCTTGCATCTCACTGAACCATGTAGCGAAAATTCCGACGCAAGATATGGCCGTTGACCGGAAAAGCTGTAGAAGAGAAAGTGTCGGCACTCAAATTGTTGATTTCATAAGTCACCTTACGCCTCGAGCTTAGATCTGCGATTAGTCAAACTATAAACTGTAGACTTAATGTAAAAAACCGATTCCTTACTCCAGGGCTTGAGAAACTGGTATTCGAGATTTCTTTTTGTATTCTTTAAGATCTCTAAACCGATTTATTAAAACAAAATTGCGTAACGTTTACCTTGCGTCTTCAGCCTTTTGGATTTTCTCGATTGACATCGCTTGTTTGGCCAAACGACTGGCCCAATCTTTAACCAGACGATCGTGTTGTTTTCGTATCCAATTCGTGTTTGCTACGCACATTTCTTCGATCTTTGCCGCGATTGCTGCTCGTTCAGTGCCATGATATGAAAATCCGTCCGATAAGTCTTGTGCACTCCGTTGTGATCGAGTTATTCGGTGCGTTGAGTTTTTTGCTTGTCACCTCTATAACTAAAACACACCCAATTAAAATACTTCCCGCCACAATGAGATCGCGAAAAAAAGCCCTGACCAAAAATTCTTCCTGATTACGAATTTCAAATAAAATTCTGATCATCGTATTCGACCAATCTAAAATCGAGCAGAATAAAAACTAATAATAAAGCAGAATGATTACCAATGTGAGCTTATGTCCGTCAATATCGGTCACGAGGACATCATATTTATTGTAAGGCATGTCCAAGTTCTGCGGCTCATGCAAAGAGGATTAAAACAAATGAAATTAGTAAAGAAATTGTAAAATAAAGCGCTTACCTTGTTTTGCTTATCCGACATTTTTTGAGTTGAAAAGCGAAAAAAAGCAAACTGAAAATAAACAAATGAATAATGGAAATAATACTACAGATTGATGTGCGGCGCTTTATCGGTAGATCGTAGCTGTGCGTAAAGGCGCACTCGGTGAGAGCCACACAGTATTCGAACTGGATCCGCTTGTAGAACTTTCGTTGTTCTTCGTTGAGTTGGTCCCTCCTTCGTAGAGTTTTTGTTATCTTGCCGATTCCAGCAAGATAACCGGCGAAATAACGTCGTTGCCAGTCAGAATAAACTGGTGTTCTTCCATCCGATTGTTTTATATCCAGTGGGTTTTTTCCTGGTTGACATTGGCCGTACCTGGTTAATTCCATATTATTCATCAGATTGGACAATGTACAGGGTGGGCCGACAAGTACAGACGTTTCGAACTCAGCTATCCGAATTTAAACAGAAGCTGAATTGATGTTAGAGTCAATTCACAAATCTCTGGAAACAGTGAGCTCCGATATTTCGACACAATACGCACTTCTATGTTCGAAGAATAATCGTCGTTGCCTTTGAATATGTTTGATGAATGTACTAAACCTTGATTGTTAATAATCTAGCAAATGTTGTACAAACAATAAAAAGATTCTAAAAGTGACAATGTGTAAATTAAGAAGCTCAAGTTATTGCAGCAAGAAGAGAATGAATGAGCAAAACCTTGGAGAGGATGTCCACTCGGAACGGTGTTAAAGTGATAAAATCAATTTCATACGACCACACAACAAAAAATTCGATCGGACCTTAAAATATCGTATTTTTGGGCATTTACTTTACATAAGGGCTATTTTTCTGAAAAAATCGCTGAACCAATTGCTCTAATTTTTACCCTATTGAATTTCTTATTATTGGGTTGTTACTAAAGTTTTGTCTGATTGCGTCATGAGTGACCTAAATTAGGAATGAAAGAAATTGACCGGTCGGTTGGAAGTGTGTGAACGAAGTTCGGTTGTTCAGCTGCCTACTGTCCTAAGTATGGTTTTCGTTGTAGATTAGAATTCATTCATTAAAATTAACACAAAGCATCAAAAATACTCGCCATTTGAGTTGATAGTTCGGCGCCACCGTCCGGGCAATCGGGTGATTCCGCGCGTGTAGAAGGATCGATGACGGGAGGCGAAGAACGAGTTGAGGGACCGGCAGAGATGATCGAGGTCGTTGAATCGGCGTCCTCGTATCCACGTCTTTAGCGAACGGAAGAGATGGTAGTCCGTTGGCGAAAGGTCCGGAGAGTACGGCGGGTGCTCGATGGCCGTCCAACCCAAAGTCCTCAGGTGCTGTTGAGTTCTTCGGGCGGTGTGCGGTCGCGCGTTGTCCTGGAGCAGTAGAACGTCGTGGCGATGACGAAGGGCGGCGGCGACTCGATCCATTTGGGCACAGTACAGTTCCGAAGTGATCGTCTGCCCGCGGTCCAACAACTCCCAGTGCACAACACCTAACCGATTCCACCAAACAGAAAGCATAACTTTTGTTTGGAAAAGATTCGGCCGGGGTGTACCACCCGGTCGCTGAGTGGGACGCAACCATTGCCCACGGCGATATGGATTGTCAAGTTGGACCCATGTTTCGTCGCAGGTTAGGAGCCGGTGAACGAACGGGTTGGCACGTTGCTGCTGGAGGAGATTTTCGGCAGCCCGGACTCGCCGTTGCTTCTGCAGGTCCGTCAACTCGTGGGGTACCCACCGTCCTCGTCGATGCCGGAGACCTAAACGAGAATAACCATTAGTGATTGTAGACATAAAGAATTGCTTGCCCGCTCGTCTTAATGTTCTCCAAACGGTTACATGGCAACAACCATTGGCCAATTCGCGAGTTGATTGCGCAGATCGATTGGACACAGCGTTGAGAATCGTCGGTTGATGAACCGTTGGCGGACGTCCTGCTCGTGGTTGATCGGCCAAATCCTCGAGTCCATCGTCGAACTTTTTGAACCATCGACATGCCGTCCTCTCGGTGGTCGTTCGCGTTCCATGTGCCAAGTTGATGATGGCGGCGGCTTTGGCGGGCGAGTGATGGAGACGATATTCGTTGAGAAGCAGAAGTCGCACTTGTTCACGAGTGAGGCCCATTTGACGAAATTAGTCAAGGAAACAGGAGTAGCGATGTCGAGAAACAGCAGATCCAATAAATCAAATTTGACACTTCGTTTAATTTCCAATCGACCGGTCAATTTCTTTCGTTCCAATTTTAGAAAATGCATTGCGCAATCAGACAAAACTTTAGTAACAACCCAATATATTCTGATGTTAGTGTATTTTTTATTTGACGTGAAAAAGATTTAATGCATATCTTGTTTTATTATCAAGGGGACGTTCCGATTTTGGGTTTCAGTGCGATTCGGCAGTTGATTGAATTTCTATTATTGTTTAGCTGTTCATTTGAACAAACGTAGATTTTTTAACAAGTAAGCGAGCGGCAAAGCCGCGAGTCTTTCTAATTTAGCTTTTAAGCTATTTCACTTCTCCAAACTTTGATAATCGTAATCTTCTAACGTCCTTAACAAGTGTGCCAAATAAGAACTCACCATCATCAATGAGAAGAGCTACACAAACTTTTGCAATTTTGGACGATTTTCGACAGATTGTTTGGTTTTGAAGACCTCTCATTTCTCTCTCAGTTATCCGGTGTCTACAAGTTTACGCACAATCAATAGCCAGACTTTCAAGCTTTCCATTAACACAATATAAACAATGGCTGTTGCCAGAATCTCTAAGCTACATCGATTTGCGCGATGGACATGTCATAAAAGGGAATGGGGGGTGTTGTGTATTTTAGCTCGTTGGCTGATTGGACTCCGCTGATATTCACAGGGTTTGGAGTTTATGAGTGGTTGTTGTTGTCCTGTTAATCACACGCTTCTAGGGTCACTGGTTCCCGAGTTGTAGTCAATGGAAGTTCTCGAAAACACTAAACAGTGAAATTATCGAATATGATTTCAACTACAAACGAGTTGACATTTGTCTGTCATAGAATCAGAAGTTTAGATTGTGACCACAACTGTGGAAAACCGGCGGACACTAACAATTGAATGATTGGAAGCTCGGTATTTCGGAAGTTGGTCAAATACCTGCATTGATCTTTAAAGCTTCTACAGATACGATGGACAATCAAATACAAATCCACCTAAGGATACATCATGGACATTTATCTACATAAATGGACGATTCAGTGTTAAACAGTATGGTCTACTTGATTATTGATCGAGCCGCCATTTTAGCATCTTGACCTATATCAAAGGCGTCCAATTACCGTTGCCACACCCCGGACCGGCGTCTCATTTGCCTTCGGATCCACGGGAAGAACTTCAAAATGAGCATCGAAACGTAGTTAATTGCCTTGTAGTGATTGTTGCAAACCGGTAACAGATTAAATTGCCATCAAAACTTGAAGAGATAGACGAAGAGCGTACGTCGATCAGCAGTTTTCGGGTTGAAAAAATGGCGCCAAGGATCATGATTGATCCACCGCCCATTTGTCGCGATTCAGCCGGCGACGAATCGTTGGTCGTTTCATTTCATTTATTTGCCAAAATCAAAGGATAGTAGGATTGCGCGTTGAGTGAATAGTAGGGGTTCCTTGTTGGTGACGTCAGCTTTCTTGTCGTCTTCCTTTCGGTTTTTGTTTCATCGGAACTGCGAATGTGCGGCCGAGTTGATTCCATCGTCTTTTGTCGTTTGCAGCACTTGTCCAGCGGAAGTTGTGATCGATGATTTTCTTTTGGCCGACATGCTCGCGTATTCGGTCTTCCCATCGTGTTCTTGGGCGTCCGTCTCCCCAAATTCTTTTGGTGGGTGGTTGCCAAACAGTGAGAAGTGTTGACCATCGGTTGTCGTTTCGTTGGAGTAGTTGTCCGGCCAATCGCCATTTTCGCTTCCGCGCGGCTGTAACGATGTCTGTTACTTGGGTCTGAGATCTCACCCAAGCCGCCGCCCTTTTGTCTTGAAGCCGGACTCCAATCATTCGTCGCTCCATCGCTCGTTGTGTTTTCGCCAGTCGCTCCAAATTTCCATCGGTCGTTGCCCAAGTTTCTGAGGCGTACAACATTGTTGGAATGATGACCATGTTGTAGTAGCGACGTTTCAGCGATGTGGCCACGTTTTTGTCCGTCAGAAAGGTTTTCATTCTTCCAAAAGCCGACCATCCGCACCCAATTCGTCGCCCGATGTCTTTTCCATGGTCCCGCGGGAATTGGATCAGTTGCCCGGGATAGTTGAAGGAGTCGACGCATTGAACTTGTTGCGAGTCGATTGTGATCGTTGAGTGACTCCAATCATGATCTCGGTCCGCGTTCATCCACTTCGTTTTCTTCGGGTTGATCTGCAGTCCAACTGTTGAGCACCTTTCCGCTAGTTTGTTAGCCATCTTCTGAAGTTGAGTTGGGTCATGGGCTACCAGCGCAACGTCGTCAGCATAGGCCAGAAGATGGAGCGGTCTTTCGTTGCACTGAATTCCTTCGTCCTCATCCCATTGGATTTGGTCGATCGCGAATTGTAGCACCAAGATGAAGATGAGTGGCGACAGTGAGTCTCCTTGTCGCACACCTTTTTGTACTTCGAAGGCTGCAGTTTCATTGCCAAAACGGAGTGAGCTGGAGCCGGCTGAGTAGAGAGTTTTGATGATTGAGGTCGTGTCGTTGTCCACTCCGAAATAGTCCAGAGCATTCCAAATTGCTTCGAACTCCACGCTATCAAACGCTTTCGCGAAATCGACGAAGAGAAGAGTCAACGGGAAGTGGAATTCCCACGCCTTCTCCAGGAGTTGGTTGATGGCTTGGATGTGATCGGCCGTTCAGAACTTCGGTCGGAAGCCTGCTTTGTTCTACCGGGAGTTTTTGAAGTGCTACTGCTTGGACCCGTTGAGTGATTGCTCTTGTCACTAGTTTGTACAGCGAGGGCAGTAGACTGATCGGCCGATAGTTTGAGATGTCCATCGCGTCGCCAGCTTTGTGCAGCAGAATTGTTGTCGCATGGGCAAAGTCTTCTGGGACGGTTGAGTTTTCGACCATCGAGTTCACCAAGTCGGCTAGCTGTTCGGCGATTATTTCGGCTCCGTATTTTGCGACTTTCGATCGAATTCCGTCTTTGCCGGGCGCAGTGTTTCCACGGATTCGTTTTGCTGCTTCCACGAGTTCTGAGCTGGAAATTCGGTTGGAAAGCAAAGCAGAATGTTGATAGACGAACGTACCGCTTGTGGACGCATACAAGTTTGGAGTAGAACGACGCGGCGACGCTCAGAGCTTCTGCCGTTGACTGTGTTGCGTTTCCATCGGGGTTTCGCAGTTGCATGAGCACGTGTCGTCGATTTGCGGCTTCGAAGCGTCCACGCTTCAGTCTGTTTTCTTGGATTGCTCGTTCGAAGACTCGGATGTGGTGTCGGTGTAGATCGTCGCGCATTGACCATCGAGCGGCTTTGCAAAGTGTTGAGTATGAAATTTGAGCGTTCGGCGCTTTGTCCATCCCAAAACTTTGCCAGTCGCCTCTGGTGTAGAAGGTCTTTTGTTCGGTCCGAGATACGAGGAACTGGTGACCATCGTTTCTCCGAAAACTTGGCGGCATCTCTGAGTGCATCTTGGAGTTGTCGCCACCGCCGGTTGATCGATTCTTCGGTCGGCGTCGTGTTGGTTTCATCGCTTTCATTTCGTGTTAAGTTTGTGTTGAGCGCTAGCCGAACTTTGAGCTGGACTTTTTTTGTAGTCGGTCGGAAGTTGTCGTTGTCGGTTGGGTATATCGATTGGTTTTGCCGATGCGGACGGACGTTCGGAGCATTCGGTGGTCCGATCCTCCATTGAATCGGTTGAGCACTTCAACGTTCTTGATTGTTGTTCTCTTACGGCACAGGATGTAGTCGATTTCATCCTTTCGCTTCAGACCACTTGAGAACCACGTCCATCTTCTGTTTGTTGGTTTTCTGAAGAACGAATCCATGACGTAAAGTTGTTGAGCTTCAGCGAAGTCGCTCATTGCTTCTCCACGGTCGTTTCTTTTGCCCAAACATTGCGTTCCGACAAATCGCTGAACTGGCCGGTCGTTCCCCATTTTTGCGTTGAAATCACCAAGAACGATGTCGTGTTGAAAACGTTGATGCCCCTTGAGTGCTTGTTGCAGTTCATCGAGGAATTCGTCGTACTTTTCTTCGTCCTTCTGGGTGTTTCCGGTGGTTGGTGGTGCGTATACTTGCGTCATTCTCATCTTCTTTCCATTTGGGAATCGGAGGAAAAGCTGAGCGATACGGTCGGTGAGAAAACGCGAGTTGACGACCCATCGGTTTGCGTGTTCGGCGACAAGGAAACCGACTCCCGTGGGTGTTGCCCCCCGTTCTTCGTTGCCTGAGTGGTAGAAGAAGTACCCGGACTGTTGACGTTGCACGATGGAGTTTGCATGACGGCGTGTTGACGATAGGCCTAGAATGTCCATTCGGATCAGTTGAAGTTCTTCTTCTAGTGCGACCAGTCGATCTTCTGACGAGATGGATCGGCAGTTGGACGTTCCGATGTTGAGTTGTTGTTGGAGCCGACCAGATTGCTGACGCCGTCTAGGGCGTGTGGCATGATTGCCTAACCGAGGGCCCGCAACGGCTTGTCTCGGGAATCGCGGTAAGCAGCCAAACCGAAACAGGTCGGAGCGAAAAAACAACCGACTGCTCGCTAGTCGTGCATCCTCACGAAATGATCGTTGGTCGATCGCCCGCCAATTCCAAGTTATCCTGGATTGAACGCGATTACCGCCTTGAAGTTCGTTGACTACATGACGTTTAATATGACGACGAAGACGTGGATTCACTTTCTTCAGATGGCCGAGAGTCTTGCCGGTCTTTCTGCTCAGGTTTTTGAGTGGGCGCTCAACACTCGACTCGGAAACATTACATTTCGTCGCCATTCCTTTAATACTTCGTAAAATTGCGTACAGTATCTTAACTTCTTCTTTCTTCTCGTCCGAAAGCGTCTAAAATGAAAGAATATTCAACGACAAAACCAAAAGGCTGAAAAAACCACGCTATCATTACTAAGCACGCAATAAACCAAGTGTCTTCCCAACTTCCGTCCAGTACTGTATTCACATTTGTCTTGTAAACCCTCGAATCACTGCTGAGAGTGATTCGAGGGCGTCTAAAATAAGTCAGTTACGGATTGATACAAATTGAATAAACTTATCTTGTGTGTACACACACACACACACACACAAACACACAGGGGCTATGAATTGTAAATTTCCCTTGTTTGTTTTGAACAAACAAAGGACGAGGAGCTGAGTGATCCTGAAAACCCGAATATGTTAAGAAAAGAACAGAAATCGAAACTTACCTCGAATAGCGTACTCTTCGAGGACCACTCAGCTACAAATGATGCTTTCTGGGAGATCTACGACCATTAAATACTGGTTGACGGCACCCAAGCCTGACCTCCAGCTACGAGGACCGCGAGGTGTTTTCTTTCTGAACAAAGCACTCACATCACAGATCATTGTTTCGCGGCGTCTCAATCACCAATTAATGAATAGTACAACTCAAAACAAACCTTAAGGTAAAACCAGAAGATGCGATATCCTTCGAGGATAGTTTGTTTCTGATAGAAAATTTCAAATCACCAGTGAGTGACTCCGGGGGCCTGAAATAATCAAACAATAACTGATACAAATCAGGACAACCCGTAGTTGTGGAACGCTCTGGAATGTCTCTTATTGTTTGAACACTCAGAAGAACAGCTGAGTGTTTTTTGAAGGTCCAAAATCAGCAAATAACAACTGATGCCAATCACAATTAACCATCACTTGTAGGGTTATCCAGAAAAGTTTTCTTCGCTTTGAAAACACTTATAACACAGCTGAGTTTTGAGTCTCAGTCTACAATCATGTCAACTTCTACGAAAAACTGACACCAGCATGATGTGTTTCCGAGTCTTTTAAAATTATAAAATAATGATCGATACAGACCAGAACTTACCGTTTATTGTGAGGTCTTTGTGTATAATTATTTTTATTTCATAAACACTTTTGAATGTTTCTGAATAATGCAATCCATCAAATATCGACTGAGACTATCGGATCAAACCTCGAATTGTGGGACTTCGAGTCTGCAAATGGTCGTTTTTGCTGCCAAGCCGACCAAATTTGATTCAGTCAAAACGCATATAAGAAGAATTCAATTAATCCGGCGGAACCAGTACCACTACAAAGAACCGAGAGTATGTGTCTGAAAACTGATCGATTGTTGATATAAACTTGGGTTTCATAATTTGGATAATGAGAAGAAAGACAGATATGAAACATCACCAATGCCATCGCTTATTGAGTCAAAAACAACACCCAACAAACTGATCTTCACGTTTGCAGAAAACCGTACTGTTAAGTAAGCACTTAGTTGGAACACACAAATGAAAACATGACGTACTCTAAAAACTTCAAATCACTAAGTTCCACGTGAAATACACTCATCCAAACGGTATGCGGTCCATATAGAATGGTATAATGAGTTTGAGAATGAAAGCCGGAAAAATAGCTGCTTGAAACAAGACTTCGTTTCGATGTGCTGATACCGTACCAGTAAGACTTCGCCCAATGAAGTGAATTACAGTTCCTGTGGTCGACTTCAATCTAAACATTGTCTTTAGATACGAACGTGTTTCGTTTGTACTTCACAAAGCGTAGAATTTGGATTCACGGTTTTGTTGATGTTCAGTTCTCGATTTACTATGTCCGAAGCCGCGCTAAGCATCGTCAAAAATCCCAAGTTACTGGCCAAACCAAACGACCTGTAAGCAATCTTATACGTGGTTTCACATTTGCTATTTACCAAAATGCAATGATGTTACGACGATACTCCCAATAACGGTCATTTTGTTCGTATTGCTGAAACCTACTTCTTTTATTAAACGGAGGATTGTTCGTGATCAAGGGGCTAATGTTGTATATGAACTGATGAACACGCTAATAAACTGGAAGAAGAGAAAGATGTGTTTTGATGATGGTTCACACTAGCAGTTCCAAGTAGACGCTTATAAAGACGTGGAGGTGAGGACTTCAGAGTTCATTTCATTGTTTGCCTCGATTGGTTTCACTGACAATGTATCTATGGTCGTTTATTTGACGGGTTCATGAAAACCACCCACGATGTTAACAACGAGAAGTCTCTTTTTGCTTTACAAACGTTGATTTGAATTTCGGTTGACGAGTGCAAGGAATGAATGTCTTCAGTAAATTGAAAGTATTTGATGAAACCAAAGTTGCATTTTGAAGCAGATGGGTTGCATTTCAGTCGACTTGGTTGATTTGACAAGAAATAAGATCGAAAATTGATTGTACTGACAATATAAACCGTAGTTTCTAAGAGTTGTAAATCTACCGGAATTGGAAACCAAAGTTAACGAAAAGAGATCTGTGAAGGGAGACTGCCTGTTTAACGACGAATAACACGACAAGTGAAGGGCTTGATGCACGTAGCCATAACACCACCATCTCTGATCAATTCTACTGTTTTAGCTCTGTTGTGACATGTGCCTCCGTTGCTAAATTAACTCTTAAGGTCACCGCCCGTTCCGCCGCGAAATTGTTGATGGCGATCGCGCTGTGCTGGGACACCTTGTATTATAAAAGATTTTGCTTCTAAGAGTTTATTTTCATAACGCTTTTCAGTTAAGAAAGCAAAGTAAAACATAAAAGAGGAGGAAGAGAGACGTTGAACCGTCGCATTAAAAGCTTTCGAAGAGGAGTGATCGCATGTGCATAAATCGCGCATTCGTTAAGAGCGTGTTCCAGTCCTTATCATGTTGGGAGTTCATTCCTCACATGTGCACTAACGTTTTTGCTCTTCTTTACTTGTAATACGGAAATCGAAAAAGTTGTTTTGCACTCAGAACTATTTTTTTAAATCATTTGCGTCTGGGTTTATGCGTTTAAATAATGAAAGTCTCTGAAGTTGTATGTTCTGAAATGTGGGACTGGCTGTTCTTACTTTCTTAGGCATAGAAACAACATCTTTATTGAGAATCTGGTATAATTCTAAAAGCAAAACCCATTAAAGTAGTGTAAAGTGTGTGCTGGGAAAAAAGGGAAATGGGCTGTCCCAGAAATAGTACATGTATACTACGATCGTAAATGGTTGATTGCAAGTTATTCGTTTGGTGTTATTGAGAGGATCGAATACAAACCCCAACACAAGGTTGATTTCATTGAAACTCCTTCCTATCTTCTCCGTTCATTTGCTCCCTCTTGTTTTCTGCTTCTTGGCGTCTAGTTTGAACATCAAAATGAAGCAAAACCAATTTTTTTGACTGTTGATTGTTCAACTGTAGGCTGACGTTCAATTTGAATCAATCGCGTTTACGTCAACTCGAGATTAGCTATTAACATGCTTTTCAAGTTTCACTATCAGCATTGTTTTCTACGGGTTTTGGGACGCAAATCAATTGGTCAACAGAATCATTGTATCTTACAACAGTGGGTCAGAAGTTAAAATCGTGTATTAAGGTCGGAGTCTGCATCAGCGTTGCTTGTATTAATTTGCCGGCTCGTATTTCCGCGAACTTTGTTCTTTGAGCCCGTGAAATGACCACAACATAACATCTTCAACGTGTCGCGTCTGATCGTACGATTCAAGGTCAGGAAGATCACCGGTGGTAATCCTGTAGGTTTGTGGTCAAAAAGCAAATGTTTCTAACTTGCCGTGAATGCATACCCAACCGAACGTTCCTATTATGATTAAAAGCGGACTGATCGGAACAATGTTCATCAAGACATAAATTGAACACGCTACCTAAACGACAGATTGTTCAATTTATACTTCGATTTACGGGTCCTTACCACATTGACAACACTAATCAAGAAAACTTGAAAGAACGAGCGAATTTGTGCTTTTCGTTTTGCTCCATTTTGAACAACATTTTGTCCCGTTTTATTGGCAGCAGATCGAACTGAGATCACAATACAGAAAGTCGTGTAAATCACAATCAAACTTAATGGTTCAACCGTGTTGTTTACCTAAGATCGATTAAGTGATTTCACTTGTATTCGAAGCTACCGTATGCATTGGATTGGGATACTAAAAGTTTGAGATTACCAGTCATAGTCTTCAACCACTCACCAGATGTCCAACAGTATCATTGTATCCTTTAAAAGGATTGAAAAACCAACTCATATGGACACTAGAGAATGCGACCGGTGTAGTAAAGAGAATGAAATAAAGTCCGTAAAGAGTCGGTGCCATCAGCCAGAACTTTGTTTTCTCCTCCGAAAATATCACACTGTTTAGTCGTGGAGAAATCATTTCGAAACAGCGATTGAGCGCAAGGATTACTGATGCCATTGAAACTGAGCAGTAAAGACCTAAACTCATAATTGGGTTAATTTTCTCTTGTTTTTGAGCACCTAAACCAAATGAGCCGCTAAAGTAGATCAAAGTGGGATACGAGCAGAACGAGTAGCCGTTTATTGCCAGATATCCAGTCAACGTTCCACTTATAGGAATTACGCAAAGATCAATAATACCTGAAGTTTATTGATATGACTGACATCATAAGAGTTGACTCACCAATATAACGCATCAGTTTATAGCAAGCGTTAGATGCCATTTTGTTTATTGAGATCAAACACGGAATGTAAAGCAACTATAACAAAAAATTGTAAAGAACGAAAGTGACGTTCACCTCCATTAACAACGAGACAATTAATAAGGCGATGCCGACTTTCACATGTTGTCGATCAGACAATGGTATTGAATCAACATTGAAGTTGCAAGTGTAAAGTTCCACAAAACGCTCATGTCGAAAGAAATACAACTCCATAGCTCTAAACTAACCAGATGGTTGTTTATGACAAAAACATATGATCAAGTATCTCCGGCCGTTACACCTTTACTGACAACTTTAATAGCGCCTCAGACAAGAAAGAAAATAAAATTGTATTCTAGTGATCGCAATTTCAGACACGTCTGGTCACTATTTCGCGGATTTATAGATACAGTCACAGAAGTGGAAATAGTTGTCTATGCGTTAAAAGTTTGTGTTTTATTTGGACGAAA